>CM035811.1:3624847-4137347 GCA_020458035.1 Magallana ariakensis
TATATAACCCCCCCCCCCTCCCTTTGTGGCCCCACTTTTCTCTACGGAATCATGGTTTGATCAAACTTTAATCTGCACGACCCGTGCTTTCACACCAGTTACTACTTTTTGAACTGAAAACTTTTCCAGAATATTTTTAAAGATTTTCTCTGTATATTCCTATGTAAAAATTCATCCCCCATTGTGGCCCCGCCCTACCCCCGGGGACTATGATGTAAACAAACGTGAATCTACACTATCTGAGGATGCCTCCACAAAAGTTTGAGCTTTTCTGGCCTAATAGTTTTAAGGAGAAGATTTTTAAAGATTTTCTCTATATATTCCTATGTAAAAATTCATCCCCCCATGGTAGCCCCATCCTAACCCCCGTGGACCATTATTTAAACAAACTTGAATCTACACTATCTGAGGATGCTTCCACTGCAATTTGAGCTTTTCTGGCCTAATAGTTTTTGAGAAGAAGATTTTTAAAGATTTTCTCTATATATTCCTTTGTAAAAATTCATCCCCCATTGTGGCCCCACCCTACCCCCGGGGACCATGATATAAATAAACTTGAATCTACACTATCTGAGGATGCCTGTGCTCAAATTGGAGCATTTCTGGCCTAATAGTTTTTGAGAAGAAGATTTTTAAAGATTTTTTTCTATATATATTATGTAAAAATTCATCCCCACATTGTGGCCCCACCCTACCCCCGGGGACCACGATTTAAACAAACTTGAATCTACACTATCTGAGGATGCTTCCACTCAAATGTGAGCTTTTCTGGCCTAATAGTTTTTGAGAAGAAGATTTTTAAAGATTTTCTCTATATATTACTTTGTAAAAATTTACCCACCCACCATTGTGGCCCCACCCTACCCCCGGGGACTATGATTTGAACAAACTTGAATCTACACTACCTGAGGATGCTTCCATACAAGTTACAAAATTTCTGGCCTAATAGTTTTTGAGAAGAAGATTTTTGAAAAATACCTACAAATTTTAAATAATTCTAAATTATCTCCCCTTTAAAGAAGGTGTGGCCCTTCATTTGAACAAACTTGAATCCCCTTTACCTAGTGATGCTTTGTGCCAAGTTTAATTGAAATCTGCAAATTGTGCATTAAAGAAACAGATTTATCCTACGCAGTAAATATCTGGTGATACTGAATGCGGAAATAAGATTACTCTGTAAAGACATTATCGATTTCCTATCCAGTACGGTGAACATGTCCTATTATCCATTTGTTGTCATATTTGACGTTACGTTCTTTCAGCGAGAATCCTTCAAATTACCCTATTTGACATTCGGCTGTAATGAGCTGTATATAATCTATTATTTTAGTTTGTTACTTAGGAAATGTTTACTATACGACGTATAGAATTTTAAACATTTTTATGGAAGTTGAGGCATGGCTTTAGAATACCTGTATTGCAACTTCATTGTTACAAATATTACTTTCAAACCAAGTAAATTGATATTATCCGCGTTATCGGTTTTGTTTTGATAAGTCCAACTATAATATATCCGGCTAACAATTCGTTGAATTCCGAGTAGTTGAGTCTTCGTTTCACACTACACACATTCAGGGATAGGAATTTAAGTTTATGATTGTTCTGCTCTCTGCACGATCGTCCGCGGCGCTCGAACTGCGGCGGAACCGCCTCGGTTATTGCCGGTCGCTCGGCGATCTCGTCCAGGCCGATCCAGGGTTTGGTGTCCCGGCGCGGTTGGTCTGGTTACATGTACCTGGGTGTCTTATCTCTTGCGTCGGCGGTGGATGGTCTTCCGGAACATACAGCTCGCCAGCAATGTAGAGGGAGTCTTGAACAGGTTTGACTCGATGCTGGTTGGCTTCGGTCTGTCTCATTTCACAACTACATGTACTTACATCAATATGCAGTTTTACATACATTAAACAACTACTTGAATCAACACTTAACAACTTAAAATCTTACGTAGGTCATGACAATACCTGTTGTTTAATGCCAAGTGATAATTTATCAGTGCAGGACATGAACTGCTTTAATGTATTATTTAAAGAATTTTCAAATATTTCATTTCTTAGGTCTAAAAAATGTATGCAATCTTATCCAAAAAAGGTCTCATATGTATTTGAAACAACTAGAAAATCTATAAAGGCCCCACAATTATTCTTCTCAAAAACTTTAGGCAAAACTAAATATATTCTGGTTCTTTAATTTGGGCCATCATTGTTTAATAGATACAGAATCTCTACATGGCAAAAGACCACACAGTAATTGTCTTTGGCAATAACTTTGCTGTATGAAACACAGTCAACTTCATGGTATATAATATGGGTTGATTTGGACATATTTCATTGACTTAATCAATGGAGTTTGAAAAAAGTTCTTATAACTTACTAGTTTTTTTCTCCCTAAAGCCCCTTTCACAATTGGCGCACGAGCACTTTACAACACTTTGCGATCGGAATTTTTTGGCTTCGCACGAGTTATCGAATACGTTGCAAGAGCTCTCGCATTCGTTGCATGCGTTTTTGAAGTCGCATCAAGTCTCCTCAAAATAGTGGACATGCACACTATTCAGACGCGACCGAATGCGATCCAAATTATTGCAATGCAACGCACGAACATTAGTACGAACGCTTTATAACGTTTTGTGTACTCGCAAGAGCGATGCACGATTTTTAAAGATCGTAAGATAAACCGCAGCTGTTTATGCGTGTGTCGTGCGACCATGAGACCGTTGCTCAACGTGCCTCATGTAATCTTGGAACGTTTTACTATCATTGCAAGATTTATCGGTTTCAGTTTTCATGCTTTGTCACTAGTATATATTGGATACAGGGTTATTTTCGCCCCGTGGTATTTTCGCTTCTACCTACGGTTTTGCCTTGTCTTGAATTCGCCCCAACAATGTTGTGGTAAAAGAGAGATGATATAAGACATTGGAATTCGCCAAGTCTTAATCCGCTAACTGACAAAAAGAGCGAAATGAGCGAAAATAAAACGGGGGCAAATATTTTTATTACACTTAGTGTGGTTCCCTGAATCAACAGGCACGTGATATGTGTTGATAATTTTCCCGTAGAGAGATGCGCATCAATCAATAATTAATAAATTATTTGAATTAGAAATTTCAAAAATAATCAAAATGTACTTATCTATTAGATTCTGCCGCTTTGCCAGAGTTAGTATTTAAATATATAGATAAATATCACAGAAATAAAAGCGGCTGAAATTTATATGACATTCGATTAATATTTTAAGTATTTGTTTATTCATTTTATGTATTTCATCAAAGCAGAAACACTTTTTTTTGTAAATTAGACATCCCCCCTTATTTTTATTTAAAATATGATAGTGATCTGTTAAGTGTATGCCCATGTTAAACGCGGATTTATATCAACTTTTTAATGGCAAATACATCGAACATGTACTCTGGTTTTTATGACATGCGAATTTCAATGTTCAATTATTGATTGATGCGCATCTCTCTACACATAAAATGCGTCAAAATTTATTGCATGACGTCACATTGACACGTACATCGCGATCAGTGAGTTGTTTATATTTTATTGTTGAACTTTTTTTCACTACAAGTTGCACGCAGAAATAACTTTTAACGAGTTTAATGTGTTCGTACTGATAACAATCGCGAAGTACTTGGTTATTGAGCATGTTGATCACTTGTTGTCTCGTGTAATGTAATAATAAACATTCCCCTTACTTTCTTGTCGGTGCGACCACAAAGTAGACCTTTACAGTGTTGCGTTGCTGAAATTATATTAATTGCATACCAAAAGTTAAATCTCGTGTTGGTTTTTTTTTTTTATTTCAGCGCGGGCTTCATATTAATGATAACTTTTGCGATAAAAGTTAGTATTAAGCAATAGTTAAAAATGAAAAAAAAAAGAAAAAAAAAACACTTAAAATTTGCCGATCGACCGTTTAGAAAAAAACAGAGCCGTTAGAATGTTGGTTTCGGAATTGTTCAAAACGACATGATGTACTCACTTTAAATCGACTGTTCACTTCGTTCTCGATATTGCATTACGTATAGAAAGTTATTAAAATATATCGTCATTTCCATCGACAACCTACATGTATAACATTCAGAAAGCTCCTGTGATAAGTGTTCATGATATTCAGCAAATGCTAATGTCAAGATCGCTACATAACCCCTAACCACGTGAGAGTTAGATGAAAAGCAGCCACCCAAAATGCAAACGAATAAGTTTATTTCATATGATATATACATTACATTGGGGGGAATATTTTGAAATGTTCAAAGTATTACAAAATACGTTATTTGTGAAATATAAATAGAGAAATGTGAATTCCCAACTATGTAAATGTGTATTCGTTATGTGAATATTAACCATTTGTATATCGTCGTTCTTAAAATCTATCGAGCATCGGTAAATTACAAATTCATAATCTGTATTTTGCAAGTTTGACATTTGCACATACATCATTCCTGATTTGTATTTCAACATGTGTAAGATTGCGATATTATGACGATATGGATGCGTTCTAAGTAACTTTTTTGGGGAGATATGGAATCACATGGAAATACAAAGGGAACAAGCAACTCATGTAAAATCATATAAAATTTTATCTAAACATAGTGTGAAAATATATTTGTTATAAAGAGGTTTTTAAAACCACTTGAATCAACAATGCATTTTTTTAATGTAATACAATATGAAGATGAAAATATTTAAATATGTATACATGTACTAGCTAAAACAATCGGAACAATATAATTATTTGTGCATAACTAATACAATTATATTAACAAAGTGGAAACTGAAATATGACTGCACTCATAATTTAAGGACATTTTATCAAATTCTTTGTTAAATACACATATACTATAAAAAATTTATATTTTGATTTTGCTACCGGATAATTGTATTTTGATATGAAGGTTCTGTGGTAAATGCAGGAACGTTTAATTCTTGATAAGTTGAAGTCTCAACATTATAAAGATCTGTATCTGTATAATACACGGACTTCTTCGAAAACGACAGCAAATTTCCAGATATGTGGACTTTCTTTTTAACAATTCCCCTAAAAACAATTTCATTCATGCTTATTATGTAATGTACGTACATTGTATACAAATTGCTTTTATAAAAAAATTATCCAAGTAAATATTTTACAAAATGTGACAAAATGAATAAACAAAAAATGATTTGAATTTGGATTGGTGATCAATTTTTTTTTTAGTTGTATGTACCAAAATATCTGTCAAAATGCATACCAAAAGTTTGGACGAAAATATGGTATCGGTTGTTGCAAAGCAGGCAAAGTTACTGATTCAAAGTGCTTAGTTGTTTTTCAATAAAGTAAAACAACAAACACACATAGATGCTTATATAACTTATTATATCCCCTTTTAAAGAATATGCACGGAAAGATTTATCACCCAACTTTGATACAATTACCGCTAATGGTTACAAATCGAGCTGATTCATTTTGATGTCAGATATTTATTCATTTTCACGAGATGAATCTGTGCCATTCAGTCAATTGAAAGGTGACTGAAAGGTAGCTGAAAAGTGACTGAATGGCATAGTTGTGCCATTCAGTCATCTTTCCAGACTATTCTGTCAACATTCAGTTGACTGAATGGCAGAACTCCATCCTGTGTTTGTTTTTACCTGCACAATACAACGGTGCCAAACATGAAAACGACGTTAACTCCAAGAGAAAGTGAAAATCCAACAATCCAAATGGTAGAATACAACGACCCCTTCTTTTGTGATATACTATCTGTAAGAAAAAAATTAAAGATGAATTTAGATTAAGCAAGCACTATGTTACTTTAACAACAAACAAACAAACAAACAAAACAAAAAACAAAGAAAAAAAAAACACAACTTGATCACATGTCCAGATCATTTGATATGGCTAAGTAGAATTACAATTTTGCTAAAATTAAAAAGCAAGAAGATGGTAGCATACATATATACGTTTTATGAGTTTACAAGTGTAGGGTGTTTTTCATTTATTGTTTTAATGACACGAATCTTAACGGCACTGACAAATTGCATAATTGCATATACATGTTACGGGACATATAACAATTCCAATATCGGATTTAGAAATGGGACGTCCATTCACATGTTTTGACAAAGCGTGTGGCGGGCAAAAAATTAAGAGAATGGAGTTCTTTACGGATATTAAAAAATACATTTATCTAGGTCAACAACGTTGTAGTTTGTGTGATTGAAAAAAAGATAAAAGCAGCGTCTTGAGTTATATATTTTGATGTTACTTGTAGATGCTTTTTCTTGTCACATTTAAAGTTCAATTAGCAAGCGTTGATATGTTGATCGGAAACAGGTTCAGATATGGTTGACGTCTAGATGTTTGTGTAGGTGTGTAATGAATGGGTTGCCCTGTATGTTATGGAACATCTAAAAGGTTGTGGCAATATACTTTCGACACATTATTGGTGTATTTAAGTAGTCTCTTCATCATGCTATTTGAGCTTTGTTAATGCATATTTTTTTTCCATTAAATTAAAATATTAGTTGTGTATGCTGATCGTTTTGTTCTTCATGTTTTGGCAGTTACTGTTCATACAGTTTAAACTTGTAAAATTTACTGCTGAACAAATGCACCGTATGTGTGTGTGTCGACAAGCCGAAAAATAGTTCGAACAATTTATGCAGCAGTTTATGCCAGAGTATTCAAGACATGTTCTCATGTTGCAATTGCATATATATGACGTTATATATAGGTCATTGCAATGTATCTTTTTACTGTGTCCATTTTATAATATTCGATGAAAATAGCATACGATATTTCAAATAAACGATATGATTGGTATTATTCTTACTATAAATTTGAAGTTGGGTTTGTGAGAGAAGTTTACAAATAGTTTACAAGTTTACAAATACAAGTCGTGTTTTTATAGATAATATAGTGGGATGGTACAGACACTGAAACGTGCTACTACACCAACCGCAAGGTTCGGTTCGGTACGCTTCATAAACGTTTTGTGAAAGGTACAGTTCGCTTCTTGCACTAAACGTTCTGTTAATAAATAGCTGCACGCTTTGTAAACGGTTTACGCGTTTTTTAAAAAGGTAGGCGTGGCCTGAACGCTTTGATTTGTTTCGATATATTTTCTTTTAATTTCGTCCATTGACTTCATCAAGGTGGTAATTTTGACAAAATTTTTTTATGTCTATTTTTTTCAGTTTAATAAAAATTAGAACTTCCATCCCTTCCCCCGTGAAACGTATTCGCATTGAAAACCAGGGAGCGGAGGGGAGGTTTTATTTTGCTTAGTTTGGTAATATTTTTATTTGATTTTAAATAAATGTACTTACTTAAATGTACTTATTTAATCCAATATATTTTTTGAATTTATTTCTATTGTTTTTCGCTTTTAATTTTGGCCTGTCGATAATTTTAACAAGCATATTTCTATTTCTATTCTAGTATTGAGATCATTAGATATTTCTAATTCATTTAAAATATTGCTAAGAGAAATCGCTCTGACTTTATTCCGATATTTTTTTTAGTTTCCTTGATTGTTGTCTTGACTTTTGGCCAGTTGTTATTTTGACAAACACCTTTCTGTTTCTTTATTCCTAGTATTATATTTTTTAAATTCAAATTTAAATAAAAGCTGCGTATTGTGGCGGATCAAATCCCGCTGGTGAATAAACAATGCAAAAATACATGCAAAAATGATGAATTAAAAAAAAATGAATTTTAGACTTGAAATCATCTGTAATAAAATTATTCGACACGAATTTTTATTTATTCAAATATTGATTTTATGTTCTGAACATGCTCGTATAGTTACACAGATTAAACCCAACCCGTCATCACTTCTCTTACTTGAAATAATATCGTGTGTATACTCAAAATATGACTACAGTAAAACACGGTTATAACGAACTGCCACGGACGGACGATATTGCTTTGTTATAAGCGTAACTCGTTATATCCCCGTCTATTTTACAACATATAATATAGTCACGAGGAATGAAAATCACTTTGCTGTAAACGTTAATGTATTATAAGCGTGTTCGCTATAACCGTGTTTTACTGTATTACTTTTTGTTATTCCGTTAAACCATATATGTACATGTATCATGTTTCTTAAGATATACACAACTGGATATACACAATAAGTCAAAAGCGTTTGATTGAGATATTTATCATTTGATTAACACGTGTCCGCTTTTCACTGCATGCATGTGATTGAGCAGACGTTTTTAATGTTAGCAAACTAATTCTAAAACAAAACCTCAGCGATATATGTACATGTACCACTTATTGGTATTTGATTTAATCATTTTCTTGTACAGTGTACATATAGTGACGGTCTTCTATGTTTCCGATGGACTGTGTGTAAATTGACAGTTTTTACTGATCTTAGGTAATATCTATTTTTTCCTTAGCATGATGCATTTTACATGTCATTTACCTTTAATTCCTCATATAATTGTTGTAAACAGGAAACAATCAATTTAACAACAATGTTAAAAGTTATAAATGTATTTAGAATTATCCAACAGAAAATACGACAGAGAGGAAAAGTTATACTGATCGCCAGTACATGAGTTAAAATCAAAAAGTCGAAGGAAAAATAATTTCAAATGGAACACTCTCTTAAATATGGATTTAAAAAAAAAAAAAATTGAAACGTTTTGATTCGGAATTTTTTATTGGAGGAGCTAAGTAGCACGCGACACATGACGTGATTTGTTATACTTAAATTGATGGAAAGGCGTAGCTCGTGGAGACCTGGAATAAAATCCCGCTCAAATGACAGACTATAGAAACCTAAAGCGAAATAAATAAGTTCAGTGATAAAATTTTAATTTACGTATTATAATTAACACACACACACACACTCTCTCTCTCTCTCTCTCTCTCTCTCTCTCTCTCTCTCTCTCTCTCTCTCTCTCTCTCTCTCTCTCAGAGAATAACTTAATATGTTATGTGGAGTCCAGTGTATACACAATGTTTAAAACATTTCATGAAAATAATCAAAATAGCATATCAACGCTTTATAGAAACATTTCTTTTTTATACAAGTATTTAGAAATTGGCCATGAAAGTTTTGTCGATAACCAAAGAAATGATAAAGGTCTAAGAAAGGAAAATAAATTAAACGATTTTTGTAACGGTTTGAATAAAAATAACACCGCGGAATTTATGTATTCATTATTTAATCCCGCATAAAAAATCTAGTATAATATTGAACTTATCTAGTCGGCGATAATCTCCGTCCGTCTTCATTGAGCGACAATGGTCAATTAAGCCGCATATCCTTCTTTGGTCGTTTTGGGGAGGGTCTTGCATAGATTATCTTGCACGCTTTTTGCACGGTAGGATTCGCTTTGTGAACAGTGCGGTTCGTTTTGTAAACAGTACGGTTCGTTTAAGAGGTGTAGTAGCACGTTTCAGGGTCTATATGGTTTTAGCATTGTACACTTTCGTTAATAATTCAAATCTTCTAAATAACTACCGTTTGTTTGTATAGTTTGTTTCAAAGCTTGCCAAGTATACATTCATACATATTATCCACATACTCCTGATAAAATATACGTACCAGATCTAGTGTAATAATTGTTATAATGCAAATTACTGATTTCTGAACTAAGATCTTTAACGGACAGAATTTGATTACTTTTTGTTTGGACAATTGTTAAAAGATGTAGTTATCCCGGTTAAGACAATAATATTCTAAGTTAGGTTCTAGACCTCAAACGCTCAGTTTTAGAAAATGTGTATATATATACATGTAGTCTTTTTATAGATTCTGTAGACTCTCATATTTTTGCTCTATCCTTTAGCTTCTTCGGCATTACGTGAATTTGCTTACGTTAAAACTACCATACTGTGAAAGTGACAACACTTCACAAGTGCAGCTTGCGCTTCGTTGACGATCATATATCATCGATTTGCTAACCTTATAAACATCAGTATTAATTTGAATAATATTTTTATAAAGTAAAAGCTCATTTAAACAAAGAAGTCCTGAGAAGTTAAATTTATTTCGTATTTTGATTTTGCAGTGAAAACATCACAACGCCTCATAACTTTCATTATTTAGATCGCTCACGTGGTTTTATGCACAGAAAAACCTTTATTTTGGTATACTATTTTAGCGCGTCTTTCGGGAACCGGTTTAATAATGTATTTCTGATATATTACCTATTAACTCTGCATTTGAACCCAATTAAATTTGCTAGAATACAGGTACTTGAGATTGAATTATATCATGAAAAGCTCATTTGAAATTAATGAATAGTTAAACTTCATGTAACAGTACTAATTTTAATATTGATATATTGAAATTAGTTTTCTTACAAATAAATTGGCCAACGGTTCAAAACAAATTTCGAAATGAAAAACTATGGTAAGCCTATCCATATTGTTTTATGTTTTGTTTTGTTTTTGCATTTAGTGATTTACTTTTCAAGTTCCAACCCAGTTTGATTTTAAAAATCATAAAAATTGGACTACGTGAAAACAAATCAATAACTGAATAAATGAACATTTATGAAAACAACTTGGAAGAAACAAAAAAAAACCTGAAAATTTATTTTCCGTTTGGAAACTCCAACACTGAGTAAACAACATTCTTACTTGAGAAAACTTACAAAATATAGCATTGCCAAATTGTTTTAATAGATATTCAATATAAAGAAATGGTAATTATTTATTTTTGGTAATTGTTTATTTTTGGTAGTAGGGTGAACACACTCGGGAACAGTTTGTGCCAAAATACCCATTATCACAAACTGGGTGTTATAAACACACCAACATATCATAACTAACACTTAAGTGCAAAATTACAAAAGCGGAACAAATATGATTTAGCATGACAATTTCTAAATGCAATACTGTTTTTAAATGTTTTCTTTAGATCAGTAAAATCGGAAACTCATTGTAGCGGTTTTATTTATTTTCATCCTTTTATGTGTAAAAATAGGTCATGTTATGATGAAAAAAGCAAACATCACTATGGCAATATTCTGTCATATTCTTAATATTTTTTTTAAGAAAACCACATCTCGGCTAATCAGTCAACTAAAAAGTGGATGCGAAGTGACGGATGGTGACTAAATGACTTAGCTCTGCCATTGAGTCACTCTTTTATTATCTTTCAGTTATCCTGTGAATCTGTTAATCTAATATAAATAAAATATTGGTGTCCTACAGTAAATTAATTTTTGATTTACACACGATAAAGTGTGTAATACATTTTTTTTTGGTTACATAGTCAAATTGTTGTATAAAGTGTCTAAAAAATCATAGAATAAAGATAACGTGTATTGATTTGCAGAATATTATTTGAAAAATCAGCGGCCTTATAATTTTGGTGACCGTTTCGCATTCAACCATGACATTACATTTGACTTCGGTCGGGTCAGTTCAACGAACGAACAACCTTCTGGTACTTATCAGTATGTAGACTTTATGTTACAGAAGAATGAATATTCCTTACTGTCAGTACACAGTGTTCCGAAATACCCATCCTGACACCCACTTGGACACACTCCCCTGACATGGTCACATGGCTCGTTGTTAATACAATGTCCACTACAGCGTTCTTTACAGTCTAAACCAAAACGCTGTGATGGACACTCTATGCAAAGAGGAACTATAATAAGTATAATTATCTCAATTAGAACCATTTAACGTATGCATTTAGAGTAAATTAGTTGTGCATATAAATCATCAAACTTAAAAAAAAAACATTATTCATATCATTAATATTTATAGATCGATCTGTAATTTTACTTTTGTTACAGTCTTTATAAGTATATCCTGGGTTACATCCTTCATCGCAATGACCAGTCTGTTTGTTGCATGGAGAGTTATTGAGACAGTGACCACTACAGTTGTTGACACAGTCGTATCCATATGTACCGTTCTCACACTCTGTGTTCGTTAATACCTCATTATATATTTTTAAACCCATACAAAAATAAGTAAAATTTACTTACATTTAATTATAACTTCTTTTAAGGCTATATTTAATACTTTGCTCAAATACAGAATAGTGCTGTGTGATATTTGAACTTAAGAAGAACCTCATATGCCTTTGTGTGGACATATGATAATTATGTCTACGCAGATTTACTCTAATACGTTTTAAAAATAATTAAGTTTTGTGTTAAATTAATTGGCAATTTTGTTGTATATTGAACACAGTTATTATTTAATACTTTGCTCAAATACAGAATAGTGCTGTGTGATATTTGAACTTAAGAAGAACCTCATATATCTTTGTGTGAACATATGATAATTATGTCTACGCAGATTTACTCTAATACGTTTTAAAAATAATTAAGTTTTGTGTTAAATTAATTGGCAATTTTGTTGTACATGTATATTGAACACAGTATTTATTTTTTTAAATTTATCAATTTTAACAAAAAAGCCTTTCCTCATAAGTTTAAAAAAATATGTCGATTTTTAGTCGTTTCTGATCAAGAAAAGCCAAAAAATTGGTATATGTTCATTACTTGGTAAATTTGTTTTTAGCCTTCATAGACAGTGAAGGTAAATCTATCAATTCAATTATAAAAGTATTAACAAATAAGCTTGCCGATCATTCGAAGCAAATTACTTATATATTTCAGAACATTTTTGGGCTTTACAAAATTAAGAATTGATAAAGTAATCAAAGATTCATTTGAGTACGCCTCCCTTTTGATTAAATTGTCTGATAGCCTAATAAGTAAATTTGTGGAAAAACGTAATTAAAGGACATTTTTTTACTCAAAAAGTGATCTGTATTTCTCTTTTTTTAATTATTTAAACATAAATTTATTCGGTTTTTAGTAAAAGTAAGATTATGGCTTTTAACTTGAATTTTCTTTCTCTTTTTCACGTTTACTTTCAACGTTCAGATATTATCTGCAAAATATATTTAAAATATAGTAAGTATGTCGTTACAATTCCAATAAATACTTCATCAATAAAAATTGAATTCAGGAAAAAAATAGGAATCTGGCTTTTAAATGTTTATCGTTAGCAATCAATTAGTGGTCATCACGTGTATATACACGATGATACACGAGGTTTTCCCACAAGATAATATATTACAAAGTATTCCCGTTCGGTTAAGATTAGACAATTCATATACGAATGATTCAATAATAAAAACAGATTGAATTGATATTTTTACACGTACTGCTTCTGCCTATTCATCATAAAATTAAACAAACACGGCGCTGTATTTCGTTGATGTCGTAATTTTTTTTTTGGCATAAATTAGTTCACATTTTTCTGGTACTACTTACACTATTTGTTTCTTTAAATGAAGTTTATACAAACATGCATTGCTAAAATTAGATTTTCAAGAATATTTATTATATTATATAAATAGTGTGTAAACGACAATGCGTGCCTACTTGCGGCATATCGAGTTGAGGGGTTTATTAAAAAATCAGAAACTAAAAATGTAAAAACATGCATTGTTAAAATTACATTTTCAAGAATATTTATTATATTAAATAAAGAGCATATAAACGACAATGCGTGCCTATTTGTGGCAGCTGGAGTTGAGGGATGTATTAAAAAAATCAGAAACTAAAAAATTAAGTAAAGTAATAAGTACTACCGTTATTAAAAACATATACCATGATTACATATCAATCCTGTCCATCCAGCATCACATCCTCTGTCACACCGACCAGTCACGTGGTTACATGTAATACCGTCTCTACAATGCCCTACACACCACTGACTACAGTTTACACCGTGCCATCCTTCTCCGCATTCTAATGATATATTAAACATAAAAAATTACACGAGTTAATCATATTTCATGTGCGTTGAAAGAAAAAAAAAATTACGTTAGAATTTATAAAAAAATCGAAAGTTTAGATTATATTAGAAATAATACACGCCTTTATCACAGAGTGAATCCCTCCATCCTGGTTTACAGCCAAAACACATTCCATTTTCAATGTTGCAAGAATTGTCTTTACAGTTGATTGAACAGGATATATTACAGTTAATGCTGTAAACACCTGGTTTGTTACAACCTAAATTTAAAAAAAAAAATGTTGGTGTTACTTTTGTTTAACTCTTTGGGGATAGATAGATGGATATATAAATGGATGGATTTATAGATAGATAGATAGATAGATAGATAGATAGATAGTGACGGTATCAAAGAGTAAAGTCGGAAAATACTTTGCATAGAAATAAAAGAGGGCAAATAAACACAAAAATATAATACATGTACCTAGAATCACAACTTCACATAGCTCATTAAAAACATTTGTTATCTGATAATCCTTAGGATAGGTGACCCCATCTATTCGTTCGTTGTAAAAGATGATGTATCGTCCGTAGCCTATGCAAGTGGTTGTAAAGTTAAAGGGCGGTAACTGAGGTCCGTCCGTGTAACACAGTTTAGAACCCTTTATATCACCAGTAGTTGATACGTAAAGCGAGAATCCAGCAAACCGGCCACGTTGTCGGTCCTCTGCAAATTAGATCGAATTGTTTCAACTTCAATTTCATTATCATGATCTCAACTTCGAGGAACATGATGTTGACAGGAACCATGTCTTTTAAAAATGTATTTTATGATTTAATTCGACAAATGATATTGAGATTGTATTTTTTTTTCAAACTTTGTCGAATAACAAATGTTAAGTTCATCTTCTTGCAATGTGCAAACCATAGTTTTTTTGTTGAAGCAAGGTAACACAAAGTTTAATTCATAGAACATGTCCATAGATAAACAAAACATTTTAGCGACGATTAAAGAGCTTATTCTTATACATAGCACTTTTACCTGCACTGATAAGCTACATACCGAACTCATCATACGTTTTAAACAAGATGGAAATGCTGTAAATATTGTAAACACCACCGAGATCAACTTTCCACCACACCATCTTGTACGGAGAACTTAACCCAATTTCGTGTTGCTTAATGCATGTTGAAGTGTTTCCATCAACGGCATTACTAGCGCCCGAGGACGGGGCTGGGTAAGTGCGTGACTGAGTGGCGACTTTATTGTATGATAGATCATCTGTAAAACCAATGATTTTGTATCAAGGATGATCATTTATATTTTTTTTTTATCTGCAGCTTTCTTTCAATGAGCTTATTTTGGCTAAGTATTCCTGATTTTTTTTCCTAAATGAGACAATTACCCTTACATAAAATACAAGTTAACACTGTACGGAATTGCACAACGCAATTAGAAAATATATAAGAAAATATATAAATAGTGACACAATAGCTTTAATTGAAAAAAGGATATAATACAGTATCTAATTGCATAATTTTTACTCTCGATATATCAGTATTTGGTAAAGTAATAATAATAATAATAATAATAATAATAATAATAATAATTATAATAATAATAATAATTTATCAATAAACAAAACAATTTAAAAAATATGAAAGCTAATCTGCAAATTTAAAAAAAAACAATAAGATAAATTGAAAAAAAATCGAATGATGCACATACCATATGTGGTAATTAGCGATAATCCCGCGAGTAGGAGAAGTATGTCGGTACAGTGCATCCTGCAATGTGCCTGATAACGTACAAAAACTGAGCTTATAGTTCACCAGGAAGTACTACAAAAAGCTCTACAAATCATTGTTAATGCTCACCCGCACAGCCTCACCCCCCCCCCACCCCCCAAAAAAAAACAAAAAACAAAAACAAAAAAACAACAACAAATCAACCTGGGCCCAATCCTCCCTTAGGGGAAACACTCGGCAGTATATAATTTCACCTTTGAGAACTCGCAACTTACATTAGCCAAATATCCACTATACTGTTTATTAACAAACGTTCTCTATCTCTATACTGTAAACCAACTTTTATTCGCGTGCGAAAAATTTTCGCAAGATTCGCGAGAGCCTCGTCGTCGCGAATATTTCTCGCTGCGAACAAAAAATTCTTGTCGTATGGTTGTCATAACCAAAACGGGTTTGGATGTGGCTTGGTCGCAAAAAGGAGTTGTTACAAACCACACTATCTCCTGCAAATCGCGGAATAAAGTCGTCGCGAATAATAGATGGATTACATTTTTTTTATCTAAAACTCTAGATTAAAACTTAGATTTTTTACAAAAACGAATGTTTTATTAAGGTCTTCCGTTTCCAACGGAAGACCTTACTATTATTGTGCTTGTAAGATTATTCTTATTTTTCTTTTTTTTTTTTTCTTCCTAGACGCGAACTTTGAGGCTTCATATCTTGCTCATTTCTAAACGGTTTTTGCTCAAATTGTCAGGGCTCATAGACATTACAAAACACTATCTAAAACATTTCATAAACTTTAAAATTCCTCTTCCGTTGATGAGTTATTCCCCTTTTAAAATTGTTTAGGGCCTTTGGTTTCCAGACAAAGGCTCCGAGCCTATAAGAGCTGGGAATGGGAATCTATACCGTTACGTAAGCTATCCCTCACCTGCGGCCTAGAAAATCGGTCACCATGGTCGCGACGGGGCTAACTAGCGGTCAGCGGTTATCTAATACACGAGAGTTGAGTCTCTCATAAATGAGTTTATTTAGCCGCGAACTCTAGAACTGTTTTAGTTTATATACCCGTAAATAAAATACAAGATCTGTTTTAATTTCTTCATGTTATAAAAGTTTGTCCATCTTGTTTTTATTTAATTAAACATTAGAGTGTAAATTAAGAAGACGTTCTGGAAATTTATAAAAGCGATATTACTACAAATCGAAAACTTTGTCAGACTTATATTAATAGTTGGTTTGTAGGTCTAAAATGTTTTTAAATCTGTACAAATATTGTTTTAAATCAACAAACAACCCACAAATATTAAACTTTTAAATGATGATCATCCCTCGTACTTGGCCGAGAAGATCCCGCGCGAGTGGACAGGTTTGTGTTCTTCTACATGTACCTTATCACGCGTGCATGTTTCAGAGTTTTGTACGAACACAACTATTTTCTTTTATTATGATTTCAACTATGATATTGGTTTAAGATGAAAAGATAAATTTTTTTTACATGTACAGTTGATTCAGCAATGATTAATACGATTGCGCACAAGGTAGTTTATTATAATCAAAGTTCCATGTTTCATGTTTGCGGTAGGTGCTGGCACAAGAAAAAGATGTCCTGAATTGAGGCATTCGGTTTTTTTTTTTAAAGAATATTTATATGAGTTTTTAAACAAGTTTTGTTAATATTCTATCGGTCACAGATTAATCACTTCTGTAGTGTTTCTACATGGTCGTTCGTTTCATTGTGAAAACGAACTCATTGCTGTGTTCCCCCTCCCCCCGCCCCGCCGCCTAGTGCTCGCGCTGGATTTTTTTTGCGTGGCAAAAAGATAATCAGATTTTACAAAAGTCAGTTTTTGGCGACTTCTTCTTATGTGTAACATTTTCACTTTCCCACCCGTTTGTTTATTCGGTCAGTCTGTGTTAATTCAATCGCAGCGTGCGACCGAAAATCTTGTGTCGCTTCAGCGCACACAGCTGAGAACATCTATAGCACCAGCCGGGTTATGTTTATGGCTGCAGATCATCAATTGTTATGTAATTGAGTAACAATGTATCGAAGGTTATCAAATATTATTGAGCATCGAAGTGTGCTTTCACTAGAGTGGTCAATTGTTAAACAATAAGGCTATTATTCGAAGTCAATCATCTTCACATTATACATGTAGGTGCGAAATCGTAATCGGATAATGTTGCTAATAAATCAACCTGTTGAACACGCTAAACTTCTATAGATATGAACGGAATAATATAATTATACTTGAAAGTTTTAAGTCAAAGGAAAATTGTTCTAGGATTAAGAAGTTACGAAATACGACTACATTAGGCAACGCAGTCGCTCGCCATAGAAATCATCAAAGTACTGCAAGTGTCGACAGATTTCTTGTTTCTTTGAAATACCATGATAGTTCACTACCAGAGTCAAGCTAGCCAGCTCTAACTCCAGCGCACCAACAACAAAATAGTTAAAATTATCGACTATTTTTCAAGCCTTTTCCGATCCCGATGTTAAACAACTGAAATTAATAGGCCACCTTGCACCAAAAATAGGACTTGTGCTCATAAGGTGAGCCCAGATTCCTCGGGGGACGGGTGTAACCTCGAGGATTCCGGCGCCAAATTAGGCACTAGTGACAACGATTTCCTGCGCCAGGGCGCGGAGTAGACCTTAAGTGAACAAATTATTTCTGTAATGTAGCGTTCTAAACAAGGCGCCCTGCGCCCAAACTAGAACTTGTGCTCATTAGGTGAGCCCGGATTCCTCGGGGGACGGGTAATCCCTTGAGGATTCCCACGCCAAATTAGGCACTTGTGACACCGATTTCCGGCGCCAGGGCGCGGAGTAGACTTTAAGTGAACAAATTATTTCTGTAATGTAGCGTTCTAAACAAGGCGCCCTCCAAACATTGAAAGTTCTTACTTCACACAAAGATTGCTTATGACCTAAGTGTGTGTTATGATTTTGTTTCAAGGTTATTTTGTGAAGTTCAAGGTCATTGGAAGAAAGTTCATAAGTTGTGTCTGCTTTATACTGTTTTAAGGAGAAGCATTGGATATTGATTTTTCATTTAAAGATTGCTGATGACCTGAGGATGTGTCATGAACTTGACCCAGGGTCAGTTGTGCAAGTTCAAGGTCGTTTGAAAAAAAAATGCTTCTTTCTTGTCGGTCATATCTAATATACATGGAAATGATTAGAAGCTAAAATTTGACACAAAGATTGCTTGTGACATATACTTAAATATGTCCCGACTTGAACTTTGATCATCTGCAAGTTCAGTGTCATTATAAGAAAAAGAAGCATCCATTATTTTCTAATAGATAAATACTTAAGTTATGATTTTGTTTTTCATAGTGGGGAGTGGAGGAATTATTTATGAGGTTGCTCACAGAACCGCCAGTTAGTCCACTGAGAGCACTCTCCCCCTTTCTCGCAACCAAAATTCACCTTAAATTAACTTAAAGGAAATTGAATTTTGGGGCATTGTTCCCCCCTCCCCCAACACACATTTAAGTAGAAGGCAATATAAATTTTTATGACAAATTGAAAACAAATTATATTAAACAAAATAAGTTATAGCTGCCTCACAACTCCCCCCCCCCCCCTCCCCTACCACTACCACGGGTTAGATTTTGAAGTTTTTTTTTTATTGGCTTGTTAATTCATTTAGGATAAATTTGTTCCCCGAAGCAAAAGCGATGCTGAGTGCTTGCATGGCCAAACGTTATACGGAGAGTTGTCCCTCCCACTGAGCACCTCTCGTACAGCGCACCCTCAGGTTGGAGAAGCCGTCATCGTTTTGTTTTTGATTTTCTGAACTTACTTATATCATATTGACAATCCTGTCTGATCTAAATCACCACCCTGATAGGTATCGATAACAATTCATCTTCACATGACTTCTATATTTGCACACAACCTAAATATATATCTCACTTACCAAATACATGACTTTATCTGTTAATGAGAGGTGCAACTCTTCAATACTCAGTCTGGGGGTTACATAGAAAGCAGGATTGAATTAATTTGCCTGTCTCTATTTAAAAAATTCCAATAAATTTTCTAAAGCCCTGATTGCTCAGAATTTTAGGTCGGGTGAAGATGACCCCCTATCAATACCTGTCAGACTCTGTAAGGAGAAGATGGTGCTTTTAATCAGACTGATTGACAATCCTTTTCCGACAGGAAGCTGCAACGGAAGACCTCTTCGTTGCTTTGTAACGAGCTCGTCTCTAGTTAACAGTATTTTTAGGTAAAAAGATGAAACTCCTTAACTTGAAACTTTTTCGTTTTTTAAAGTTAACGCTACTTTATTAGATTAAACAGTGAGTGAACTTTCCAATACTTAGTTATGACAACTCTCTTCTTAGTGTAAATTGGTATCGTCGAGATTCGGTGATATCGGTTTTGAAAAAAAATATTTTGTATAATTTTTAAATGAATCCTTTGGCAAATTTAATGGAAAAACTTCTATTATCCATGACGTTATGGACATAAACCTTGCTTTCTTCACTTTGCTTATACTGGTAAAGTTATGGTATTCTTCCTTCGTAAATGACCAATCATAATGTTGCCTAAAAAAATGTTACTTTGGAACTTTGTAACATGATTTTTAAGGCAACGATCCAACTTGCCAGACGAGGAATTTGGCCATTTTTTTCTGTATTAATAACAGTTGAGTGGTAAACAGGACACTATTTACTACTGACCCGAGGGCTTACACACCGTACACACTATTGGCCCCCTTATCAGTTAAGCGTTATCTGAAATACAGCGTGTCCTTATTCAATTCTTCCCTTTTATTTTGATAAACTATTGCTTTTATCTAAGGTAAGTAGTTTTAATTTCCCGAATATTTAAAAACAATGAAGCATTTGACTTTTGGGCTCAAATTCAAAAACTGGTGTTGATTCTTTCATTACTATGGCTCGTACGATATTATCCGACAGAAAATTCACCAATGTTAAATAAACAGGAAGTTTTTCAATTTATTATCTAACATAACTAGTGTTTCGATACATTATGCAGGGTGAAGTGTATGGTTCATAGAGTGATTAATATTTCATGATTTGAATAGCCTTGACCCAATAAATGAATAATATAAATGTATTTTTCTTTCGATACGCACTGTTCAAATTGACGTGGGATAAGATAATACTTCTTTACACCCAAATGACCCTCTGACATTAAGCGGATCAAGTGATCTTTATTAATGACTTTCTCTTTAAATGAAAATGCATAATTTCATTCGAGTGTTTGTGTTTGCAAATTCATAAAATTGGAGTTTTAGATAAAAAAAAACCCCTATCCTAATTATAAATGAATTTAGTTTTTGCAAATGATTACATTTAGATAGTGTTGTCGTTCTTCTGTGCTTTTGTAGCTTCTGAAAAGTAACAAAAATAATTTAACACCTATTATTATTATTTTAATAATAATTTTAATAATTAATAACGTACATGTATTGATATTTTTTGGAAATGTAATAATACAGTTAGAAACTTTATTAAATTGAATTACCTAAACCTGTCACTAATATAGCACCCACAATGCATCTATCTTTGAACCCGAGAAGAATTTCTGGATCCTAGATCATTCATCACCATGTCTTCAGACTACATTCAAACAAATCTTAGAAACCTATATATTACATCCATTTGCTACAAAATAAAATACACACAATAGTTGGATGATAAATATGAGTTGCATTTTTCAGTACATTTGTTTTATTATAACATAAACCAAATTAAATGATGATGTTTTTAATGCGTAAACATATGAATATTAAACATTCTTTTCCAATAATCATTTGCGGTGCATAGCAACATGGTGGAAAAGGAAGCGTTTTTAAAGAACACTTTTACCTGTAAATTGCATGCATCTTTTTAATTTAAAAACAAACAATTTTAAAAACACTAAAGAAAGCAACACATATGCTTACGTAAAGAAAGCACCAATCTTAACTTTTGCTGACATTGGCGTCATTTCCTCTTCTGAATTTATCCGACACACTTCTACGAACACTACTGATGATTTAAGTCGAAATGTTTATGAATGTTTGATTTTTTTAAAGAATGTCATGCATTTAAATGAAACATGCTGTTGATTCTAAAAAACGGTTTGCAAGTAGTTGTTTTAATCTATTGTCTTGGCAAATTGTTCGAAGCATCGTTATACTTTGACGAAAATTTTCGAGTGATGTCTTCTCTACTAACGAGACGTCACAATGTCTAGAGTGAGCACGTGACCTTAAGCGGAATGAATGAATATATAGGCAGATCAAACTGTGCACGTTTCTGATGAATCTTTAATTCATCATTATGAAACTTATGTACCCGTGTGTATAAAATTCAATGTATGTTGTGGTCGCCCTCACAGTCGCACCGTGAAACATATTATGTATTTACATTTAACAATTTAGAGAGACATCTGTCACTGACAGATCACAGTTTGCTATGGTTGATGTCATATGGGATATGTCCAGCTAATGGTGTCTAATTATTGTTGTTGGCGCCTTCAAGCCGTCGATTTTTCCACTTCCAGAGAGTCAATATTTACATCAGCTGCTCGCTTGACTAACTTTGTCTATTCGCCGGTATCAAAGGCAGCCCGCCGACACAACAATGCGTGTGGTTGATTCAGTGCAGGCGCATGAGATAAAGTATACTGCAGGTCAAAAGGAGAGAGAGAGAGAGAGAGAGAGAGAGAGAGAGAGAGAGAGAGAGAGAGCAATGCAAAATAATAGTTTATCTAAACATGCTTCATCGTCTTGACAAGTGTTCTTTTATTTAGTATTTAGTTTATATTTTCACCTAACCCTAACCCTAACCCACAAAAAAACAAAATGATCTGTTTTTGGCCTAATACTTATTGTTAACTTATTGGATATTGACAGGTAAATGAAATGAAACAGAACGATCGTTCACAAGGAATGAAGAGACAAAATGTTTTAAATAAGTTATAAGCCTCTAACGGCTCATTCTGTCAGATACTGTACTGTCCTCGGCGCTGACGCGCCTCGGTCTGTACAATATCTGACAGAGTGGACAGTTTTCGGCTTATAACCATTAAAGAAAAAAATGCGTCAATCCAAAAAGTAAGAATATATATATATACCGAAAACACAGACACCATTTGTTTTATTATATTAAAAAACAGAAAAAACATCAAGAAAAGATTTAAAAACAAACTGCCCTTGTTTTCTCAGCTCAACTTAAAAAACACGAGTTCAATTTTGCGCATACCTTATTTCCTAACTATTATCGGCATTAAACGGTCACTGGTAATAATCCGCCGCCCATAGAAATTATACTTCAGATATTTTACCTGTTTTTATTCCTCAATAATTCACAATAATTCACGAGTCCTGATCTATGTAATGCTAAATTGCCGCATAGCACGTCCATTGTTGGTTAATATGTCACCTTCTTTTGGAGTCGCAACTGTTTATTTACGTCACCGCCAAGAATCGATATTATTCCTAGCCGATCAGTATTAAAAATATATTGACCGGCCAATAATTGTCGGACGAGCTAACATTTCAATTATTGATTATTTGTCCTTTTAGAGTTATATAGTGAGAGTATACTTCTGACTATAATAAGCGCAGTATTAGTTTTATCTACCTAGCAAATGAATATATATCATAGAAAACCATAGTTTATTGCTGATTATTTCTGATGACAAGGGCATCCGAAATATATAAAATATGATAAATAAAAATAATTGAAATAACAAATTACACATTTCTGTACAGTCGAAAATAAACCCAGTTCAATGCTTAAAATATATTATTATTTATTAGGTTTGTTCTGACTGACTACAGAAATATATCGGGTTGATCAATGTCATAGATGGCGAGATTTTTAATAACTTACGGCATGCGGTTTCTTTATTAAATAATATGAAATGTCGAAATGAGCAGGCGAAGCGTCGGCCAATGACGGCCATATTGCCGAATATTAATTCTTACCGAATGGACATAGAGATATATTTGAAGCAGTCACCTGCTATGTTTAAACCAATGAAAGTGTGACATTTTAGCCCGAGGGAAATGATCATAACAGTACCTTGATCCACAGCGGCAAATCACCTCGAGTTTGTTCTAATGATCCGCACCTTGACACAAGATGTGATCCTGCAATTTGGATACTCCTTGCATACTGTAATATTATGCCATTGAAGTTAAAATTAGGGAAAAAACGTTGTTTTAATCCATTGTACAAAGTTTAGTTTTTGAACAAACACATTTTTCAGTGAACTTTTCTAACACGCTCTAAAAGGCGAACGTTATTTATTGTGTACTTCATGTATGTCATCATATTAAAACTGTGATCTGGAGAATCGGATTACATTCTGTAATATTAAGAACATCTAGAGAAGAAAATTGACGTGAAATAAATACATTTTTTATCTGTTATTTCAAATGTATCTGTTATAAGGAATGTTCATTCTCAGATCACGATTCATAGACTTTTCATGATACATGCGTATAACCCAATTTACCACTCAGCCGAGAATGTCATACTCAATTTATCAACCAGAACACAATTGTTTAACGTGTTTTATTCGTATTGCTGTTTTTTCCAATCCTTAAAGAATATAGGGTAATATAATCGAAGACACATATTGCCATAAATTCACAATCGGTTAAAAAAATACGGTTACATTTTTTGGCTGTATGTAAGTGTCAACCACTTTTTGTAAAGAAATATTTTTAATATTTTATTTATTATCTTACACTCTACACTGACATTGACGAATGTATGTCCGTTGATATTACTTTGTCCATTTGAATGTAAACAAATATTTTATACGGCTTTAAACGGTTTCTGGTAATATTCCGCCGTCCTTAGGAATTATGCTACAGATATTTTGTGTTTGAACTCCTCAGTAATTCGCAAATCCTGATATATATGTAACTTGAGTCTGAAACATGTATTCTCCGCAGCTGTCCCCTTTGGCGTCTGCATTACTTTATGTCTTGTATAAGTAAATGCAGGAGAAGGAAAATATGTGTTTATTATCGTGGTGTAGTATTCTGATAGGCGCTATCAGATAGATCCAGTTCTTGATAAGTTGAAGTTTCTTCAGTTTTCACGACTATGTCTTGGTAAACGGACCTCTTACAGCAAGACAACAGGTTACCGGAGGCTTCCATTTTGATTGTTTTATTTCTCCTAAAAGGTATTGAATAAAAAGAATTAAATATAGAAACATTCTCCATTGTAAACTTTTTTTACATTTATTTTTGAAAAACCAATAATAGGGAAAACAAAGAGGATCATTTTAAATTTCGTTAGCAATTAAGAAAAGTCTTTGTTAGATTGTTTAATGTTAATGATTAACATTAATTTACATGTATAAAAAATACCTGCAAAGTAAAATTCCACACACAATAAAAATAAGGTTAATCAGTAGGGACACGGACAGTCCAATGGCCGGCATGATGGAACAAGACGTATTTTGAATCTTAAACCCAATTTCTGTCAAATAATTAATATATATTATATATACTAGCGTGCAAATAATCGATACAAAACATGATGATATATTGTCAAATATTCCAATAGATTAGTTAGTTAAATGTTACTTCACATGTTTGTTTGTTGGTTTTTTTTTTTTCGTTAAGAGTATTGATGTGTCTCATGTGACCTAATAGTCCGTCAACACAAACTGAAATTTGTATAATTAAACTTAACACAACTTAAATTATCTCCAAATTTTGCTAGTAGCTCTTTTAACGTGTTTGAAAGTATTGTGAGATGATGTTTTGAACATTAACACTGATAAAATGGCATTTTATTGTACGAAACATGAAAACCAACAACGACAACATTCTAATTAACTTAAACCATACGATAACTAACTAAATTAGAAAACAATCGATAATCTTATTTTTTTTAAAATTAGACTATGAAATCTAATTTGTTTGAAAAATAATTCTGCGTTAACAAATGTACAATGGACGTCCTAGCTCACATTTCCCACGTTTTCATAATTAAATAATACAATGCTTTTGTAATAGCATTATACTACATTGGTTTAAGAAAATCAGACTTAAAACTGCATCAGAATATAAATCAAGAATAATCATAACCTCTATTACACAGTTCACCATAAAATCCATATTCACATCCAAGTAAGCATCGTCCGTTAAATCTGTCGCATGTGTTATTATAACATTGTAGACTGCAAGGGTACAAACAGTTTTCTCCATAGAACTGAACACATGCTAAATTTATAAGAAAAACAATTATAATGGACTGTTACTTCAATACAGGAAACACAACATATTCTCATTAAACATATTTTTCGATTACAGGGCTGCTTATAAGAATTTATATTTAAAGACCTAACTGGCATTCTTATATCAATTCTTACCTTTTTTTCATATTATCTGGACATCAAGTTAAACAGAGTTTGCATTCTTACAAGTAAATTTTTCCTTCAGTGAAGTGTTAATATTGAAAAAAAAAACTATTTAATTGATTTTACATTTTTCATTAGTACGAATATTTGAAATTAGTATCGCGCTTGTCATAATCAGTAGAATTATCTTTAAATGACGTATTGTTTGAAACAAGAAAGGTATGAACATTACGTAGAATTAGACAATATGTTAATTCTTCTTCTTTACATTAAGGACTATGCCATTAAGTTACGTCATAATTTCACGAATACTGTGTTCATGGATGCTGTGTTATTAAACAGTTGCAGGAAATCTTAAGATGGGCACAACCTATTTCAAAATAAGTATTTGTATATAACCCAATCAAAATATTTAACCATACTTAATTGGCAAAAATAAAATGCAATATGTATTTTGTTGTTTTCCATTTATAAAAACAGTCAGACGTTTGCTTATCTCTAAGTATTATGATTTTTTTCCTACATAATGCCAAGTCATTGTCAGCCAATATAATATTGATTTTTTTTTATGTTTGGATTACGTTATGGCATACACAACTTACTTATTCAAAGCATCAATGTTCAGAATTCAAAAAAATTGTAAGAATAGCTTCACCTATGCAAGTGCTACCTTTATTTTTAAAGAGAAAATGATGAACCCAAATGCATTTGTTTTTCTTTGGAAGTCGTACATGTACCTTTGTTTTTACTTGTTACATTCAAGTACATTCACTTGTTAACTATTTTACAATGTATTATATTTATACCTGTGGTACAATTATCACCTGTCCACCCTGCAGCACACGTACACCATCCGTCCGTGTGTCTACATGTGTCAGGTTTACAGTTAGATGAACACATCTGGGAACAGTCTGTGCCAAAATATCCTTTAATACAAGCTAAAAGAATACCAAAATAGCTTTTTAGAGACATATAGGATCAAACATTCAAGGACGAAAACAACATTGCATACCTCTGTTAATGTAAATGAAAAAATTGAAATCTTTCAAACGCTATTTTGACTCTGATGTAATGGTAAGATTAAAAATGATTTAAAAATGATTGTAGCATTTCAATATGAGCCCTGTCAAAGAGACTTTTAAAGTCAAAATAGCCACTATACTTTAACTACTAATTGATGACGATTACTGTCAATTGTATGCAACCATAGTTCGGTCTACAGTTAGGGGAACATTCCCGTGAACAGTTTGTGCCAAAGTACCCTTCCTTACAAGCTAGAGTTTAAGTTCACACAAACAATTAAAGACGCATGTGAGAACAGACCTACAGGGGCGAAATATTTATATTTATGAAATATAAGTTACAAGTTAAATATTTTTAAAACAATCTTGGTCATGATAGTCAAGGACTATTTTCATGCATTAACTAACTTCGTATTAATGATGATTTTTGTTATGATTTTCTATAAACTAACATACATTTCATTGGCTGTGAATATTTCTTACTGTTGTTACAGTACTTCCCAACATAACCATCTTGACATCCACTTGGACACACTCCACTGAGGTGGTCACATTGTTCATAGTTTATACATTGCCTGCTACAACTTTCTCTGCAGTTCATCCCATAATGTCCTGGCGGACACCCTATACAAAGATGAATGTATTCGGTCAAAATTTTGTAAGCATCAACTTATATCATTTAGTTATGAATTAACAAGTTTGTTGGTGATGCGTTTGAATTATTGAACTCAAAACAAATTTCTTTGTAGCAGAGTGTATGGACATTTATCTGTAAACTTACTCTTGCTACAGTCATTATAAGTATAACCTGGGTTACACCCCCCGTCACAGCGACCTGTCTGTTTGTTACATGGAGAGTTGTTCAGACAATGACCACTACAGTTGTTGACACAGTGATATCCATACGTCCCGTCATAACAAGCTTTTGCCGTTATTGAAATCAAACCATATTAACACACTTTTCATAAAATGAAAATGAAAATTGTCAATATAAAGGGTTTTTATGATAATTTACATATCATGCAAAAAAAAATATGCCAACTATGAAATCATTTTAAATAAAAACTGAGAAGTGGACAATATTTTTTTTTTAATTTCAAATAAATAGTATCAAAAAGTTGTAAAAACAGAATGTACCTGTTCAAACAATACAAAACACTCTTTTAAAAGCATTTATAAATGCCAGATGGAATTATTTTACGATATCTGTAAAAATGAATATACGCATAAAGAAAATCATTTAATTTCCGTGTTCTTTGTTGTCTGTATATGTCTTTATAAGATTACACACCGAATCTTACTCGCACTGCCAGATCAAGTATGTATGTAAGAATTGCTTCAACCTTTATGTGACACAATTTATAAACGTAAAGAAAAATAATGTGATGTGAACATATAAGTAAAACCTTTATCACACAGATATCCAGTCCACCCCACTTCACACCCTCCGTCACACAGATCAGTCACTTGATTACATATAGCACCGTCTCTACAATGTCCTGAACACTGCTGACTACAGTTGACACCATACCATCCTTCTTTACATTCTGTTATACAGAAAATATGTTAAACGTTTGATCAAAATAATGCCTTCATATAGAAAATGAATTATTTTGAAGTGATATTAAAAAACCGGTAAAATTCGACTTGTCTTCGAATACTATTTTTTTTGGGAGTTGATTTTAATCAACTCTCCTATGCAGTTACTCTGGCAAACCGAAAGTGAAACAGTGTTTGGACCTAAGCACAAATCATCACCGCTGACAAGAGTTAGTTCTTAAACAAATAGATAAATGCGGTTTAATGTATGCTGAACCATTGTTTTTCAAGAAAATGTATTTATAAATACCTTGAAAATAGCCAGATTTTAAATAGTACGAACAATTTAGATATTTTTTTGTAATCGTATGTATTCCTACGCCAGAGCATTCAACCAGACGCTCGGCTGTCTCCGTAAATCTCCGGCAAGTAGAGAGTCTCTCTCGGTAGTCGGAGAATAACGGAGACAGCCGAGCGTCTGGTTGAACGATACTAGAGTTCAATATTGCTTGAATCCAGACATGTGTACAATTTTTAGAAATATTTCGATTACTGATACATAGTTTGATGGAATTAATTATATATTTAAATATTACACAACATGATTCATATGGGGTTTTCTCGAAATTCTTGTCGAAAAAGTCCGAGAATTCATATTATAAAAATGTGCGTAATTAAATAGAGATTAGAAATTACTTGTCATGCTAAATAACATATCGTTGATTCTAAAATAAATAATAATCGATAAAATCAACTCCCGTCAGTACTTCAGAACTTTGATTTCATCTTACTTGTACTACAATATATTCCAGTCCATCCAGGTTTACACGTGAAACACGTTCCATTCTGTATGTGACACGTACCGTCGTTACAGTTTGTGGGACAAGGAGTGTCACAGTTATTGCCGTAGAGACTAGCAGTACTACATCCTATATCAAATTAACGTAGCACAATATAGTGAACAACAAATAGTATTCATCATAAAAAGAGATGACACAGTCTATTGATTTTGAAACATGTTTATGGAGAATAAAGTACACGAGATTCATATAGTTGGAACAATGTATCCAGTATTTGTGGAAACTTATTAATCGGCGGAGTTAACTCAATCATTTATTTTAACTAACACAATAAGAAACATTGAACTACCGTACCGTAACATTGACATTCCTTAGTATTCGATTACATACTCATCATCGAATGTTATATTATTTCAACGTGGGATTATTTGGTGATTTGCCAATTTGTAAACTTTGAACTTTTTTGTTTATTTCTTTGTTTGTTTGTTTTTTGATTTTGTGTGCGCAAATTTTCGACGATTCCAGTTTGAGGTCTACGCATCTACACGGATCAGTCGGTATTATTAAAACGAAAAAAAAAATCACAACCCTACCCCCAAAAAACATGTATATAGAGTTCTGCATCATAACACCCATATACTCATGTCCTTTAAAAATCTCTGTGTCAATGTCTATTAAATAATGACTTTAAGGTATACGAGATAAGTAGTAGTCTTATAATTAATATTTTACTGATAAATCATGGAAACTTTTCTGTGCAAAAATGTGTTTTTGTTCAAATCCCATAATGTTACACAGCATACCATATCATCAATCATAATCTGTAATTTTTTATCGCATAGCACACCAATTTGTAACATTGAATTCAAATCCCATATGAAAGCATGACGGTATACAAAGCCTAGCATAACCTAAACTTTATTAAATATGCTTAAATCAACGTCCATCATAGTACACTGCATAAACTTCATTACATTAATCAAATTTTTTTTATGGTTGGAGGGGGGGGGGTAAGAAATTTCGTATTTTTATTAATGACAAAGTTATTAAATGATGTACACTTAATTAACGTTTAAAATACACATAACCATGTATATTAATTTTGAAAAAACGAGATAACGGTATATACATTGTAATAGTCAAACAAGCTCAACAATCATGGCATCTGCAGCAACATTCTTTTACAATTTCCGTATTTAATTCGTAAAAGTAAAAAAAAAATAATATAATATACCATTGTTTAATTAAAGTAGCCATTGCACTGTGGCACCAGTATGTACAAAAGACATAAAATATGCTTCACATTAACCACATTGCAGTTATCCAAGTCCTCAACATTATCTTCAATACGAAAGAGAGTGGATACATTTTTAAAAAATTGTTTTACTTAAGTGACGTTTATTGCAGAAAGAAAATATGCTGATAAGAGTAAAATGCATACACACAAATGCAAATTACATTGCATATGCATTCTCTCGTACACGGTGGGCCAGGTTTTCCCGACTTGATACAGAGGCGGACGATTGGCCAACATCACTGCCACGCCGCATTTAGGACACTAAGAGCTGGAAGCATCAATACGCATAGATCTATAGCCCACACTACCCCAGGCTTAAAACACTGCATAAACAGCAAAAAAAAGGAGAAAAACAAAAATTCGCTATAATGTGTATCGTTCCGATGACTGTTGTTGAAATGTATTCCTTACCTTTCAATCCATAGCATTATTTACAGAACCATGTGTTTCAACATTACACCAATATCTTGTAATCTTTAAACTAATTGACTGCAGGAATCATACAGCATGTTTTTGTTACAAACTCCCATCTACATAAATTTATTTGCAAATGGTGAATAAAGTAGATAGGTCGGGCTCGAAATTCAAAATATTACTAAAGTATGGCGCCTAATCTGAAGAAGATAGACTTCTGAGAGAGGAAAAAAAAAGTTTTATTAAACAGTGCTTTCTCAAAATTAATACCGAAGTCGGTATCATGTGCTCAGAACAGGAAGTTGACCTTACCCGAGAATTAGGCTGCTATAAGCAGTGGACGCAAGGCAAGCAGTCCGACGAACTACTCGAAACACGGCTTTATATAGTGTGAGTACACAAAAGAAACGGTCAGCCAACAGTGAAATTTTACAATACACCTTAAGAGTTAAAATTACAGGTTGTAAACCTATCAGGTAAACTATAGTATAATCAGTTTTAAAATAAGGACCAATATGGCTGGCATGTATAAACAAAATAGAACTTGAAACGTAATGTAAGTGTGAAATAGCTTGTCACAAAAATTTGAGTTATTAAGTATTTCATATTGAATTATCACTAGCTTAGTTAATTGTTTATGCAACTTATAAATTTTAATATAATAACCAAATGATATAAGATGAGTTTTACCACATTCCTTCACCCTTAAGACAAAAATATGCGAAATGAAAAGCATTACCCATAGCATATTTCACCCATTCTACATATTGAACCGAACATTGATGTTCAATATCGTTTGGGGGATTTCCAACCATGAGATCAATGCGACATTTAGTTTCGCTTCCCAATATTAGTAGATTAGGGGAACAGTGGGCGCTTTTATTCTCTGTGGCTTTGTATGCCATTAATAGGTATGGGAGATGATCAACCCAATTCTTTTGGTTATCTTGAGCAAAGATTGAAAGCATTTGAATTAATGTTCTGTTAAAACGTTCTACTAATCCGTCTGCTTGTGGACGGAACAGATTTGTTCTAGTTTTCTCAATCCCAAATTTTTCACAAACTAATTTGAAAAGATTTGACTGAAACTCTGGATCCTGGTCACTATGTATTTGTTCTGGGCAATCTAACTTTGTAAAAACGTCTATGACCAACTTGTCTGCAACTGTTTTACCTGTATAGTTAGGGACATCATATGCCTCTTTCCACTTTGTGAAATAATCACTGCTTACGATGAGTATTCATTTTTCTTTTCTGTCACAGGCAAGGGACCAAGAATTTCGATAGCGACACCTTGTAATGGGGCTGAGGCAGGGAACTTTTGAAGAGGATTTTTACCTACCCCAGGTCCGGGTTTACACCTTGCACAAAAATCACATTGTGCCCACCATCTTTTGATACAGTTATCTATACCTGGCAAATAGAACCTTCGTTTAATCAAATCTGTAGTTTGCTCAATGCCAAAATAACCTGAAGATCTTTCTTCATGTAATTGATCAAAAAAAAATTTCTTGTAAAATTCGAGGTGCCAGAAGTTGTTTTTGGTTCACCACTTAATCTAACTGGATTTTTCAGTAACCAATTATAAACCACAAAAGACTTCCATTGACACCACAGAATTCGAGAGTCTGGATGAAAACCTTTAATTTGCGACTTTGGAATTTTTACAGGTGAATTCTTTAACAATTCCATGATTGGCGAGATTTACAATATCACTTTCTTGGAAACTTTGAAGTTCTTCCCTAGACCAAGAATCAAGCCAATTAGGGACAACAGAGCTACTTTCGTCATCAACTTGAACTGGACCAACAACTGAAACATCTTGATTAGCATAAGACTGATTACAGTCTGGCCCCTTATGAAAAATTTGATTTAAGTCAAATGTTCATCCTCTACCTCAGACTCTGCTTTAATACACTCAAGATCCCTTTCGGCACAACCAGTACAAGACTAATTCTTACACTTTCGAAGAACAATTCTAGACAACCCATCAGCATTTAAGCGCTTGTTTCCAGGGCGATATTGCATTTCAAAATCATAAAAGTCAATGATGCCGAGCAACCTAGCCATCATACCCTCGGGTACTTTAAATCTTTTTAAACATAACAATGGAACATGATCTGACCTCAAGAGGAATTTTCTACCTAACAAATAATGCCTGAAATGTCGAAGGAAAGTGACTACAGCTAAAAGTTCTCTTTCTGTTGTACAATACTGTCTTTGAGCTTTGTTAAATGTGCGACTTGCATAAGCAATGACCTTTTCTTCGCCCTCTTGTATCTGGGAGAGAACAGCACCCATACCAAAACCACTTGCATATGTATCTAAGATACATTTCCCTGTTTAATTTGGATAACACAAGATTTTAGTTGTTAGCAAAGCATTTTTTAGAGTCTTAAATAATTGTTGGCAATTTTCATCCCAACTTTCTTTCTTGTCAAATTTACTATAGCAAAGGCTTTTTCTGAAAAATCCTGAACAAATCGCCTATAATACCCTACAAACCCTAGAAAACTTCACACACCCTTTCGAGTACCAGGTTATGACCAATTCTCTACGTCTATGGTTTTTGATGGATCGGTTTGAACACCTTGAGCAGAAACAATATGTCCTAAATATTGAACTTCTTTCTGAAATAATTTACATTTTGAGGGTTTTAATTTCAGATTCGCTTCCCTAAACCTAAGAAAAACTCTAAGATTTGAAAGAGTTAGTTCAAAATCATTTCCAAAAACAATGACATCATCAAGGAAACAAAAACATTTTTTCCATCGTAAATTCTTTAGAACAGTTTCCATCAGTCTCTCAAATGTGGCAGGGATATTAGAAAGACCAAATGGCATTACATTGAAATGAAAGAGGCCTCTATGACTGCTAAACGCTGTTTTGACTTTATCTTTTTTAGCTATCGGAATTTGCCAGTAACCACTTGCAAGATCTAAAGTACAGAACCATTGTTGACCTGCAAGAGTATCGATGCTGTCATCGATTCTGGAAATAGGATATGCACCCTTCTCCACAAGAGTGTTTAACTTTCTGAAATCTGTGCAAAACCAAAGACTTCCATCTTTTTTAACAGCCAAAAGTACGAGAGATGACCATGGTCTATTACTAGGTTCTATAATATTTTGTTCTAGCACTGTGTGTCAATTTCTTTATCAATTATCTTTTTCTGTGATCATGGGACCCTACGGGGTGGTATTTTCACGGGCTTCTGATTTCCTGTATTAATCTCATGTTCTACTAATTAAGTGTGACCCAAGGGACCCCTCAGGAGATGAGAATATGTCTTGAAACTTAAAAATCATATCTTTCAACTTTTGTTAGGTCACCTGAGTCAGGTGACCTATTGCAATTGTTTGTCGTCCGTCGTCGTGCGGTGTGCATTAACAATTTTACATTTTTAACTTCTTCATAGAAACTAAAAGGTCAATTGTTACCATTTTTGTTGTGAAGCATCTTTATGGTAAGAGGAATCAAAATTGTGAAATTGGTGGCTCTTCCACCCCCAGGATGCCACAGGTGGGGCCAAATATGCCCCAAAAAAAAGCGCCAAATTTTCAAAAATCTTCTCTGTTCCAACACATGTGAGGAAAAAACTGATTGCATGGTTATGATGTCCATAAAGCCCTCTACGAAAATTGTGAAGTGCATGGCCCCTGGGTCAGGGGTTCAGGCCCTAGGGTGGGACCACTATGGCCAGATAGTAAAATATATTAAATCTTAAAAAATCTTCTTCTCTTCTCCTATATATATTTTGAGAAAAACTCAATGCATGGTAATGATGTCCATGAAACCATTTACCAAAATTGTGAAATTCATGGTTCCAGGGTCATGGGTTCAGGCCCTAGGGCGGGGTCATTGTGGCCACATAGTGAAATTGTATTGATTTAATATTTTTTTCTGTACTATCATAGTCGTGGGAGATAAAGTCATGCATTGTTATTATGTTCAATATGTCCTGATGTTAAATGGTGAGATTCGTTGTCCCCAGGCCATGGGGCAGAAGTTAAGGCGGGGGGGGGGGGGTAAATATGACCGTATATTGAACATGTATTTTTAGTTAAGGTAATTGCTGTTTTTCATCAATTAGCAATTTTAACTTCATCTTGAAAACTACATAGTAATATGTCACTTACAATATTGAATTGATATGTGTTATATTTTTTAGGAAATCTACTTTACTTTCACAAATTTTCTTCTCTACTCCAACACATCTGTATGAAAAACTAAATTCATAATTATGTAGCCCTCTACCAAAATTGTAAATTTCATGTCCCCCTGGAAAGGAGTTTTGACTCAAGGCAGGGGAAAAAATAGTCATATAGTGTTAAATTAATCCATAAAATGGGTGTGGATGGGTTGTATATTATGTTAAAAAAATATTATTTTATTCAGCCCTTATATTTTATTGAAAGAAATAAGTACATATTTAGAAAAGAGAATGAATGAAGCTGTCCATCAAAATTAAAGATATCATGAAAGCCTTTGGCAAAAGTTTGGGTAGGAGGTGTAACAGTTAATGGAGTTATCTTCTCTTGCATGTTAATATTTAATATTTAATCATTGTAAAATAATGTAATTAAGAAGTTAATATATTAAAAGAGTTAAACAAGTTGCTTTTTTTTAATTTTTTTTTTAAACAAAACAACGTAAAAATTGGCTTGCAAGAACTACTGACGTGTGGTAGGTGTACATTAATTTTTTTGAATAAATAATAAATGCCAAATGGTGTCATTGAATGAATGGTTGATAACTGAACAGGTAAAATATGAGAATTGGTATAACAAAATAACATATCAGTGGTTTTTGTTTTTGTGTATGTATTCTAAGGGGAAGAGTGTCTGTCTGGCACCTGGGGATGGGAAGGGGTTGTTGTTGCCATCTTTAGTTTATCTATGAAAACATAAACGTAAAAGTTATCTTGAATGTTAACAAATATGGGACAATTATTTCCTATCGATGTCCTTGTTGTAAGATTTCTAGTAGGAAGGTGGTATTCATTGCAATATTTTAGATTTTATTTTAATCCAAAATGAAGCTTAATTAAGTGCATATACGAGAATCCTCAAAAGGTCTGTGTATGGTCTATGGTACTCAGGTGACCGTTAAGGCCTATTGGCCTCTTGTTTATTTTCAGATGGGAGATCAGATGGACAACCATCTAGCAAAGATTTCCAGTGATCAGGGAGTTCATTTCTGGAGTTTTTCTCACCCACATGTTCAGTAAAGTTAGTTGGGGATATGATTGATGAAACAAGTTGTACAAAAGCAACAATTGTATCTTGAGTAAGCTTGATGCTTTTTTTTACTTAGGTTCAGTACTGATAGACAGACTGTTTGCTTTTCTGGCCTTACTACTGACTTAGCCACCAATAAACCTCTATGGTTGATGTAATCTGATGGTGCTAGAAGACATTCTTCCCTTGTCAATTCCCTTTTTAGTGTCCCTTCAACAAACATTTCTGATTGAGCTGGAATTGTTACAATTTTACTCAGGATTACCCGAACTTTATCATATTCATCGCTGGAAGAAAACAAGTCAATTTTCCCTAAACTTTGTTTTGATAATTTTCTTCTTTACTTGCACGCAAACATCATACTTTGTCATTAAATTCAGACTTAACGGAGCTTGATACATATGATCTGGAAAATGAATGTTGGCAACTATGAACTCAGTTCTGAAAACGTTGTCTTCTATTTGCATGTCTAACTCTATTTTCCCAAAAATGTCTAGATAATCTCCCTTAACAGATTTCAAAACAAGAGAGACAGGTTGTAAATCAGCAAAATTCATCCCCCTTTAATTCAACTCTTGAAAAAAATCTGATGACAAAATTGACACAGATGCTTCAGTATCAAGCATTGCTAAAATTGGTGCATTCCCTTGACACTCAAATTATTCTTAAACGACGACACATTCGCAAGTATAATCTAAACTTTGCTTATTGGTTTTTTTAAACACATGGCATTGTTTCTAGTTTTTTTAGTCACTTGAATACCAATACTATTTTGATTGTTAATGATTTTGTCATCTTTTTGGTTGATAAACCTAATTTGTTTGATTGGTTTTTCCCAGTATGGACTGAACATTCGACCTCAAGATCAGCCCATTCTAGTTTTTGTGATTTCGTAGGACATTTCGTTTCAGTGTGACCCACACCTCTACAAAAATTGCAAATATTTTTGCTGGGAGTTCTATTACTTTGACCCTCTCTGTCCTTGAAATATGACTAATGTCGTCCCGGTGAGAATGATCTTCGGTATGAGTTACTTGAACCATTCTAATGAACAGAATTGCGTACGTTGGGTCTAGAACCTCTCTGTCTGTTCTGCGCTCTTTCACTGGACTCACTCACTCTCAACAGCTGATCTAACTTTCTTTTTAATAACGCCATTCTCTCAGTTAAATGACTGGACTGTGCACCCCTCTGGATTTCACTGGAGTTGGTTACAGACTCCTGAACCACTGTAAAAACCCTGTCATCTGTAGGTTTCTTAATTGTATCAACAGGGCCTTCGACTGCTTCATATTCTGATGCAAATGCAATTGCCTGAGCTAAAGATTAGGAATGTCTGTATTGCACATGTTTCCTTAAATCAGAATTTCCTAACCCAGGTATGTATCTGTCAACCAAACAGTTTTTCTAAATTGCTGTATGGCATTTGCGGATAAGCCCTCAGTGCGACCCTACGAATAATCTCGGCGAGATTCGTCGAGACTGAAAAATTTTGACAGAGGTCTCTCCCGAATCTCAGACCAGTGCCACAAAAAATGATTCGGGAAAATTTGCCCCAACTTCGGCCGGTTGTAACGATATAAATACGTTGAATTGAATCGACTGCCCGCTTCAACTTTTTACTTTAAACATCCTTTTCACTCCCTATCGACATAAAATGTTAGTTTCCTACCGTTAAAAGGTTTAAATCCCACAAAATATAAACTTGTTTATATTTCAATTCATTTCCACATTCATTCGACTGGAACTCCTCTGCATTGGAGGTTCGAATAAATGTGGAAATGAATTGAAAAATAAACAAGTTTATAAAAATATATAAAAATACATTGCTTAAAGCTAATTAAATTGATCAAGTGGTCGTATAGGAAATGTCAAATGTGATTAATTTAAAATCAAACAGACCGATAATCGGGTCTACGAGCAGATCATAGACCCTGAAAGATCAAAATACTTAAATAGCTCAGTTAAGCTTACACATTTCTTTTAACTAAAATGATTTATTAGCGTAAACTGTTGATACGTGCATTTTCCACAATTATTATAAGTATTGCAGCATCATCAATTATGTATTGCTACAAACTCATAAAATAACCAAGCTGCTATTTGAAAAAAAAAAAGGAATAGACTCTCAGAATGTCATCGTGTAAGTGCACATGATATGAAGTACAATATAACAAAACTACATATATTAAATTTTGTTATTGCTTCTTTTCATATGGTCTTGATGTGTTTAAACAGGTTATAACAGATGATTTCTTTTTAAACTTACCTTGAACGATGACTTCACAGAGCTCAGTAACAACATTCACAATTATGTATTCTGTAGGGTAGTTAACTCCATCCAAGCTCTCGTTGTAAAATATCACATAACGTCCGGATTCTGTACATACTGTTGTAAAGTTCAGGGGTGGTAACTGAGGTCCGTCCTTGTAACACAGAGTGGAAGCCTTTATATCAGCAGCAGTTGATACATCGGCGTTTGATACATAGAGGGAGAATCCTGCAAATCGTCCTTTTTGACGCTCCACTGCAATTAATTTACATCTATTGATTCAGTTTTATGCATAGAAATATCGTTGTAAAGAGATGGCTTTGTTATAATCTCAATTTTTACTTTATTGCTACACGGTTTACTTATCCTTATATTGTTTAACTTTTTACAATTGATATTACTTTTCACAAGACGATTCGTGATTTCAGTAATGTTCGCATTGTTTTGTTAAAAAATTAAATTTGTCTAGTTTTATGGTGGTCTTTTAAGGCGGTTAATTTATTTACGCTATATGAGTAAAATGCCAAATACTTAACTATTGTTTTTGTTTTATTATTAAAACGTTGCCCCTTAATCTGTTATATTTATGTTATGCATGCATTTAAAAAAATAAAAATAAAATCCAAGCTGTATATTGGGATTTTCATGTACAGATAATTTAAATATAAAAACGTGATTTTTCGCCGACATAAATAGCAATTATATCGATTAATACTACATATTGTGGTTTGTCCTTTTTTAAATTATTATTATTAAATTATTATGTAAACATTATTTTTAAAGGACATGTATTGTTTGCATTTAAAGAAGTTTGAGCCAACTTAATACACATGTAAGACTAAATTTATATTGTTAAAACAATTTAACAACTGAAAACAAGTAGTGAATTATACTATCGATATAGATCTATTAATTTTATTCCAGACAGCAGAAAAGTCCGCATATGATGTTGTATCAAATGTTATGTATATATCAAAATTTTACCCACTGTAACCGTCATAGTTTTTAAACAAGATCTTTATGCTGTAAATGCTGTACACTTCACCAAGGTCCACTTTCCACCACACCGTCTTGTAAGGAGAGGTACGTCCTATATCTAGCGTCCTCATATATGTTGATATGATTCCATCAACCGCGTAACTAGCCTCTGAATTCAGGGCTGTTGAGGTATTTGATTGGGTGGCGACTTTTTTGTAGGATATTCTATCTTGAAAATGATATAGCAATTTTTGCAGTAGTATACAGTATAAGATTACACGAGCAAGCAATTTTGTTTTTAAAATTCCTATTTTTAATAATTGCAATTATGAAGTATAATATTCGCTTTAATCCCTGTCACACCAAGTCAGTTTCATCATGTGATCCTCCTATGACAAATACAGAACACCGAGGTACGGGACTATAGTCTCTTACAGCATCGCAACGACGAAGCGGCATGTTTATTAGGCGCAGTAGGATCCCCTAGATCTCAAAGAACCCCATGCGACTTTGAGCATGCACAAAATACGCGCCGTATTTAACACACAGTTGAGACGAAGTGAAGTCACCGCGGCAGCGCAGTAATGTTTCCAACACCGCCACTAGATTAAAATTTTGGAACAAAGAAACGGAAAAAATATATTGTAATTTGTTTAGCAAAAAAGAAATTTAAGCCATAACCTGTCTAGCTGGTATGTAAAAAAATCATCCTAATGATGGTGGAGTTGCCGGTCGTTTGAACGTACTTACATGTCGCAGGAGGTCGTAGAAACACATCGGTCGCCGTAAGGCCGTCATCTTTACCTTGTTTAGGTCATATAGAATTGTACACTTTATAAAAAAATCCCTGCGGTTCCAGAAATTATACAACGCAAGAAAATTTTGCAATGCAACCCGCATTTAGGTTTTCTGTGTATTTGTATTAACCATATAGGCGATCCTCACTAAGATTTTTCTCTAATCTTATGGGATCAATTTACATCAAGTTAATAAATGTTTCTGACAGGAAAAATGATACAAGTACCAAAATAAGGTTCGAAAATAATATTCTTGCCTTGCAAAATGAAAATGGGAAACAGACGTGCTCAAAAATGTACATCACACAAAAAAGGAACCTCCATCTATAATCAATTAACACAATTATAGGATGGTATATATTATAAATAAATGAAAGATTGACTCAAAAGAACATATTGAAATGACGTTTAAAACAAACAAACTCACCATATGCATATGCTGCAAGTAATCCAGCTACATAGAAAAGACAATGATTACAGTTCATGTTTCTGATATAACACTATACTGTTTACACCTTCAATCTAAAGCATGAACAACCAGGAATTAAGTCTGAATTTACCTGTACTTTTTTTAATTGAGTAACATTTATGTTATCAAGCATTTTGCTCTATGTTTTTAATGGCTATACCTTATAATGGCTTTGTTATCAAATGCAATTGTTAACGATCTTCTTACATTTCACGCTAAATACACATTTTTTTCAGCGGGGTTATTATATGATACTCAAGATCATTTGCAACACTTTTACGCTCAGTGCAAGTAAAACCAGCTTTGATACATGTCTGTTCCGATAACAAATACTTTAAAACCAACACACTGAACTATTGAAAATCACAAATCTAGCATCGGACTACATATTGACATTCTTATCAATTTTTATTTAGATTATTTATTTTAAAAGGGAGTTCATTTAAATTTGATGGTCTTTAAAAGGGAGTTCATTTAAATTTGATGGTCTTTCACGTAAGGATGTTTCAATTTTAGGTAATCAGTAAACATGTACAGTTATTCACCAAAATATGAGACATAAAATCCGCATTTTCTTAGATTAAATCAGATTCGGTCTGATGTAGAGTATTTAAAAAAATGCAACTTAGCAGACGGAATCAAAAATTGCAATGATTGCTGTTTTTTTACACAAATTTTCACTAATTCATGATAATGTTAGGTTTAGTTTATATGCCGGAAAACAAGATTGTAGAAGTCAAAGTTATTTATGTCGTCCAAAGAAATAAAAATCATCAAAACTCGCATATTAGATAAAATCAAAGTTTAGAATTATTGAATTATTAGTCAAACTGGAAAAATATCACCGTTCAAATATCATCATTGAATTATGTTTTGATACCTCGGAAGATGCACTTAGTCCGACTTTACCAATAAATTCTTAATCTTTCAATTGGTGTACATTAACTTAAAAATGTACGTCAATGTATATACTGAAATTTTGTTTAACACCATTCTAAGTTTATTTATTTAATTACTTTGATGCTTTCAAAAATCAGCACACTGCATATGCACATAGTACATATTGCTTAATGACCAGATTCATTTTTGACAAATATCTTGGCAAACCTTTCTAATAGATGAATGTCCTTGTAAATAATGATACATGTGTTGATTGATTGATTATCTTTTTTAGGTCACCTGAGTCACTCAGGTGATAAATTGTAAATGGTCTTCGTCCGTCGTCGTTCGTCGTCCATCGTGCGTCTTGTGTCGTGTGTTCACAGTTCTACATTTCAACTTCTTGAAAACGACAAGGCCAATTGTTACTGTTGTGTGAAGTATCTCTTTGGTAAGAGGAATATATATTGTAAAATTCATGGCACTACCATCCCCGGGGCACCATAGGCGGGGCCAAATATGCAAAAAAAAAAAAAAGCCAAATTCAAAAAAAAAAAATCTTATTTTCTACTCCCACACATGTGGGAAAAACCTAAATGCCTGGTTATGATGTCCATGAAGCCCTCTACCAAAATTGTGAAATTAATGGCCCCAGGGTCAGGGATTCAGGCCCTAGGGTTGGGCCAATATGGCCATATAGTAAAAATGTATTAAATCTTTAAAAAAAATCTTCTTCTTTACTACCATATATATTTGAGAAAAACTAAATGCATGGTTTTGAAGTCAATGAAGGCATCTACCTAAATTGTGAAATTCCTGGCCCCTGGGACAGGGGTTCAGGTCTTAGGGCGGGGTTAAAATAGCCATATAGTAAAAATGTATTAGATCTTTAAAAAATAATGCATAGTTTTGATGTCCTCGAGGTCCTCTACCTAAATTGTGAAATTCATGGCCCCCTCGGTCAGGGGGTTCAGGCCCTAGGGCGGGGTCATTATGACCACATTTTCATGAAATAATGTTATTCAGACATCAAATAATAAAAGTTGGGTAACAGTCAGAAAAGTCTCAGATTAGAGCTTAGACTTCAATATGAAGCTTAAAATGCAAACATGAGACTCTGGCATGTCAAACTATTAAGGGCTATGGTACTCAGGTGACCGTCAAGGCCTGTCGGCCCCTTGTTAAATGTTTTAAAAGCTTGCTTGGTTCTTAGCTGACACAAAATGTAATTATATTCATTTATTTACATTCACTTTGTATTCTCTTTTAAGCAAACTCGATCGTGAAGATTTCGGCTCTGTCAGTTTCTACAGCGCTGCAATTCACAGCGCTATAGAAACTGACAGAGAATCGAGTACTTAACAGTTTATCAATTGGTCGAAACCTTCAGCAACCTTAGAAAAATAACGGACTGCACGAAATAATTGTAATGTTGCCAGACTCAAATTACCGTATATGAAGACTTGGCTATTTCTTTTATCTAACGTACTGATGTACATTTACAATAATTTAGTTACTTTTACCTACTATTTCTAATTGATTCAATAATGTATTACAAGAACAATTTGAATATAAACAATATGCTATCTTTGATGATTCATGTGAACTATGAAAGTAGCGATCATTGCAGAAAAAAAAGTTGTCGCTACTATCATTTCCCGCATGAATCACCAAATAAAGCATGTTATTGTTTAAATGAATCAAGATACAAATCAACAGTAGAAATAAGTTGTTCTCACGTGAATATCATACAACTAACCGGTTTGAAACAAGGATATATGGTAAACAACAAAGCGATGAGTTTCAGTTTGTTACAAAAAAGAATCCCAGTTGTTGTAGTATCCAATGCTTTAACTGCCTGGGTTTTTTCTTAATTAGACAGCAAATTAATGAGCTCTTGTGCTATGTCCAGACAAGTTTGAATATTATTTAAACCTGTGTGGGAACTGTTTGGTTTTTGTTTATTTACCACATAAATAGAAAGAAGTCCAGCAATTACACTTGATGTGGAACATGTCTCCTTTGATTAAAATATTTTTTTCTAGCTGAAGTTTCCTATTTTTTTTCTATTAAACTAATTAATGATTATGTTTTAATTTTCTATTTAATCTTTAAACTGTATATTGTACAAGTACTTGAAATTATTTTCATCTATCATTTACAGATATAATGTTGACAATTCATAGTAATAAAGTACGCGTGAAAATGATAGCAAGACTTGTGTCCCCCGGGCGTTGTTACTGGTAAGTCCTGCCGTCGAGGGAGACTGTCCGAATATCAGTATAGTAAAATAGGTTTTTTATTATACCAAAGGCAAATATGATAATACTAGAGAAGTTCAGATATTAAATGAAAGAAAAATCGAACACTGACGGTAATTAGTTTTAATAATTATTCAACTAAGTGTTACGTCCTAATTTAAAATATTCATGGTATTTAGAAATAAATGAACTGATAACATTTCTCAAACATTTTCCGGCCACTGGAATTTGTAACACAATTCTAGATGGCTCACTGTAAGGATCCTTTTTACACTTTAAATTCGAAATTGCACTGTTTGCAATTGTCTATTTACTGTTCCACTCAGTTTTCCAACGTTGATCACAAAGTGCTGGAATATCAATAACAATGAGTTGCTACAGGGTCAGGTCTGTTTTACAACTCCTCGCACCAGGTTTTCCCCGCCAGAAACTGATGAAATTGTTTTTCTTTTTTATACTTTTTATCCCATGCTAGATATCATTTTGGTTAGTGGTTTTTTATTACTGTAATTCCTTCACCATTTCATTAATGGAAAGGTTTTGGTCATAGGTGTGAATGTTAACAGTTACTTGTTTTGATTTTAAATCACGTTAATTTACCTGTATGTGTGTTAGAGACAGTGAAAAGGTGACATTCTAATTCAAAAGAAATGTGCAAAATATGGGACATAAATAGATGTAAACCCTCAGATTTTTTTTTCAAAATGACAATTGTAATACATTTTAATTGTTGTGTTGTATATCATTGATAATATGTAAAAACCGACTGCAATTAATCCATTCATGCATCAATTGATAAGGAACTTGTTACCGAGTGACAACAGCATGGCGGACACTAAGCTGTAAACACGTGTGTGTTCTTTCTATTCGCATATGATTAGAAAAGGGACAACAAATTAATATACAAAATACAAGGATTGATTAGTTTTCAGGTGGGACAAGCTGTTCGCCATTTATTGTGCGTCTATATCAATAGTCATTTCCAGTTGAAATGCAAACAAAAAGCAACTGTCAGTCAAATCATATAAAAATTTCACTTCCTGGTTCACTTCAAAACTTAAAATGAAAAATTTAAAAAAAAACATGGATAATTTATTTGTAATTGTATTGAAAATACCTTTTAGTTCATTTAATTTATAGAACAACGTTTATTTCAAACTTTTGTTGATTGGAGTTTAAATTCAGATTTTTTTTCTGAAGTGATTTCTTTAGATAGTTCGGGTATATAAGCATGCCATTTTAGATTGTGCATATGTAAGGTTATAAATGACAAAATGCACTTGTACTTTGAAGTCACAAAGCTTTGTGATATTTTTGTCTTCATATCCTTCTGGGTAGATAACTTCGTCCAATCGTTAGTTTTAATATATGGCTTAATGTCCTTTTTTCTGGACATATTGTTGTAAAGTTTAGGGGCGATAACTGTGGTCTGTCCTTGTAACACAGAGTGGATCCCTTTATGTCAACATCAGTGTTGGCTACTTATATACATACATCAGTTGGTTATATGGCATTCAAATATACAGAAAAAGCAAACACAAAACTCGTAGTTAACCGAGTTTTTATGATAAGTCAACATGATATTCAATACTGCCTATTGTTGCGTACCGTCTTTTTAATAATTATGTAAACTTTCAATCAAAAGTATTGTTTGCATTAGCACAACAAAACGGGATAAGTAACATTGTTGTATATTTAGCCAACATAAGTATACTGATATTGTGAAAGCAATTGAACTGTTGAGGAAAAAATGATTTATAAAAGCATAATTGGGTGTTGTAATGAGGACACAAATAGGTAGGTATGTATTTGATTCCAGACAGCAGAGGAATCCGTATTATATTGTGTCAAATAATCTAATATACCATTATAGTACATACTGTACCGTCGTAGTTTTTAAACTGGATGTTGATGTTGTAAATGTTGTAGACTCAACCAAGATCCATCTTTCACCACACTGTTTGGTCTTGACAGGTAGGACCTATATCTTTCGTTCTCATACACGTCGCTGTGTTTCCATTAACTGCGTTATTAGCCTCTAAATTATGGCATGCATAGGTATGTGACTGGACGGACATTTTTTGCAGGATTTGTCTTCTAAAGATTAAATAATGATGATTTTAAAAAAAATTACAAATAGTATACACTAAAAGTATGCAACTAATTAAGTGAGCATTATTATTTTTGTAATCAAATTATTTCAACTTAAAGAGTAATTTGTCTTTAAAGCTCCTTTAGTAATTTAAATAAACAAGTGACTTAACCGTTTTCAGTGTAAATGTAAATAATAAAAATGAAAGGGACACCCTGGCATAACTAAGTTAACATATTTCCAAAAATCCTAAGGTATTTTTATTGACGTTTTAAATATTTCTAGAACATAATTAAGTTCAAGCTCATGATAAGTTAATGGTTACAGGATATAATGGATAGGATGGAAAAAGCTTTATAGTTTCATATATCAATCAAAAGAAGTGTCCATTCTTTATGTTATAATTTAAATTTAAAGTAGAAAAAATAAAAATAATGATAAACAAATGAATCAATTAATTTGTGTACAAGCACTGACAATCAGATTTTTTTTTCTAAGCCAAAGTACCGTATGTGTTAGCACGTTAAAAAAATATCTTAAATAAAAACTAACTTATTACACGAAAGCATACCTTTGAATGATGACTGTAAATCTAAGGACTTTCATTTATCTAAATCTTAATGTTTGGTTTGCTGATTTTGATTATTAGGAACTTTGTCTTTAAGTGTAAAGTCACAAAAATATGTTTTCTTTATTCTAAATACTGATGGGTTTCTTGGTGATTAATGAATTATGTTATATCCATGATGAAAAGGCTCATTCGTGCGTACAGGCCCTGGAACCGGGAACCGTACCGTTCACAAAACAAAGCATATCGTCAAAAAATCGAACGTACCGTGCAAGAAATGTCCCGTACCGTCCCGAAAACGTACCGTACCGTGCAATAAGCGTGTAAAACACGGCTTAAGTGACCAATGTTGTCGCTCAAAGACGACGGACTAAGATTAAACTGTCGCTGGCCAGATAAATTTTAATATTTTGCTTTATTTGTTTAGATACTTTTAAATTATATATACTATAACTCTGCCGTGTTATTCTTTTATAGTACGTATGCAGATTTGTGCAAAAAAAAATCAATTTTCCATTTCATAGACCTTCATTAATCCTTCGGTTATCTATAAAACCTGTATAGCTGAATTCTAAAAACTTGAAAGAAATGCGTCGTTTCACTATTTTGATTGTAGTTAAAAGAATTTAAACACTGCGTACTTAAACTGGACTTCGAAAATCACACCAAAAAATGTTTGGGACTCAACGTGCTACGTCAGTCAATCAATAACAGGGTGACAGATCATGTCATGCGCTGCGTGATGGTTAGCTTAAAGAGAATCTTGGATGGATTTTTTTTTCAATTTTATGTTGTGCTTAAACCATATCTAAAAAAATGTTTCCATTTAAAAAAAAAATAACAATCATTTCCCGACTCTCTTGTACTTCCAATCAGTGCCCCTTTTTTTCCCTGACGTAATTTCTGTAAGATAAATCGTATCAATAATAGTTGTTATACAGTATACTTTTTACCAATGGTACCGTACACACTATTTGACCTCCCATATCATTTAAAGGTATATGTGGCGTATTTTTAGTGAATAACAATAATAAGATCTGATTATTTGCTTCATTTCTTTACTTAAAGATAGGACTTTCACGCAAATTACGCTTTATAAGTCAATCGCATAACAAAGATACAAGAAATCAAAAAAATATTTTTTTATTTTTTACCGGCACGGTAAAAAATACAAAAAATTTGAATAACCCCGCCTTAAATGGGTCACGTGACATCCATCTTGATCTATCAACAAGAACGGCGACGACGAGAATGATAGGTATACCGTTAAGTTTGACAGATTTGGCAATGAAAGAAAAAAGAGACAGACTGACAGGAATAGGAACAAAGGGAAGATTGTCATCGGAGACCATGTAGATTGATGGAACAGGAATTAAAGCCGAATTAAACTTAAGTTTCCATGATGAAGTTGTACAGGGGTTTTGCTAGTCAGGTTCGTGCTCCATGTGTCCCTTGTCTTTACTTTATAAGTTTTAAACCACAAGTGGATTTTCTTTTAGAGGAATTTTTGAATAAAGAATAAATAAACACTCTCAGTACATGCATCCCTCATGGAGAGGGGTATTTACTCCGTTTACCGTATCGATGATGTTAAAATCGTGCTCCGTCTTTATTACACTTAATAAACAATTTATATCGTTCTACATTAATGAATATCGGAATAATAATGCTTCGAGTATCATCTGATATAAGAATTATTTAATTTAAGACATGAAAAACGTGATCCTAATTTGTAAACAAACTCTTCTTCCATCGTGTTTTTCAATGCTAGGTTTTCCCGCACTCATGCGCAGTGGCGTTATAAATGGCGGATTACATTAATATTCATCAGACGTGTAGCAAAGTTTAGAGACAAATAACTAAAGACAGAACATGTTTTATGGGCCTATATTTTGTGAAACGTCTAATTATAAGAAGTATGATGTATATTTTTCTTCAAACTTGTGTCAAAAATTTTACTCCAAATACGCCACATATACCTTTAAATGTAATCTGAAAATCTGAAATACAGTGTCTTTTTTCATTTCTTCCCTTTTATTTGAATAAACCATTTCCGTGTCAAAAGTAAAACATTTATAGTTTCCGAATATTTAACTATCTTTTCAAAAAAAACGTACTACACAATATTTACTTACTCTTTACAAACAAGGATATATTCAACTATTGGGCACGAATATACGAACCAGTGTGGATTCTTTCATGGGTATGTATCATGCAATATTTGTGATATTTGTCGACTGAACCAAAATCACCAATGGTAAATGAACAGGAAGATATCCCATTTTCATAACACAATAAATGTATCAATTTATTATGTAGGGTGAAGTATAAAGTTGATGGCATGATTAAAACATTCAGGATTAAAATAGTAATTGCGACCAGGAACGTAAAATATTTGACTGTAAATATATATATTTTTTTTCGGATATGCAATCTTCAAATCGGCGAGTAATAAAGTTGTACGGCTTTACTCAAACTGACCATCGAAATAATTCGGATCAAAGGTTGTATAAAGATGAATTTCACTTTCAATGTATTGAAAATGCAGTTTTTCATTCGATTTAATGTGTTTGCAAGTTTCTAACTTAAAGACACAGCAATTTTTGTACACAGCTTATTGAAAGCCAAATGTTGCAATTATTGTTATGCCTTTTCAGGTCTGTCAGAAATGAAGTCCTCGATCATCCGGTTTTCCGGTAGTAGCGTAAATTATGATCCAATGTTCGAAATAAAACAATCTCTAGAAATCTTATATAGCAAATTAGCGATGGGTATTAGGATATCTTTGTCGCGACACCAGATATAAAAAAAAATAAGAGCGTGTATGTTGTCGAAAAGTTTAAATCATTATAATGGCCTATATTTAGTTTCCTCTCGTTAACCATTTAATCTATCGATGGGAAATATTCCGCTTATAGTGATCGTCATCGCTATAAGGAACCACTGAAAGTGAACTACAATATTCATTAAGACAGCCTATTATACAAATGATGTTCAACAGTTGTTAGAGAGCTCTTTACAAACTACCGTCGATTTTCCTACTCGGTGAAAGTCAATGTTTGCGTCAGCCGTTTACTGTATTCGGTCGCATCAACAACGCATCATGTTTAAATAGCGCACGCGTGCACTGGATATAAGATATTGCATATCTTTGTTTTTTCCCTTTTTCAATCTAATATTTGAAATCTATTTTTATATATTTAGAATAACTATACGTAAATGTAAGTCATTCTTAAACACACACACAGAGAGAGAGAGAGAGAGAGAGAGAGAGAGAGAGAGAGTTATATTACGTAAACTAAGTTAGATAGGTTTAGTGAAGTAAAGCTTTACTCAATTAAGTTTACAAAAACCTTAGTGTTTTTCTTTAGTTCCACGCTGAATTGTTGATGCATTTACCTAGCTCAACCAATTGTGCTAATTAGAATGCACTGTATAGTATTGACATCTTGCTGTGTTTATCCCGGAACTCAATACAGGTGTTAACCTTGGATGGAATTCGATAGTCAGCTCTCTAAAAGTTTTCAAAAAGCTATAACTTCTGAAAGGTTTCAAGAAATTGATTTGAATATATGGTTAATAAGGTAACGGATATTAACACCTTAAGGAGAATATATATTTAGCCCGAACTGATTTGAAATGAGGTAAACTATCCAAGTGTTTTGTTAATTCAGTCCAAAGTTCTAAAAAGCTCCTTTACCGACAAGTTACATCAAATTCACAATCAATCCAATTTCTATGTGCATGTACGAGGGTTGTTAGAAAATTTCATGACAAGTTCGATATTGAGCGAACTTTTTGCATAATACCAGCGAAACTTTTCAGATTTAAACTTGACGTATTTTCTAAGAAATATGTAAAGATTTGGTTTTGTTAATTGCACTATAAAAAATATACAGTTTAATTCACGGAGCATGTCAGTTTTTATATTTTTTTTATATTTTGTACGCATTTTTCCTACCGTTTTTAATACCGTTTAAGCGCATAAAAATGCACGATATTTCATATGACGTCACAATAGTTTATGAAGGTTAGTTTGTGAAAGATTCTACCGAAGATGAACCAAGTGTTTCTATTTTTAAAGAACAAAGGCTTACAAATGGAATCAGAGGTTTAAAGATGGAAAAACTGATATTTTGAGCACCCCACCCACATACAGCCCTGATCTTGTACCTTTGGATTTCGCTTTATTACCGTCTTCCTTGGAAGACGGTATAAAGAGTTGAAATAATTTACAGTCTCCGGGTTGTGCACTTCCTCTCCTTTGTGATTGGTAGAAAATACAAAGAAAAAACACAATCATTTTTCATAAAATTAGATCGCTTTTTCATATGTCGGGCTTGGGATCACATTTTTTAAATCGAATCGGAAATCAAATATTCATAATAACAACATTCAAAATGGAAACCATAGTGGTTATTTGTTATTTTTGTTACAAAATGAAGATAATGCTTAAAAATATATTATAAATTTTATTTTTTGAACCTTTAAAGTTGTGTGTTTTTTCTAAGGTTTGTGGTTTTTTTCCTGATAGAAAGATAGGGTTTTGAGTTTTGGGTGGACGCTAAACACAGAAAAAAAACTTGCAATTGCCTAAATCTAATTCGTCCAAAGTAAAAACCGCTGTATAAAACCAAAACCAAAACAAAACAAAATCAAAAACAAACAATCAAAAAACAGATGAATTTTAGATAACGGTCATTTTTATGACGTTTATATATTGTTTATTTATTAGGTATACATTTGTAATAACAGCAAGTGAAGAATAATAGTACATACGTGAGCGAGAGTCTGTTTTACGACCAATGCTTGAACTATTTTTATAATTTTGGACAAATATATAACATTGTTAAGTGAATATTCAAAGTTGTAATGATAAAATAAATTTCATTGAAACACAGTATGAATGCATATAAAGTTTTCATTAATTCAACTTCTGAAAACACGGTGAAAATTAATTATTTTATAGACTACCTTAGTCCATATGTCTAGATAATGTTACACCTGATGTACAGGCCTCAACAAAATGAACGTAAATCTAACATCTCCGTGTTACTTGGTGCGATGAGATAATTAAATTTTACGCACGTATTTCAAGCATTGAGAAACATCATCTCATTTACGGGTCAATGTACTTTTTAAAAGACAGATAATATACATTGTACAAGTAATAAAAGTACAAAATGTAAGACAGCGTTAGCAATACCACTCTTGTCAGCCATGTTATTCCGGTGTGCACGCAGGTGTTATCAAATCCAGTTTAAAGGGCTCTTAAAATAAAGCATACTAAGAGGTTGACTTAAGTAGAGTCATAAGTAGGACTTAAGCAGAAATCTAGGACCTGCCTGAGTCCTACTTAAGTTTATGTTTTGTACCGTAACATAAAGCAAACTTAACAATATTTTAAGTCATGCTAATGTTAAAAAGTAAAAACGATTTATTCATTTCTTTTACAGAGTTTGAATTGGCGACAACTCATTATCTTGGGTTAATATATTGGTTATTTATAGATACAAGTGTTTGAAATCTTTGGTATTAGATGGGGGTAGAAGTAAATGTAAAGACACAACATTCATGAGTATATATATATATATATATATATATATATATATATATATATATATATATATATAAATACCTAACAATCTAATATGGCCCAAAGCGATGGACCTAAGGCAAAGTATTTACCCAATTGTTGTTTCTTCGTTGTTTTGACGATTATTCACTAGTTTAATCGTTCTCGAATACTGCCTGTGGCGTAATATCGCAATGCCGTTAAAACTTGATTTATATCTAATATAGTGGATTTCATTTTATCTTTCGTTCTACATCTTACCTAACCAGTAAGGCCATTCACATACTTCTTCAAGTCGATATCTTAAAATGAGGTCATCATTGTCTTTAAAATAATTGAGGATTTTCTGTCTTTAAATGCCTTTTTTTTTAAATTCTTGTTTTGCGAGTTTACATATATATTACAAATATTACATGTTACTGCTCATTACGACCACTATTAACATTTATATCAATTAAACCAAAAAATTGACATTGGTAAATATTAACGTTTTAATTTTGTGTAAATTAAATGATTAATGCAATGAACTAAAATGTTGAATTGCAATGATTGACAATAAAACTTCTAAATTTTTGTAAACAAAACTTAAGACAAACTTAAGTCACCTCTACCGGCCGCCTAAGTTTTGTGTAAATGTCCTAACCAAGCACTCTTCTTGTTAAGAACTGAAGTCTAAGGATGCACCTAAGTCCTACTTAGGCACTGTCTTAGACTGACCATTTTTTTTACGTGCCCCAGGTGCGAGTTGTGCTCACCTTTCAATTCAAAACCATTCTTATTGTATATTTTTTAGCCAATATAGTTTTAATTAAATCCCATGTCTTCCATTTAAAAAAGTTAATCAAACCTGAGTTGAATGTGCAAATCTTTCAACTTTTCTTTAATTTTCGTAATCGCGATTTAAATCCGCATGCATATTGTATTTTAATTTTTTTTGTACCTATGTATTAACTATCGTGAAATGCATTGATAAGGATTTTCTTGTAAGGAAAAGTTCAGCTCTTGATAATTCGACAAGTTTACATTCCTGATGTTCTCTTCTGCAGCAGGCGAGGATCTCCAACACAACTTTAGTACACCAGTATTACACATTGTGCCAGGTGACTTCTGCCTGTAAAACGTTTATGGTAATTTATTTATTAAAAAGGGGAAAGAGATCGCCGTTTAATAATATCAATTTGTTTGAAAATGGTCAACATCAGCGTTTACCGTATGACAAATACTGCAATCACAACTCCAACGATTATTAAAACGCATGCGCAAACCAATCCTCCAATAGTTACAGGCAAATTATTCGATGAGGAAAATGAAATGGTATGTTTCACACTATCTAGAAAATAAACTGTAAAAAATATTTTCGATGATGTATGTAAAACTGAACGATCGCGTAAAGGTAGAATGCAGATATCGTAAATAATATGTTTGTACGTTGTCGGGAAACAGAACAGTATACCTTCGTCACATTGGTCCCCATATTTACAGCCATACAGACAACTGCCGTTGATTCTGTCACACGTCTGGTTGATACAGTGTTTATTGCATGTATACTGACAATTCTCTCCAAAGGAAAAGATACATTCTAAAAGAGTCGGTAAAATATGATTATTGTTTTAACTACCCACAATTAAATACATTTTATCAAGTCTTTTAAGTAATTGTTTAACATTTGTTATATGGTAGTCTAACACACCTACATACAAGCACATTTTGAATAGGAAAACATTTTTTTTTACTTTTGAAATGTTCTTTAACTAACTTATATCGGCAGATAAAATAATTTCCATTTCGCATTTTTTTTTAAATCGTCCAATTGAAAAGTTTAAAGTCGGGTTTAAATAATGCGTATTATCTGTCGAATACATTAGAACACCAGAACAAGACCAGTGTACGTATTGAATGCTGGTTATTCCTCTAAAAGGACAATTAAAGCAACTTACTTTGTTTACGTTCGACAGGAAAAAAACGATTTAAAGAAATAAAACACAAAGAAAAATTAAAAAAAAAAGATTTTATATAAATCTATGTTTGATTTCAAAAAACAAATTTGTTTAAATTGCAGAAGGATTAAAACAGGAGAAATGACATAAATAGTGAAACTTATAGCACATCGAAGCGATTAGTCAGCGACGTACCTGTTGTACAGTTATAACCCATCCAACCTGCAGTACAACTACACGATCCGTCCATGTGTTGACAAGTGTCAGGTTTACAGTTAGGTGAACATACACGGGAGCAGTTTGTGCCAAAATATCCTTCTTTACAAGCTAGAGGTCGACACACAAACATTTATGATCATACAGTAGAACAACAAAAGTTTTATAACACTAGAAATCATTATAATCATAAATACATCATATAATCAGTTATAAAAATGTTATAAAATTTAAACGTAAATTTAAATAGTATAAACTATCAAACGCTTGTAATTGTAAGAACAAGTTTGGAGTCATAATCATGGGGACATTTACAAGAACCCTGTTATTTTAAAGTCATGATATCCAAAACATCAGAGAATGGATTATACTTCAACTACTTATTAATGACGTTTACTGTCAATAATAAGGAAAACAAACATTAGTTTACTACCGGTATACATGTACATGTAACAATATGTAACATATAATGTAGCATGTTGTACACACCGTTCAAACATTGTTTTCCAATAAAGCCGTCCTGACATCCGTTAGAACATACCCCACTAAGGTGATCACACCGTTCATTGTTTATACAATATCCATTACAATGTTGACTGCAGTGCAATCCAAATCGTCCAGGTGAACACTCTATGCAAAAATGTAAAAATAAAAAAATGTATATGGTACGTCATATCATCAAATCAACTAAAATCAGTTAATGTATGTATTAAAGAATTAGTTTGAATTATCATACATCAATCAAAAGAAGTTATGTTTAGCAAAGTCTATATTCGCTTATCTGTACATTTACCTTTGCTACAGTAGCTCTCTGTATATCCCGGATTACATCCCCTGTCACAATGTCCAGTCCGTTTGTTACACGGAGAGTCGTCCAGACAGTGCCCACTACAGTTGTTGACACAGCCCAAACCATAGGTCCCGTTGTAACACTCTAAAAGCGTTATTGTTATATTATAAATATTACACATCAAATAAAAGAAGAATATTTGTTGAGCTTTTCTTTTTTCATTTAGCTAAGATCCATCCTGAATGCAAAAATGTAATTCTGAATAATATCAAAACATGATTCAATATTACATAGCTTCTAAATTTTACAATATTTATATGCCTTGATGTGGATATATGAGTATGATAAATTTATTAAGAAACGTACTAGTATATATCAAGAAACAAATAAAATTTGATATTTGATGCATATTTTTGATTAAAAAGAGTTCAGTACATATTTTTGCTGACCAAGAACAACCGGGTTTATTTTGATGACATTAAAAAAATCTGAATGAAGTATTGTCTTTTAGGCATGTTTTTAAATAAGAAGATCAAAGATATTTATAGAATATAATAGAATAAAAATTCTGCTTATGTTGAAATTCAAAAAAAAATAATGTTGTTGGGATTTAAAAAAAAAGGTATGAATGACAGCATAACGGACAAAAAAGACATCAAGATGAGGACAGAATTCTTTGATTTTTGTTCTAAACAATGGTTAGGAATTTGCTTCCTGTAGTAAAATAGAATGAGCTGAAATGGCATGGTTAACATGTTGATCGATTTCAATTAACGTTTATTATCGCGATGTTTATGAAAAGAGTGACGAGCTATCTGGGTGTCCTTCGTCGAATACCTATTTTTCGTTTGCAGTACGTATACTAAAAGTACCTTTGTCACACATGGATCCTGTCCATCCAGTATCACAACTTCCGTCACACTGACCAGTCACGTGGTTACAGAAAGCACGGTCTCTACAATGTCCTACACACTGCTGACTACAATTCATACCGTACCATCCTTCTTTACATCCTGTTATTCAGAACAAAAATGGCACACTTTTTTTTGTTCAAATAGTGCTTTGAAAAAGTGTTTAAATTCAATTGAAAGAGTAAAAATTAAATAAATTAACGGAACATTGTAATTGATTATGAATAATGTTAGTCATCTTACTTGTATGACAATACATTCCAGTCCATCCAGTTTTACACGTGAGACACGCTCCACTCTGTATGTGACACGTGTTGTATTTACAGTTTGTAGGGCATGGCATGTCGCAGTTTTTACCGTAGAAACTAGCATTATTACATCCTGTATCAAAAGTGATAAATTACACAACATAGTAAAAAAGTTGATAGAGTATTGAGAGCAATGACAAGCATTATATAGTTCTCCTGATTTCCAGACCCAGACACGGTTAACATCGAATACTTATGTTCAAACGATGACGTCTTAAAGAGTGAGAACTAACCATGTTCGATAAAAAGTGCATTATATATATATATATATATATATATATATATATATATATATATATATATATATAGGATATACGTTCTATTTAATTGTAATATGTGCTTGAAATGTAAGTTTTAGGTAAAGATATGGTACATAATTGTAGATTAGAGTTTGATGTTTAAAAATGAACAAAACATATGTATACCTACATTCAATGTAATATTTTTTTAATTAGACTCCTAAAACCTTTTTAATAGAGAAACTTTAAATATTATTGATATATTTAAGTTCTCAAACATGGGGGAAATAACCCCGGAAGTTGAGCGTATATTTTATTTAAAAACTCTAAACATGATTTTCATGATTACTTAACCATTGATTTTTTAATATGACACATAAATGAAATATTTTAGTTTTCATAAAACTGTAATTTCCTTTTATTTACAAGGTCTTGTCTTTTGATAGAACTCAAACTATAATTCATTTTTTAACATTTTTTTTATTATTTAACCGAGCAACGTTTGAACACCCATACATGTTTAATCTGTAACACAAACTGCATCTTTTTAGATCTTGAGAAGAATTTATTTCACTATATATTCAATTGATATGCCTCTTGTTGGTGGTGCATCATTATTGATCAGGTGGTCTCAATATCTGCATACTTTAATAATAATATTAAACTTTCTGGTTCAGTTTTTTTTTTTTTGGTAGAAAATATCAGGATCAAAATTGATTTATATTCACCGTTTATAACCGTATTAAAGTCTCTTCAATATTTTTTTTTTTCTTTTGTTTACTTTGTTAGGTGTAATTCAATTTGACCGTTGCTGAACATGTACTGCAAATTCCTTATTATTTTACTTAACTTTGCAATTCCGCCGTTTCGTGTCAAGAAGATACAATTGTGAGCACTAAACTTTTGTTAGAATCTCTTAACGTTTACAACTGCCACACAAAAAGTGAGATTTTAAACATGTTCGGGTTACTTCGTTTCTCAGTATTCATTAATGTCGTTGAACAGTTTTAACATAGTGTTAAACACAAAATGGTGTTTTGAAAGAAATTCATAGCATGACATAACGTATTATGAGCGGGATCGTATTGAGCGGTTAAATAAAAATTGACAAGAACTGGGTTATAGAAAATTTCAAAAGTAGGTATTTGCCCCGAAGGACATTAATGACAATATTCACAAAATCGCACATTAAGACATGAGGCATTTGTTTTTTGTTTTGTTGTTGCAAATTGAAATACAAAATCAAACAGGCACCGTACCAAGTATATATAATACTAGCAGTAAGAACAGCGGTTACTACGAAACAATTATTAAAAAATGTACCATCTGGACATGCTTTGAGTAATAAAAATTCAAGCGTTCAAACCTATTTTGTTGTTTTTTGTTGAATATTAATATTGTCATTTCAGGTTATAAAAATGGGTTTTTTTTTGTATATGTACCTTGAACTGTAACTTCACATAGCTCTGTAAATACATTGGCGAATTCATATCCCTCCGGATAGGTAATGCTATCCAATCTCTCGTTGTAAAATGTCACATAGCGTCCGGATTTTGTACAGGTAGTTGTAAAGTTCAGGGGCGGTAACTGAAATCTGTCCTTGTAACACAGGGTGGAACCTTGTATAACACCAGTGTTTGATACATACAGAGAGAATCCTGCAAATCGGCCTTTTTGACGGATGTCTGTACACACATGAAATAAACTAAAATTTATTAAATAAACGCTAAGAAAACAAATAGTTCACACTTTATAACGAATGCATAATAAAGAGTGTTTAAGTTTATACCAACAACAATATTAAAGACCGGGTTTGACCTAGTTGAATATCCACACGGACGGCAATTAAGCATATAAGGAATCAGGCCACACCTCCAAACTGCAGCGTGAATCTGTTTATAGATAGCTGCATACCAGAAGCACGTGCTGATCAGAGAACTACATAATCTTTAGGGTCATTTAATAATGAAACGGTGTGCATAATTCCTTTCCCTGATTTTTTATTCTTTAAGTACTAAGCACCTAAAAATGCATGTATGGTACTTCTAAATTGATCAATGCCAAAACAAACATTCCTTTTGTCTTTGTTTTTATATATAGAGCATTGTTAAAACTTCTAACATAGTAAGCATCATTTTTTACATACATGTAATTATTTAGAAAAATACTGTAAATTAAAAAAAAAACAATTCACTGGTCAGAAGAACTCTTATCAACAACAACGTGGGTTAGGTGCAAGAGGCTAATGCACATGAGTTCTGACTCAGTGGGGAATCCCTCCCGCCAAATGTCAGTAAATCAGCCTCCAAATCTGCAAATGTGAAAGAGGTTACAGTGAGGTGTTTCAATAAGTAAAACTATATTTACCTGATGATTTTGCATATGGGCCTAATCTTTGATTATCATAAGTATTTGACAAATTTATTCATATACAATTTATTGAATCAGATGTTAAAGTCACAAACTGTAATTCACTGTAGAACATTACTAGATCAAGTTTCCTTTTGGTTTACCTCTGCCCTAATAAAATTCCCTCCAAAACATTCTTGTAATCCAAATAATGGCGGTGAAAAAGATCACGGAGGGTAAATTGGAACAAAGAGAAATAGTAAAGTTTTTCAACTTATAAAATGGGAATTAGAAGAATCAACTAGTGATCCAAGATAGTGCAATATGCTGGTGAGACAAATGAAGACTGATGATTTACAGGAGAGTTTGTTGAACGTTAATTGTGCATGATTTCATCAGAACAGCAATAATTTAGGAATATCCCCATTGTTTATGCAGACCCAGCAGAAGCTGTCCGATATGGTGGAAATCAAATTTTGAACTTCCAAACAGACATAATACTTCATTGAAGAAGGGGAAAATTTTTTAAAATACTGTTTCACAGAGCTGTATTTTAGATCCAAAACACATCTGTAGGAAAGTTGGATTTTTCACTAGAATCTGTGTTCAGTGGCAAAGGATTGCTTTTATAATTTCTCAATGTGATCACCTATGTTCATAATTGAATACTGCTATAACCTGTGACCTGGGAGGCCCCATGCGTTAATAGATTAGGGAACTTGATACTATTAGTGTGAAGCTGCAGGACTGACTCCCCATCGTTACACAAGTGTGTGTTTTTCTCTTTGTTTATGATTACCAAAGTGATAATAGAGTAATAAAATAATTACAAGGATCACTTTGTGTTATTCAGTTTTGAGGTAAGACAAGCTGTCCGCCATTTACTGTGCTTCTATATTAATCAGCATTTCCGGTACAGATGTAAACAAAGAGCCGATTTCTCATCTGTCAATCAAATCTGAGGAAATTTGAATTTCTGGATCACTTCAAAATTTAAAATGAGAATTTCTAAAGTAGTAATGCATCAATAATAATTATTTTACTATCTAGAGATGCCTTTCAGTTTACTTTAGTTGCATGACAAAATTTAATTTATAGTTTTTGCTGATTAAAGTGTAAATTCAGATATTTCGTCTCTCAAGTGGAAGGTGGCAAGAAAATTGAAATTTCCTACATTTTCCTCATTGGCTGCTATTTATACCCCAGACCCGGTCTTTAAATGGTTTTGTCATCCGTATGTCACGTAATTTAATTTTCTAAGCTAAATTCAAAAGTTCATATTTGATATATATTTATATACATAAACTTCCTGTGATGTTTGCAATGTAGTTTTGTTTAGTTGTCAAACTAGATTTCCTAAACAGTGTTTTCGTGGTTTTTCAAAAACGATTAATATAGATACTAAAGGCAGATGAAATGTCATGGAATAATTATGTTTTTTTTTATAGTGAAGTACCTTGAATGGATTTTTATATACTAGTAAATGTTATAATTAAACAAAAACTCGGAGTAAACATTCTATGATATACAAAAAAGGCAAATAAAAACAGGATAATTAAGCAAATTATATACTTTACTATAAAGGTCACGACCTTGTGTAAATATTTCGGTTTTTATACCCCCGCTCCAAAGGAGAGGGGGTACACTGTTTTACCCTTGTGTGTCCGTCTGTCCGTCCGTAACAAACATTTCTGTCGCATTTATCTCAGCAACTGTTTATCGCAGATGTTTGACATTTTTACACAGTATTTGTATAGCCATGTCATATCGTGGGATATATTTTTTGTACCAATCGGACGTCAACTTCCTGTTAAATGACGACTTTGTTTATTTTTAGCCAAAATTTTCAAACAAATTTTCGTCAAAGAATTCTCAGCAACTGTTTATCGCAGATGCTTGAAATTTTTACACAGTATTTGTATAGGCATGCCATATCGTGAGATATATTTTTGTACCAATCGGACGTCAACTTCCTGTTAAATGATGACTGTTTATTTTAGCCAAAATTTTCAAACAAATTTTAGTCAAAGATTTCTCAGCAACTGTTTATCGCAGATGCTTGAAATTTTTACACAGTATTTGTATAGGCATGCCATATCGTGGGATATATTTTTGTACCAATCGGACTTCAACTTCCTGTTAAATGACGACTTTGTTTATTTTAAGCCAAAATTTTCAAACAAATTTTCGACAAAGAATACTCAGCAACTCTTTATCGCAGATGCTTGAAATTTTAACACACTGTATTTGTATAGGCATGCCATATCGTGGGATATATTTTTGTACCAATCGGATTCAAACTTTCAGTTAAATGTCGACTTTGCTTATATTGCATATTCACATCAGAGCGGGGGTATCACTAGTGAGCATTGGCTCACAGATATCTTGTTTGTTGTTTTTTGATTTTTTTTTTTGTTGGGGGGTTGTGTTTTTTTTTGTTTTTTTTTAATTTGTGTTTAATACTATTAAAAAAAATGTGTATTGTGAGGATTAACAAAAACAATAAACGCACAACAAAATAAAACAAGAGGCCCAGGGGCCACATCGCTTACCTGAGCAAAAATAGCCTTAACTCAAATTAGCATTACAGTATCAAAATCTCAAAATATCTTGACAACTAAGTACAGTAGATCTTGCTCCAAAAATTAAAAAAATCTGCCGATTTTTATCCACATATTTTTATGGTACACCCCAAGCGCCTTTTATTGTTGTACCTGTAAGAAGATTTTTCTCTATTTCTATATAACCCCCCCCCCCAGACACTATATTATCTTTGTCGTTTTTAAGTTATAACCATTTACTCCATTAACTGTTTACCCCCCCCCCCTTTAACTCTTTCCAAATGCTCTCCAAATGCTAGGTCCTGAACCCTGACTTAGGGGTCATGAATTTCAGAATTTAGGTAGAGGAGTTCACAACCATGCATTCAGTTTTTTCCCACATGTGTGGGAGTAAAGATTTTATAAGATTTAAAACATTTTCACTATATGGCTATATTAGCCCCACCCTAGGGCCTAAACCCCTGTTCAAGGGTTCATGAATTTCAAAATTAAGGTAGAATACTTCATAGACATCATATCCATGCCTTTAGTTTTTCACAAATATATACAGGAGTATAGAAGAAGATTTTCTAAGATTTAATACATTTTTACTATATGGCCATAATGGCCCCACCCTAGTGCCTAAACACCTGTCCCAGGGGTCATAAATTTAACAATTTAGGTAGAAGACTTCATGGACATCATATCCATGCCTTTAGTTTTTCACAAATATATACAGGAGTTTAGAAAAAGATTTTCTAAAATTTAATACATTTTTACTATATGGCCATTTTTGCCCCAACCTAGTGCCTAAACACCTGTCCTAGGGGTCATAAATTTCACAATTTTGGTAGAGAGCTTCGTGGATATCATATCCAGGCCTATAAATTTTCACAAACATATATAGGAGTAGAGAAGAAAGTTTTTTAAAATTTAAAACATTTTTACTATATGGCCATTTTGGCCCCACCCTTGAGCCTTAACCCCTGACCCAGAGACCATAAATTTCACAATTTTGGTCGTGGGCTTCATGGACATCATAACCATGCAATCAGTTTTTTCCTCACATGTGTGGGAGTAGAGAAGAAGATTTTTGAAAATTTGGCTGTTTTTTGCATATTTGGCCCCACCTGTGGCACCCTGGGGTTGGTAGAGCTACCAATTTCACAATTTACATTCCTCTTACCATTGAGATGCTTCACACCAAAAATGGGAACAATTGGCCTTGTAGTTTTTAAGAAGAAGTTTAAAATGTAAATTGTTAACGCACGACGACGGACGAAAACAGATAGCAATAGGTCACCTGAGTTTACTCAGGTGACCTAATCCAATAAAGCCCGAAAGGCTTTATGATAGATTTGATCACGCCCCGACCGAAATTATCACCTCATAATATTCAAAGAATTATTCCTTATTACTTATATTTACATAATTTTAAGCCATCTAACGATTAAATATTTAAATATAAATAAACAAACCCCGCTGGCGCCTCAATTTGGCGTCATTTGAAGTTATGAGTTATATAGTACAAAATCGATACGTAGTGTTATCACAGGCAAAGACACTGGTAAATGTAAATATACATATATAATAACCCTGTATACGCCCGTTCTTAAATGAAAGGAATAAATCTCGTAAAAATAAAAGGAGCAAAACCCTGATGATTTTCAAAACATAAAAGATTTTCTTTATAAAGTTATAACATGTGTCAAAGAAATAACACTCCATAAAAATCTTATAATAACTTTTGATCAGAACGGATTAAAGATGGACCCAACTAGTGAATTGACTCTAAGGGTAAAAGGATCGAAAGATTGTAACATTGTACATGTAACCTTGGACGAAACAAGAGAGATAACTGGTACCCGTGTTGTCGGCATTTCGTTAAGGGGATCGTTCTTACCGTTTCAGTTGATAACGGATAATTGTATTCCTTCCTTCTCATTTCCAAATGATTGGAACATCACCCATTCTTAAAATCACTGAACGATCGCCGAAACAATGATCGAATATGCAAATAAGGTTCTGATTCTGTATTTAAGAAAGGACATTGGGCGTAGAGGAAGACAAAACAGCATAACACTGCCATTATTTGATTTTTTGAAAGCTCATCAAGACATTTATTAAGATGCTACCCAAAAACAAAATCCGCACGATTTTCGTTCCCCTTTTACTACCAAAGAACTGCAACCCTGGGACCGGTCCGTGAACGGGAAACTAAAGTTTATCCTTAAACACAAGTTTTAAGCTGGTATTCCGATCAGGTTTTCACGCAGCTTTCTAAAAATATACCTGTTGAGAAAATTAGTGTTGATCTTTTGTCAGTGAGGTTGAACCCGCTCACGTTCACACATTTGATGCATTGTCTAAAGACAATGCGTGTGTATATTGGATTGGCCGGTGTAAAGCAAAATATTGACCCCCCTAGAATAATGACCGTGGGTCATTGTTCGACGTACAATAATGACCACCCGGTCATTGTTCTATGTAGAAAAATGACCCTTTTGCTTGAGGAAGAAGTGTCATTTTCATAAAAATGAGCACACTCCACGTGAAGAAGTGACCTCTATAGAATAATGACCCTCTTATAGACCCTCAAAAAAACTTAAAGTGACCGATAACCATACAGAGGTATTACCCTTATGAGTTGCATGTAGATTTTTTTTTACAAATATACTTAATAATAGGCTAATGAAATATTCTAAAAGCAATTCTGTAAGTGATGCACAATTTGGGTTCGGACCAGGGGTTGGTATAATAGTCGCATTATTTGCACTTCAGAGAATAATTGATAAACATCTTTCAAATAAATAAAACAATATAGTTGGTTTGTGGACTATTGTAAAGCATTTGATAGTATTCACAGAAATTATGTCTTCGAAAAGCTGATGAAACTTGGGATAAGGGGGAATATGTATAAGAGTATATCATCCTTGTACAGGAATGTCAGGAGTTGTGTCAAATATATGAGCAATTTTAATGACTTTTTTTCAATGTAGACAAGGATTACTACAGGGTGAGGCCTTGTCTCTTTTACTTTTTTCGTTATATCTTATTGGTTTTGAAAATTCCGTCATCACATGTAATTGAAAAGATGTGGGTATTCAGGAATTATTGTGTTTTTTTTGTTGTATGGGGATGGCATGGTATGTCTGACTCGCCTGATGGTTTACAAAAAAAAAATGCTTGATACACTTTATTCATATTGTAACGATTGGAAATTATTTGTGAATGTAAGTAAAACTAAAAAAGTAGTATTTAAGAAATCTGGAAGGCTGAACCAAAATGTTAACTGGTCTTTCAATGATGAAGAAATTTAAGTTGTCAATCAGTTTACTTATCTTGGTCTCACTCTCTCGTACGCAGGTAATTTCTTTAACTCACAGATTCAATTAGCCTTTCAATGGAGAAAATGTATGTTTAAGCTTTTGAAATCAATGCAAAATGTGTATTTTATATATGTTACTTGATTATCATTATTTGATACAAACGTAGGTGGTGTATTGAGTTACGCAAGTGAAATATGGTGTTTTCATAAAGGTGATGCTGATGAAAGAATTAATCTAGAATATCTAAAAATGTTGCTGAAAGTAAGAAAAAATACCTCATCATTGATGATCTTTAATAAATAAGGTCGCTTGCCTCTTTTTATCGAAAGGAAAATTTATATTGTTAAATTTTGATGTAAGCTATTAGATTCAGAGAATTGCAGTATAAATAAAATATTTACAAAGATGTGCTTGAAAAACGGACACATGTCTACGTGTAAAGTATAATTAGTTGCTTAATGTAAGAAACCTATTGTTTTATTTGGGGTCTGGTGATGTCTGGTATTGTCAAACCATCACAAACAAAAGACTGTTCTTAAACATATATAAACAAAGATTACCTTATTGTTTTTAACAATAATGTGATGTTGGGGTTTTTTGTTTACATCATCCTCTTTTCAAATACTTTTTGTACAGATATCTAACAAACAAGTTGTGCCTACCATCATGCTTTGTGAAACCAATAGCAGCCAAGCACATTCATTTAATTACAAAATATAGACTAAGTGCTCATTTAATAATGATTAATAATGATTGAAAAAAGGGGATTTACACAAACGCCTAGGGAACGTAGATTATGTAATCTTTGTCACTTAAATGTTGAAGACGAGTATCATTTTATTTTAAAATGGCCTTTTTATTATAAATATAGGACATTGTATATTAAAAAGTATTATTGGCATATACTATGCATGTATAAACTGGTGCAATTAATGCCAACGGAGAATTTACATGAATTAAGTTATTTAGGAATATTTTTACAGAGAGCAGAAACGTACAAAATTGCACTTCTGAATGCATAAGAAATTTCTGTTGAACTTAAGTGTTTTATAAGATTATAGAGTTTCGTTCTGATGCATTATCTTTGCAATATGTTGTCAGTATTTCAAATTCTTTACTTTGTATTATATATTCTATGATCTGATAAGCCATTTGGCTTAAAGAATAAATAAACAAATAGCGGTAGTCGGAGAGGACATGAAAGAAGAGATGTATTTTAGAAAATAAAAACGCTTTTGTTATTACAAAATGCATACTTCTTCCGAGGTTGTTGGAGCTACATATCTCATTATTACTAGTGATATTAAAACAATTAAAAATATTTAGAGATACAATTTACTATATACCAAAATTCTGTTTATTGGCAATGAAACTGTAGACTACTATATTGGTTATGAATTATACTTGCATTGACGTTTATAATTTCCCTCTACTAAAAGCTACTTATTATGCAAATGCAGCACCCATAATTTTTCAGATAATAAAGTTATAAAAAATGTTGTCAATTTGTGTTAATGTAAGTGTGTTTGCTACATATACAGCGATTCCTGAACAAGTTCAGTATTTTTAACTTCAAAATCAACCGAACAAAGTAAAATTTCATGTAATTTAAGGTATCACATCGGTAATCGACCAATCAAAATGAACTTAGTTAATTGTAGTTCCATATATATTGTCGTAATAGAACGAAGAAACTAATTTTTCATCGAATGCCCAATTCTGAGTTTACGCGCTTCTCAGAATTAAGCGACAAGTGCAAAACATTTGAAGAAGAACATGAACATTTCATCGAAGGATTATTTTGACAAAAACATAAATTTCTCTGATTTTTGTTTGCTATTTGTGAGATTTGATTTCAATGCCTACAGAGTTATGATTCAAGATTTGGACAAATATGTGCTATATTTATGGTTATTTTACATTGAATTTCCCATTTATGATATATTTAAGGCAAAATCAGGCTTTGAACTTAGTCAATTGTAGTTCCATATATATATACTTCAGAATTATGATTTTCCTTGACTGAATTTGTACATTTTCCTTTAGTCAGTTTTAAAACAATTGTGTACCACTGAGGATATTTCATGTATTTTGTTAGATGGTGATTATTTTTCATAGGGACTACTTCTTTCAAAGCACATGCAACAGCTTCCTGGGGTGTGTGCAGTCTGTTTACATACAAACAGAAACACGTGGTTTTGAGGGAGCTATATATTTTGAGAAAATGCCGTATCTTGTGTCCTTTTTTGGTGTCGGCTGATGAGATAGGTAATACATATCATGTCCTCCGAATGATTTGTCAAAAGAAGTACAAACTGATTTTTTAAAAAATGTTTTCCCTCTATATCGTTATATAGTGAAAATAATTACTGGTGTGATACCTTTAAGAGTCGAATATCTTGGATGTTGGGTAACCCATATCTTTTTTTGTTTACGGCAGGGGTCACTAAACATTTTACGTGTTTAACATGAAGAAAAAAGGGTCTTTATTCTAAAAAAAAAATCCAACTATTCTACAGCTGGAAGGGCTCATTATTCTACGGGGTTCATTATCCTTCTTTACACCCGATATCGGTAGCATGAAGTGTTAAAGTGTGAGCAGATCTATGTACTGCAAGATAATGACGGTTAAATTTAAGTTCTGCGTTTTTATATTAAAACGAACGTATAATTATGAACCATTTACGATATTCCCTGTACATATCAGTACAAATGGGGAATTTGCTCTTATTTACGGTGTAAATACGTTTGTGTATCAATTAAAAAAGGAAAAAAGTACAACTCTGGATATATGAATACTTGAGTTAAAAACTCGTCGTGAGTTTAATTTTGTTGATTATAACTGCCAATGGAAATAACGAAATTAAATATTCGACGAATATTTCTGATTCTACTGAATACGAGAAAAACAATATTGAACTATAATATCAAGGTAGATTAAATATTGGTGGATGCAGTAATCAGGACAACATATATATATATATATATATATATATATATATATATATATATATATATATATATATATATATATATATATATATATATATATATATATTATCGCAAAAGCAATAAAATAAGGATTATACTGTCTAAAATATTTGTATTTTTATGATAAAAAGTACAAACCGTAACCGTTATAATTTTTAAACAAGATACTAATGCTGTAAATGTTGTACACTTCACCAAGATCCACTTTCCACCATACATTTTTGTCAAGATTGCTTCTTCCAATCTCTTTTGTCCTCATACACGTTGTTATGTTTCCATCAACTGCGTTACTAGCCATGTAACCAGTGCCTGCCGATGTATGTGATTGGCTGGCGATTTTCTGGTAGGAAATATCGTCTTTATATAAAAAAGAAAGATATAGATAGTTACCCTATGTAGTATATGGTTAATATATTTCATTTTATAAATGAGCATTAAATTATAAAGTTTCAAGTTTTAAAAAAAATGTCCAATAAACCAAAGAAATTTTTTTCCACTTTGATTTTATATGAGTAGATTAGGAAGAAATATGTAGCTATTTTAATGCTGACAATGAAAGAGTCACATCAAATAATGTATTGATTTAAACGGGAAGTATTATATTTTGACTATGGAAAAAAAATAGCAGATAGTTTAACCGAATAATGTGCAAAAAACGAAGCTTGAGCATTCACCAGATGACCTTCATTCAATAAACAAAAATGATAAAATAGAATATCTAAAAACGGGGACGGTCGGCCCAAAAATATCAAGGCAAACTTTACAACGGAATGTTTTATACTGTAGAAAAGGTTTACCTTCTTATACAGCTATAAGATGCAAAATACAAATGTAAACATACAACTAGATATTAAAGGAAAACGGACATACCATATGCAAACACTGAAAATAATCCGGCTACATGTAGATAGAACAAATGGTTATTGTAGTTCATTTTGATCTAATATTACACTGATCCTATATCAGATATATATGGCTTTAAGACCAGGACATTTTTATTGCTGTAAAAATAATGCCATTGTATGGAGTGACATTTATAAAATAAAACTTGTATGTTGTTTGGAGGGGATGTACGTGTTTTAAGAGAACATGATGATTTACCTTGTATTAGGTTGTTTCTCATATATGGTTAATGGTTTTGTCCTACTTCAAGGCAAATGTAACATTTTGACCATGTAATTCTAGATATATAATATTATTAATGATAGAATTCACCGAAATAGCATCCCTCAAACGTATGATTGCCCTTTCAAAAATATAAATCAGTGTATCCCGACACATTTATTAAAAAATAATTGGAGAACAATATATATATATATATATATATATATATATATATATATATATATATAATATGAAAAAATGACAATAACAAACCGTCAACCATCTCAAAAATCCATAAAACGACAAATTTAAATTCAAAGCAGAGCAACACGGACCTCCAAGATAGAGGTAGGATCAGGTGCCATGGAGGAGTGAGCTTCCTCTGCTGACCGGTCACACCCGCCGTGTGCTCTTTGTCGTAATCGGGAAAATAAAAACCGCAAAAGTCCGTAGACAATTATGTAATTAATTATGGTCTAACAATTAGTATGAAAAACGTCAGTCAGCATGCGACTCGGTGGAAGATTGTATTTGCTGACAAGGTCGTCGTATCGACCATAGAACTTACGAAAGGATGACTTTAAACGAGACTGTTGATAGTCCTGTTTTATCAACTTGTTTGTCAGTAGCTTGCCTCGTCTTAGAAACTGTTCATACGAAGAGCATGCCCTTGCGTATCGAATTAACTATGAGACAAAAACATCATATGCAGGTGATGAAGGTATATTGCTACATAAGTAGGGAAAGTTGACTATAGTTGACTATATGATATATCATATAAAAGAGTAATTGGTGGATTTTGGCCGCATGCTATGTTTGTGGGGAGGTACGTGAGCCGACCTGATCACTAGTTTAACTACATATGTAAGGACCACACTTGGGCCTGAGTAAGCATCAGAGCACGAACCTGAACGATCACCAGCGTTCTATGGCGGGTAGTGAGACCTGCCTTTCTCGCCCTGTTCTCCTGCAGTGTTACCTGCTTTTAAATGTTACATTCATCAGCCTGTAGGATCCCACACTTGGGTGAGGTGGATGTGACCACACCCATATCCGGTATGGGACCTATAATGCCCTGACATCATGGGAAAACCTATAATAACGAATTACTCTATGTGTACCTAATAATTTACAACAACGAGAATATACGAAGAATGTCCATAACATATCTGTCGTATGGGTGTGAATCTGCGTCCCGAAAGCGCTCGTCAGACGCTGTATTTGATGTAAACACGTGTAGCTGGTGTTCCCGATGATAACGATCATTTGATGATTTACCAGGTATGTAGAATAGATATACAGTGTATTTGTAATGAAGCAGATAACTAAGTAACTATTTTATTGTGTTTTTATACATGTACAGTGGATGAATTTCTGATCAACTTATTGTGTTGTTTCGTTCAAAACATGAGAAGAGACTGTATTGTTTAAATTTATACTGTACAATATACATGTATAAGTTTATTGTCGGTCCATTAAAGTGTTACTCATTTTCTTCAGAAAGTTCAATCGACACGATCGAATCAGTTCATAGCATTTGCACAGACAATATTTAGCTTTACACTACACTCAGTCTCACTACAGTTGTTTGTATGTAAACAAAGTGAGACTGTGTGAAAACAGCTGATCTGGTTTTCTGAAAATCAATACAGTACAGGCTAAAGGATTATATTCTTTAGCATTAGTATGTGTTGTTTCGTTCAAAACATGAGAAAAGACTGTATTGTTTAAATTTATACTGTACAATATACATGTATAAGTTTATTGTCGGTCTATTAAAGCGTTACTCATTTTCTTCAGAAAGTCCAATCGACACGATCGAATCAGTTCATAGCATTTGCACAGACAATATTTAGCTTTACACTACACTCAGTCTCACTACAGTTGTTTGTATGTAAACAAAGTGAGACTGTGTGAAAACAGCTGATCTGGTTTTCTGAAAATCAATACAGTACAGGCTAAAGGATTATATACACCTGATTTGATTTTCTGAAAATTAGTTGACCCGTTGATAAACAGCTGATCAATAACATATTTCTTCTGTGTTGAACATTCTTCTATGACAGTTTATTTATTTAATATTTATTTTTTTATATAATATTCATCCAATTGATATAAAATGTCCATGCACATTAATTATCATTACTAGCTTTTTATATCACTGAGAGCATAACACTGTTTGAAATCTTATAATATACAAATAACTGAATTGCATGTCACATACTTCATATGATATCTCTAAATGAGGTATATATTGACATGGTATGTTTGTTTAGAATGTGCATGTGAAACTTTCAAATAATAGTTAAAGTGTTTGTGATTTTACCCATTCATGCAAATTAGACCTTTTACAGAATGCTCAAATTGTTGTTGACATGTAGGCCTATGTATGTGTGCATGTAAATTTGTATAACTTCCCATTATTTTTGTTATTTGCAGAGAAATTTAAAAATTGTCAAAATTATTTTTGAAAAAAAGGCTTGAAGAAAATGTAAGTACATGTACTGTTAATAACATATTATAAGTACAATAATTCATCACTGAAATAATGATAAATCTGTTAATACTTAATATGATTGTTTTGTATGAGACAGATCAAGTAGATAAAAAAATTATCATGTATGAATGGTGTCATGTTTTAAAATGATTAAATTTAAAATTTATGTTATTTTAAACCTACAATTTTGAATACTTCATGATTAAAAATTGCTCATCAACATTTAACATATATCAACAAAACATGGTATGATATCACTGTAACTGCACTAGCTTGATAGAAATCTTGTATACCTAAATCATTAATATAACACAGAGAGAGAGAGAGAGAGAGAGAGAGAGAGAGAGAGAGAGAGAGAGAGAGAGAGAGGTACACTGTTAAGGTTATGGCGAGTAAAATAAAGGGGTCACAGTAATCTTTCACATAACAGGGGTGAAAGTGTCGATCATTTCAAATCAAATCAAAAAAACTGTTTTAAAGCTGTATTTGAACATGTGCAAACCTGATTGCAAATCTTAACTAAATAAAATGTTTATTAAGATTAATAAATTCCATTGTTTGTCAAATTGTAGAAAATAATTCTTTCATTTCAATCTTTCAGTCATTTTTTCACATGTTAAACTCACTGAAAAATCATTTTCATTTCAGGTGGTACCTGCTATGTTTTGGGATTTGCATAAATGAGGTTCTTATTGGTGAAAAGTTATACACAATCTTATCCTGGGAGAATAAAATATGAAAATGATGAAAATAAAAACCTGGACTTAAAGAACAGGAAGACTGTGCTTTTGGAGAAAGAAGAGGAGTCAAACTAAGGAGTTATACAATAAATACATGGACATTTTATCATACATAAAAGAAATTGAAATTGTTGAGTGTGTATGCATACACGGGTATATCAAGTTTAAAATAATGTTGTCACTGAAAATATTATCATTATTATTCTCTCAGAAAGTCATTTATCTTCTTAGTATAAATGAATAAAACAAATAAACCAAGTATAATTGTTTTTATATTCATAATTTTTTTTTTAAGAAGTGGAGGAGAGGAACATTTACCTAAGTCAACTATATTAAATTGCTATATGCTGTCATAGGACCAAGATACTGAATTCTTAAGCTTAATTTGAAACCTTAAAGCAGAAAATGTTCATTTTCATAATTCTATAGATGCTTTTGTGGTGAGTCAATTTTGATAAGAATATGCCTTCACGTGTATAAAACTTTATTTCCTTGCGCAATTAATTCTAGGGTGATTCTCTCGGCACTGACTGCATGTGTAGCTGTAGCAGCATCTAGGGAAAAGTACAGAATTTATCCCGATTGTAAATATTACAGCTTAAGTGCTGTTAGACATTTTGTATATTTGGGTTGTGTTAGAGGTGGAAGCCGGTAATTTGTACTAGGAATTTTGTACTAAAATAGCGTCAGGCGATTGCTGTGATGTATATTGATTGCTGTGATGTATATTGATTATTTGATTGGTTGGTAACATACAACAGCCAAAACTCGCTGTGAATCATTGTTGGGTTAGATACCTGGTGCAAACAAAAATTGTACCAACTGCAAGAACGATTAGCAGCAAAACGATTATTTCGCATGTAGTTTAACATTGTTTGAGATTTTGTAATATTTTGTTAAAAAATAATGTTCATGTATATCATAAAAGCAGATGTCCAAGTATCGATGCTTACATGTAACTGTGCACTTTGTTTGCGTTTCACAACGCGGATACGACCGTTTTTAAATTGAACTTACCCTTGGGAATAAAAGTCCTCAAAATCACTAGCAAATATACGGGGAAGCGACAAAGTATATATATTTGATATAAAACCAAATAGTCCTCATTGTTAACTATTTTTCACCTTTTCTATTCATTTTATAGTAGTAAAATCATTATTCTGTATTGTTTATACATTGTACATATGGATAAATTTGTATCGTACCAATACATTATTAAGTATAATTTTACCCGCGACACATATTTAGATCAGTAATATGTATATGTACTGTGTATTCATTTCATAGGTAAAATTTATGTTCGCACGTATATGCTTATGTGTATATTCAAACCTTATATATATATATATATATATATATATATATATATATATATATATAATCAAGAAAAGAAAAAAAAAGTGCAAGGTTCCAAAGTTTGTATTCACAAGCGCATACATACTACGTATGTTCACCTGAAGACGGATGTTAAAATCTAGAAAGCGATTGTGAATACAAACTTTGGAACCCTGCATTTTCTTTTTCTTTTTTTTGATAATTTATATTCTGTGAAATCATCTTTCACTTTTTTGGATTATATATATATATATATATATATATATATATATATATATATATATATATATAAATATTTTTTTTTTACAACCTTTTTTTTTACAACCTTTTTTATATCAACTAAAGCATCCTAATTTTTTTTTCTATGCAATATCACCATCATCATCTTTTTGGTTTCATGTACAAACTATCATTCACGTTAATTATTCAACTTATTAGGTCGTTCCTTAATCGGTTTAATCTGTACGGGTTCTTTTTGTTTACTTTTTATTTTGCTATTTTTAATTGTTGTTTTATCCATTTTATTTTCTTTATTTAACTCCTATTAGTTTTTACACTTTTGTGTATATTTATGTGGTCATTTACAGAACCTGTCTCCCCTACAAACCGTCATTACGAATTATCTTACTAGTACAACTTAATTAACACCAACCCCCAATTAGCTAATTAATTCGTTCGGGTTATCTCTCAGCACTTCTACACAGACCGTCCGCTGCGTCGGACGGGATTTTTCTTTCTCGGGCTTATGATCTTTAATACAAAGATGTAGTTGCCACGTTCCCATCCGGTGTTTTATATATTTAGTTTTTAGTTTAGTGCTAGTTTTGTAGATGTTTTTTCTCCTTTCATATGTAGTTTTTACTTTGTTGTCCTGAAGAAGGGACGGGTTGTCCCGAAAATTTGATAATATTTTTCTTTATTGTTCGTGTCGTTGGTTATTTTTAGTGCTTTTTTATATCTCATCCTATAACCATGTATCTTTTGATCCGACACTATTGATAACGAGTGTTGTTGGTTTTTTTAGTGCTTTATATATATATATATATATATATATATATATATATATATATATATACTATAAATATATGTAACCAGTGTAAGTAATAAATGTTATTGTTTCAGTGTTTTTAATTAGTTGTGTGTTTGTTAATCGCACGATGTCCTGTCCAGGTGTGAATGTCCACGTGTGTTTATGTTTACATGGTGTGACGAGACAGACCAAATACCTGTTCGACCAGTTTACCTGTAGATGTTTTCTATTTTTAACAACATACTAACTTTCCCGCTAAAACCAAAGTTGCCCGCACACTCGGCGCTACACCCTTGAAGGGAACAGACTTATATAATATCTACTCTATGTAGCTGAATACCTGACAGTGCTTGGTAACTATAATTATTTTAATGCATATATTCTGTTATAATTATAATAAAGTGTAACTGTCAATGTTAGTAATATTTATAAATTTATTGTAGGTTTTTCGTATAGTTATTATTTGAGAATATTAAAAGTAGTCAAACCCTGTATGACTGTGTCAGTTATATGTCTTTACCGACCTGGACTACAAATATATCCCACGTTATTCTGAAAACCAAGCACCAGGACCATGAAACAGATCCTATAGAAGACCCGGGGAAGCGGATTGGGGAAACAGAGAGGGAACGGACCGAAAGAGAAGTCCTTCGTTTTCATTTCCAAATCTTTATACAACGATATAAATAGGCCTTTATATATATACAACGAGAGGAAGCAGACGAAAGAGTGATCTGTGAGTGTTAAATTTTGTCGAAAGAGAAGAAATTTGTGTTTATTGTGCAAAGAAGTGGTGTTTCGTGATTGTGAAGTTCAAGGGCGGATCCCCGAGAGGCGAATCCTAAATTCCGGAACCGTGACGTCACATTGCGCGCACCGACGAATGAAGGAATGAAGCGTGACTCAAAAACGGGAAACAAGGCGAATGGCGAATTATATGCGGGAAGTGAAGTAAAGAGAAAAAGGTACTGTAAATATATCTGCAGAAAGTTTGTGTAATTGTATGTGTAAATGTGCATGTTTTGAATGTGATGGTCTTTGTCGATTGTAAAACTGATGCGGTAAAAAGGGAATTCCGATAATCTATTTATAGTCAGCTAGCTGTGACAATTTTGTAAACAGTGTGTATTAGTTAAGGTTTATTGTCTATTTAATTTTTCTTTTTCAGGTCTATTGTCGAATTAGTTAGGATATTTATTTTTGCAAATTGTATTTTTTTTATTTAGTTTGTAGTTATTTAGGTTTAGGATATCTATATGTACATGTATATGTAATAGTTTAACATATTGTTGGCATATTAGGTAGCAGCAAGCCGAGGTCACCATCTAACCAGCATGCATGCAATTTATTAATTAAACTAATTTCTTTCAGTCCAGTGACCAGTAGATAGACCTGAAATAATCAGCTGATACATCAATACATATATAGTTGGAAGTGTGCAGTCAGTTTTGTGTGAATGTGAGTGAGCTTAACATTTTATAAAGTTTTTTTTTATTATTTTGTATATAATTTAGATTTGGGGAAATTATAATTAACATTTAAGTATCTGAGAATTATCTGAGAACTTAAAGTATTGAATAGTAACTTTAAGGTGATTGTGACATTTTAGTTGTCAGTTGTGGTGATTCTGGTAATTAAGTTGCATCGTGGCTTACTTAATCTGGACATAGATAAGCATTGGTTATTAGTGGATGATTAGTGTTTATCTGATTGATAGAGATTGTTCAAGTTGAATACTTGGTGCATGGTGGATTGTAAAGTTGCTGTCAATATTTGGTTTGAGAGGTACTTAGTTGATTTATGGCTGGGGAGACAGAGGAAGTCAAAATGTCGGATAAGGCTAAAGTCAAGGATACTGGTGTTGATAAGTCAAAGGAAAATAAGAATACTGTTGGTGATAAAGTAGAGGATCAGAAGGATCCTGTTGGTGATAAGTCAGAGGATCAGAAAATGGATTTTGCTGGTCGGTTACCCGTGTCGAGCACACCTATGTCTGTGAAAAAAGGTGATGCTCAAAAACAAAAGGTACCTGTACCTACTGACCAAGATAATCAGTTATTTACTGCATTTGATCAAGATCCAGCCTTACATCTTGGACATAAACAAAAAGCTTCTTTTTCAAAGTTAGCTTGTAATTTTGGTGACCTTAGTATGAGTAAAAAAGTACAAAACTTTGGTGACACTAGTAAAAGTAACAAACTACAAAACACCTTCCATGATCAGTATGGTAACAGTATTAACCAGGTTTATGAACTAAATAACAACATCCGAAGAATCCCACAATTCTCGGGTGATGACCCTCCTCAAAAAGGGGATGTTTCATACAAAGAGTGGCGGTTTGAAGTGCAGTGCCTAATAGGTGACCCTGACATTAAACCAAATCTTCTGATACAGAGTAGTATACGCTCATTAAGGGGTACGGCTAAAACAATGCTTATTCCTTTAGGTGAAAAAGCTGGTGTAAAGCAAATTTTAGATAAGCTTGATATCTTACTTGATGAAATTGCAAATAATGGAATGATAATGCAAGAATTCTTAAATGCTTTTCAGCTACCAAGTGAGATTGTTACATCTTTTGGTTGCAGACTCGAAACAATGCTGCAAAATGCCATTGATAATAGTTATTTAGATAGCGCATCCAAGAACGATTTGTTAAGGCATAAGTTCTGGACTTCATTAAGTTCAGAGAAACTTAAGTCTTAAACGCGACACATGTATGATGCGATAAAGAATTATGACAAATTATTATTAGAAATTAGAAGGGTAGAAAAGGAAATTTTGATAAGTTCAAGCATTTCAGAGAACAAGCCAGTTCATCAACATGGAATAATGATAAATGAAGACTTAGAGGAGAAGCTGATGGAGAAAATGAAGAACATGGAGACAAGACTTGAAGGTAAAATTGATGATAAATTCGACAAGATTCTACAAAAACTAGATGGTTCATCAGGTAAAACCAATGACGAAAAAAGGTATGAACCAAGAGGCAGAGGTGGTTACCAAAGAAACTACAGAGGTCGTGGATTTCGGAGAGGAAACTTCAACAATTACAGAGGTAACTCAAATGACAAAAGATATGTTCAAGGTCAAGGTCAATTTCAGAGGAAATATCAAGGTAACCCAAACGACTAGAGGTCTCTGATGCAGGCCGACCGGAGACCAAGGTTTCGAGTAAAGGCCAACAGGCAAAATGCAAACTGATTGGTGAGTCAAATGAGACTACAGTTTTTATGCAGGAAAATTCTTTTACAGCGCTTGTAGATAGTGGGTCAATGGTAACAACCTTGTCATTATCTGGGTACCATTCAATGAAAAACCAACCTGAATTAAAAGACTTATCAAATTTAGGTCTAGAAATTTCTGTAGCTGATGGGTCGTTATTAAAATACAAGGGATATATTAAATGTTCTGTGAAAACTCCTTTTAGTGTTGTAGAGTTATTTGTCCCTGTGTTAATTGTACCAGATACTGATTTTAACAGGAATTGTCCTGTTATCATCGGAACTAATGTATTGAGAATATGTAGAGATCAGTCGAGTCAAGATTCACCTGTTCCTAAACAATGGAAGTTAGCTTCTATTAGCATGACGAGCAAGTGTTACAGCGGGGAATCAATAGGTAAGAAACCAGTGACGGTAAAACCTAATGAGTCCATGGTTATAAAAGTTTGTGTCAAAAGTTTACCAGAGTAACAATTTGACTATGGTTTCGGAAAACTGATCATGTTGACAAGTTTATAGTTTGTCCAAGAGTAGTAAAGTTTGGTAAACCATGTTCAAAGTCTATGGTGCATGTTAATATTTGTAATATATCTGCAAAAACCCTTTTAGCTAAGAGAGGCACTGTACTTTGTAACCTCCAAGAAGTAAAGATGGTAGACAATTTGGCTACTTTAAACCCGCCAACAAAACAATGTGACCCTACTGAGTTGGGAGTAAAGGTTGACTCTAATATGTTGACTAGTAATCAGTATGATACTGTAAGAAACCTATTGAGAGAGTATAGCCATGTATTCTCCACAGGTCCTTTAGATCTGGGTAGGACTAACTTAGTCCAACACACAATTGAGTTAGAGGACACTAAAGCGTTTAAACAACCCTACCGTCGAATTCCTCCCGGTATGTATGAGGAAGTACGCCAACACATTCGTGAAACGTTAGACGCCGGAGTTATTCGAGAGTCAAACCGTAACTACTCGTCGAACGTGGTACTTTGTCGAAAGTCAGCTTTTTCAGTAGGAAATCTTGGATTTTATGAGTGCAATAGAATGAGTTTTGGGCTGCCAAATGCTCCCGCAACTTTCCAACGGTTGATGGAAAAGTGTATGGGGGACCTGCATTTGAAAGAATGTTTAATTTTTTTTGGATGATTTACTTATTTTTTCAAATTCTTTTCAGGAACATTGTTCTAGATTGGAAAATATTTTCAGAAAGTTATCTGAACATAATTTAAAATTGAAACCTTCAAAATGTGAATTGTTCAAAACTTCAGTTATTTATTTATGACACATTATCTCAGAGAAAGGGATTCAGACAGATCCAGAAAAGTTAGCAGCTGTTCGAGACTGGCCGACACCTACCAACATTAAAGAACTTCGTCCATTTTTAGGATTTGTTGGATATTATCACCGGTTCATCCAAAACTTTGCCAACATTGTTGCTCCCTTGAATGCTTTTCTCCAAGGTCATGGAACAATGAAGAGGCTCAAATGGAAAAAGAAAGGAAATCTACCAGTCAAGTGGCAGTGGACAGAGAGACAGGAAGAGGCATTTCAAGGAGTAAAAAGTAAGCTTTTAGAACCACCAGTACTTGGATTTGCTAACTACAAATTACCGTTTATTTTGCATACGGATGCCAGCAGTGTAGGTTTAGGGGCAGTGTTATATCAAGAGCAAGAAGGGAAGAAGAGAGTTATCGCTTACGCCAGCAGGGGTTTGCGAGCAAGTGAGAGAAACTACCCCGCCCATAAGTTGGAGTTTCTTGCTCTCAAGTGGGCTGTAAGTGATAAGTTTTACGATTATCTGTATAGAACTTCTTTCCAAGTTATCACTGACAATAACCCCCTAACTTATGTTTTGCACAAAGCAAAGCTAGATGCTACTAGTCAAAGGTGGGTTGCTGCTTTAGCAAGTTACAATTTTACTATCAAATATAGGCCTGGTCAGCAGAATGCTGATGCAGATGGACTATCTAGACAGCTCTTTGCTGATGCTGTAAAAGCAATATGCCAATCAGTGACTTGCGCAGTGCCATACTGCCATAGTATAGGGGCATACTCTGAAGCACATATGACTGATGATGAAGAAGACGAAGCTCAGCATATTAGTGAGATTGAGTGGAGACTGGAACAAAGGAATGATCATGTATTGTCCAGAGTAATAGCACTCAAGGAAAAATGATTTTATCCGAAGAGATGTGAGATGAAGAGAGAAGTCTATGCAGTTCAGAGATTCTTTATAGAATAAAAAACGCTCTACCTTAGAGATGGAATTTTGTACAGGAAGACTAAAATTGAGGAAAGAGAGGTTAATCAGCTGGTGATTCCAGAGGTGTACAGAGAAGTAGCTTTCCAAGGAATACACAGAGATACAGGCCATCCTGGGAAAGACAAGACTCTATGGCTAGCACGGCAAAGATTTTTCTGGCCTGGTTTAGAAAAAGAAATAAGCCAGAAAGTTGAAAATTGTCCTAGGTGCATAAGACGCAAAACACCATCCAAGCCTTTTGCTCAATAAGTCCCTATTAAGACTACTCACCCCATGGAGTTGGTGTGTATTGACTTTTTGAGTCTAGAGAAAAGCAAGTCCAAAGTGATCAAAGAACTCTGAAAGCTTTTGGGGATAAAGAGGACTCAAACCACTCCATATCACCCCATGGGAATGGATCAGTCGAGAGATTCAATCAGACTTTGCTGAAGATGCTAGGGACGTTGGAGCATGACCAAAGAGCTGACTGGAAATCCCATGTTGCCCCTTTGGTCCAGGCGTATAATGCTACAAAGAGTGATGCAACAGGATTTTCACCCCATGTGCTGATGTTTGGGTGGAATCCTAGACTTCCGATTGATTCATTCTTGGGTCTGGATCTTGGAAATGAAGGAGATGCAAATCCCAGAGGGTATGTAGAAAAACTTCAGCAGAGGATGAAGTCAGCTTATGCCATTGCAGCAGAAGAAGCTAGAAAGACTGGGCTCAAGAACAAGGAAAGGTACGACATTAAGGTAAGAGAGACTAAGCCGGAACAGGGAGATAAGGTACTTGTCCGGAATGTTGGTTTGAAGGGTAAGAATAAGTTAGCAGACAGATGGGAGGACAAAGTGTACGTAGTACAGGAGATGCCCGACCCAGGGATCCCTGTGTATAGAGTCAGAGCTGTAGACAAATCAGGCAGAACAAATACTCTGCACAGAAATATGCTTCTTCCTTGTACTGGTCTTGATAAGGGGAGGAAATACAGAAAGCGGAAGTACAGAAAGCAGAGTGCATGAAAAAGAAGGTGTATACAGATAGAAAACTGGAAGAGAACTCTGTACAGGAAGCAATGTCATCTGGCGAATCTGAGACTGAAAGCGACTCGGAGAACTACAGTGTAAAAAGAGTCAAAAGTTTCTTAAAAAGTGAAAAGATACAATCCTGTTGAAATGTCGTCAATACCTCCAATATCATCAGTGATGGATGATGATTCGTCAATTATAAGTATGAGTGACAACTCTTTAAATAACTGTCAATATTCTGTATCATTTCAGAATTCTAGTGAAGAGCTCGAGGAGTCCAACATTCAGTCCACACCCGATCAGTCACTTATGGAGGCAGCTCCAACCATTCGTCGTAACGCCCGAGTGCGTAAAGCTCCGGATTGATATGTAGAATGGATTTATGTCATAGTAACAGTGAATAGAGACACTAGTCTATGAGTGAGATTATGAGTGAAATCAGAGACTTCGAATTCCTATGTGGATATAATAGATGGTTTTTAATCTATATTGTTTTATTAAAAAAAAAATTAAAAATAAAAACAAAAATTGTACCGATTTACACTGAGGTGATGTTTATTTAAAGATGAACATTTTGATGACAATATGTGACCAATCCTCACCTTTAACCTTAAGGAACCCTTACAATTTTGAATAATGAGTGACCATCTTTTGTGAAATCTTAATTCAGATGTGTTAAGCACACAGGGATGAGTTCAGTACTTTGAGGTGATTCTTATTGAAGGTGATTCTTTAACAGTAATGTTAGAGTCTTATGATTGAAAGTAATGGTGGTAATGTTGAGGTGATGCAAGAGTTGTTTGCATCAGATGATTTGATTATTATTGATATTGGTTGAATTCAGTGGAATCAGTTGAAATTTAATTTGACTTGTGTTGTCATGGGATAACATTCTGACTCGGCAGTTGTTGTAATACATGTATTTGATTTTAGTTCATGATATTGGCTGGTTTAGTTGTTTGGTTGTATATAGTTAGTTTACCAATAATTCAGCTCATTTAACTTTAAACTTTGCCTGATGTTTCAATTTCAGAAAATGACAGGAGCCATTTCACTAAAGGGGGAGTATGTAACAAGTGTAAGTAATAAATGTTATTGTTTCAGTGTTTTTAATTAGTTGTGTGTATGTGTGTGTTTGTTAATCGTACGATGTCCTGTCCAGGTGTGAATGTCCACGTGTGTTTGTTTATGTTTACATGGTGTGACGTGACAGACCAATACCTGTTCGGCCAGTTTACCTGTAGATGTTTTCTATTTTTAACAACATACTAACTTTCCCGCTAAAACCAAAGTTGCCCGCACACTCGGCGCTACACCCTTGAAGGGAACAGACTTATATAATATCTACTCTATGTAGCTGAATACCTGACAGTGCTTGGTAACTATAATTATTTTAATGCATATATTCTGTTATAATTATAATAAAGTGTAACTGTCAATGTTAGTAATATTTATAAATTTATTGTAGGTTTTTCGTATAGTTATTATTTGAGAATATTAAAAGTAGTCAAACCCTGTATGACTGTGTCAGTTATATGTGTCTGCCGACCTGGACTACAAATATACATATATATATATATATATATATATATATATATATATATATATATATATATATATATATTCTTAATCAAATTACTGATCCACAATTACATTAAACTCGGTTGTATATCGCATACAACTTTATACTTCTCTTACTTTTAATATGGAGCAACACACTCGCATTTGTGTTGTACAGAAAAAAAATATTACTACCGTGATATGCTTTGATATGGGTTTTCTTTTAAGGAAAAGTTTAGCTCTTGGTAATTCAATGTATCTTCAGTGTTAACTATGTGCTCTGCAGCTGACGTGGACCTCGTTCAAAACTTATGATCACTTGACTGACACTTCTTGTTTAAAGCTTTTTTCCTATAATAAAATAATTTAGAATTACGTTTTTTCTTAATTAAGGGGCACGTTCACACAACAAATTGTTTTGAAGTCTTCAATATAAACGTTTACCGTAAAGCAAATATTGCTATTGCAACCCCGATAATTGTAAAAATGCACGCACCAACACCAATTATTCCTCCAACAGATACATACATTTTTTCCGATGAGAAATATGATCTAATAGAGTTTTCAGTATCTGAAAAAAAATTCAGATAATATTTTCGATATTTTATTTAAAAATAATGTTGTTCTATAATCTACAACAATTATTATCGTTAGTATTGTTCTTTATTGATACACATAACAGTATATCTGTATCACGATGTTTTCCATTTTCTCAACCATATTGACGGTTGTTGCTAATTCTTTAACAAGTGGGTTTTTTGTATCTTTTTTGTTTTGTTTTTGTTTTTTGTTTTTGTTTCTTTTATTATTTTTTTTTTTTTGGGGGGGGGGGTATTAATATTCCTGTAAAAGGCATTTTCTTTCGACGGTATTAGAATACCATAACAAGACCGGAATACGCATGTACTCCTATTTCGTTATTCGTCTAAAACTGTAATTAAACCAACTTAACCTGTGTACGATTGAAGAGGAAGAATAAGCGTTTACATTTGAAATAAATAACACATATAATTTTAAAAAATGGAATTTCAACCAACAAAAGGATTCAAAAACATAAGAAAAACTACTAGTGAAACCAATGATTTATGACACATTAAACTGATTATTCATCGACCTACTTAAGTGCAATTATCACCAGTCAATCCTGGAGAACAAATGCACCATCCGTCCGTGTGTCGACATGTGTCAGGTTTACAGTTAGGTGAACAAACTCGGGAACAGTTTGTGCCAAAATATCCTTCCTTACATACTAGAAGTTAAAAGATAAAAATATAGTGCCATATTAGAAAAAAAGACAATTACTATTTGATAACTCAAATAATATTTAAGAGTGTAATACAATCTAATACTTGCACTTTTGTAAAGTAGATGGATCCAAAAGAGCATATGTTTAAAATTGTATTTTAACTATGAACACAATCCACATAGAATGATCTGGCTGTAATTTTAGTACATATGCATAATTTTTTGAGTTAACAAAAACTTACAACAGTGAATATATTCTATATTCACTAAAAATAAGTGGTGCGTTCTCTCATTTTAGTGAATCGCAAGATATCTGCTTTGTACTATATTTACGACAGAGCTCCTTATCTTTCGTGCATCATTTTTCTTTACAAGTTAATAATTTGTTGCAGACGTTTACAAAGTTAAACGGAAAAATGGAGTTGAAATGACACGGTATTCATGATGGATTTCAATTCACGGTTATGACCAGAATTTGTGAGAAAAGACAGACAAGCTAACCGAGTATTTTGGTTCTTCGGCAGAAAAAGATTGCAGGTTTTCAGCAACGCTTTGCCTGTCCATCCAGCTTCACATCCTTTATTACACTGACCTGTCACGTGGTTACATGTAGTTTCTTCTATACAACGTCTGTGCATTGCTGACTACAGTTAATGCCATACCATCTTTCTCTACATTTTGTTTATATAAAACGCATTATCTTTAAAGTGGTTAAATTTCATTAAAATAGGACAAATTAAAGATAATCACAAACAATTTAAATTGATCAGGGGAACGATATGCCATCTCACTTGTTTTACAATAATTTCCACTCCACCCAATGTTACACGTGGAACACGCTCCACTCTGTATGTGACATGTATTGTCTTTACAATTGGTGGGAAAAGGTGTGTCACAGTTATTACCGAAGAAACTGGCATTATAACATCCTGTATAATAAAATGAAATAACACAATACAGTGAATTATTAATATCAGATTGGTTGCATGGTATTGCATTACCTATTCTGGTCCTGATTTATATGCATGGTCAACATTTTAGAATTAATTTCAAAACTATGACTTATAAATCAGTAGGAATCATCAAATCTGGCTGACCGTTTACTTGGGTTTGAAGATCTCAAGATGTTTATTGATTTGTAGATTTTTTTATGGATTAAAAACATGGATAATGGACAACATCAACATGCTTTACTATCACAAGAAACAGACCGTACAGAATATATATCCTTTATATATAAAAGGGGGATTTTTAAAACAAATATTAATTTAATTGACTGTTACATACAAAACAAAAAGGGTAAACAGTTTGAAAGCTACACATAAGATTAATTGTCGAACGATAAAACTATGGCGTTATGTCACACACCTTAAAGAAATTTAGCAGAGACACTTGCTTAAAACCTAGCAATTTAGACGCTTTGGTTTGCGGTGGACATATTATAATGCCCAGATAACTTGCTTTCCCATATTGTTTTGTTTGTTTTGCTTAACCAGAAAAAAAGTCTTATCCTTTTTGACGTATTTAGTTCTTTGCCTGTTCGTGTTTTTTTTTTTCTTAATTTCTCAGGTTCATTTAATATAAGAAAATTGCGTAGTAATTATTTATTTATACTTTTTTACCTACGTATATTTACCTTGTACTTTGACTTCGCAGAGCTCTGTATGGGCATTGGAGATTTCATATTTTTCTGAATAAATCACTCCATTCAACAGTTCATTATAATATATGACGTAACGCCCGAGACCTGTACATATCATTGTAAAGTGCAGAGGCGGTAACTGAGGTCAGTGGAAGCCTTTATCTCAGCAATGGATGATACATCATAGTTTGATGCATACACTCGCATGCCAAAAGTATGTCAATTTTTTTCTTTTTCCCAATATATTTCATTGAAAACAGGACTTATTTTAAAACGTTTTCTGTTGTTATTTTTTGTCAGATTTTGAAATTTATACTGATTAAAGTAGATTCAATTTGCATTTTTTGACAAACATTGAAACAGTTTTTTGACAACTCATTTTTAAATTTTTATATTTCAAACACACACAAAGCTTTACTATATATCTATTGGATTGTGAATATCAAATCTCAGGAACTGGAGGTTGGAAAAATATTTAAATATGATGCAAAAAAAAAGCTAGAGAAATTCTAAATTTATCAATTCAAGTCTTTTAAAAATCGGTCCATTGGTTACTTTTAACAAATCTTTGAAAAATGTTGGTTTTCAATGAAATGTATGTATAGTGAAAAGAAAAAAAATGACATACTTTTGTCACCTGAGTGTACAACGAAAATCCTGCAAATCGTCCTCTTTGACGGTCAACTGCACACCAAATCAATATATTTATTAAATCTGTGTTAATATATGAAAAAAAAGTTGTAAAAACGACGCGGACACATGATAATGTGATATTCTACATGTACATGTAATACATATGGTTTTCCTATCACACTTTTTATCAAGTCATGCAGTGGAATTAAAAATATACCAGTCATTTTTATACGTATGCTTAAAAAATAACTTGTTTCAATCAAAATATAATTTGTTGGATTTACAGATTACAACAGTTAAATCAGGGTATCCGGTCTGTCGAATACACAGGATAAGGACAGTGGCAAAGGCTTTGCTATGTTCCAGCAAAGATCAATCACAAAGATTAAACTTTAAACTTAATATTTTATTTACAGTAATATATATATAAATACAAAAATACAACTTACACTAAGAATCCTAACTAAAGAGTGTCCGTTACAATCTGCCGAATAAATCAAATCACAATGTCCCAGTAAGTAGATAACTGTTCTCAGTTTAATGTCTTCGAACAAAAGTCCAATGAGAGTCTCACTTATGAGCACTGTTTACAGGTTATTTATACAAAAATATATATCTTATCAAATTCTAGAAATTATATATACAAGAAGTTACATGAATAACCTGGACATTCAATGTTCTAGAAAGAATAGCTGACCACTTTAGAATAGTCCAGAATATTCTATTATATAAACCTACTAGGCCATCATTAAAAATAGCTATGTTTCCCCTAACCCGACCCTAAATTTTGAAGTTGGGTAGGTAGGTAGGTAAATATTTTTTTTTCTGCCAGGGCATAATATAATATACATTATAGATTAAAAATGAAAACAATAAATCAATTATTAAATTAATTACAAAACTAAAAAAAATATGACCCAGTTGTAAAACAAATTTTTATACTTGTCCTGATGAAATGTAAAACAAATTTAATATCGAATTCACAATTTGATATTGTTCATCTTTTAAAATTTAAACATGTTTGATTCAATGACTAGATGTGCATGAATACATTCATTATCATTTGTATGTTGATGTACATGTAAACCTATATTTAAATATCATTTTAATGATCATAATGTACCTACTTCAAAGTATCAATTAATTTTTCAAAATTTGGTTTATAAAATGTCTAAAACTATGTTAAAACAATAATATTTGATAAACTTAAGGTAATGTAATAAATGTAAATATTTGTGAAGTCATATTTAATGATTCTACAATAGTAAGGTTACACAAAATCACTACACTTGCAGAGAATGTCCTTCTTTGACAAGGAAATTTTAACCTAATGAAACATAATGCTAGGGACAAAAAAAAATATTTAGATACGAAAGATTTTTGTAAATTTACCCAATTTCACTTTAATTATATAGTCATAACCAAAAACAACTCTTTTGTTTCTGTTGATTTGAAATTTGACGAAATTAAGAGAACTGTTTAAATTTTTCAAAACATAAAGAGTCTTTCATTTCACAGGTACCAACCTAATTTTTGGGAGAATTATTTCTCCCTAACAGAAAAGTAGAACGAATTTTGACATCAGGGAGACTGTCAATATTTGATACAGCATAACCTACAGGATTTAGCTAGCTTGTTTCCAAAAAGATCGCGCACCAGCAACCTGAATGTTGTGACTTCCATGATCCCTTTCTTTGGTTTAATTTTTTTGCCGTCCTCGAGCAAGGATTTTATATCGTGTTATGACTGTCTTAACGTTAAATATTGATGTTTCTGAATTAGCGCAATCGTTAGCTGAACTTAAATAGGGTTATATTTAGTGAGCATCTGTTCCCAGGGCTCGCTACAACTCTAATTTCCAATTTGCTTATTTGTGTCAAATTTCATGTTTGATTTGCCAGTATGTTCTTTAACAGCTTCATATGTACATGTGTATATTCTAATATTTCTGATTCATTTGCATATTTGCCATTTTCATGTGCATTTCCATTTACATGTATTTGCCATTTGGGTTGCCCAAATCGCCCTATATAAAGGGGTCGGTAACCTTGGTTACAAATGTAACCGGTAAATAATTGTAAATTGCTGAAACTTTTTAATTACATGTATTTGCCATTTGGGTTGCCATAATCGCCCTATTTTCATGGGTCGGTAACCTTGGTTACAAATATAACCAGTAAATAATTGAAATGTATACTGTAATCTTAAATTGTAGTGCAGCCATGGCCATTATTCGCCAATAAACGTTAAAATTATAGTTCTTTGGTTTTATCTAATAAATACAAAAATACAACTTACACTATAAGAATCCTAACTAAAGAGGGTCCGTTACAATCTGCCTAATGGATCAAATCACAATGTCCCAATAATTTGATAACTGTTCTCAGTTTAATGTCTTCGAACAAGAGTTCAAATGAGAGTCTTTCTTATGAGCACTGTTTACAGGTTATTTATACTTAAATATAAATATAGCAAATTCTAGAAATTATACGTACAAGAAGTTACATGAATTACCTGGACACTCAAGAATGTTCTGGAAAGAATAACTGACCACTTTAGAATAGTCCAGAATATTCTATTATACAAACCTACTATATATAACAATATAAATATAAGTAATAAGGAATCATTTTTTTGAATATTATGAGGTGATAATTTCGGTCGGAGCGTGGTCAAATCTATCATAAAGCTTTACGGGCTTTATTGGATTTGACCACGCCCCGACCGAATTATCACCTCATAAAACTCAGAGACTGATTCCTTATTCCTTCATTAAAAAAGAAACAAACTAATATTTACGAAACTTTGTCACCAGCCCATACAGTCAAACCTGCTTTGAACTGCTACCAAAACTCACATATAGTCCGGATAATAGAGACCAAGGGCCTTATCTGAAGCTAGGTCTGATCATATACACATATACACCAGACATTCAAGTAAAATTGAATTTTGATCAATTGTTACTTAAGTATCCACTTAATCGTATACTCGGTCTCAATTTATTAATGATATAGTTGTTTAATAGTGTATTTATGTTAGAATTTCTTTTAATTTTATTGATACAATATAAGTACATAATTGTTCATTTAAATCTTAATACATTTTAAGACTGTTTCTGTTCAGAAAACATTTATTATCGTGATATGCTTTGATACGGATTTTCTTTTAAGGTTAAGTCCAACTCTTGATAATTTGAAATGTCTTCAGTATTGACTCTCTGTTCTGCAGTAGACGTGGTTTTCCAACAAAAAAGAAGAGCATCCGTATTACACTTCGTGTTAGAATTTTCTTCTGAAATAAACGTATTCAAGAATGTGATTTTCAGAATGGATGAAAAAATTGCCGTTAAATCATGTTTAATTGTTTTTAAATGTTAAACATTTACCGTTTAAACAAAATAACAAGTACAACACCAAATACTGCAAAGATGCATGCGGAAAGCATTCCTCCGACAAGTATAGGAATATTTTCAGATGAAGTAGAAAATGGCAGTATAGCATTAGCAGTTTCTACAGATTATAAATGATAACGTTAGTCTTATTAAAAAAAAACAAAAAAAACATCTCTAAGTAAATACCGTTTTCGTAATTGAGAGCGATTCTTTTAGATTTTGTTATTTTGCATATATTAGCCTCGTCTTATCATAAGATTAGATACATAGCAGCATACCGTCGTCACATCGTCCCCCATCTATACAACCATACAGACAACTACCATTAATTCTGTCACACGTCTGGTTAATACAGTGTACATTGCATTGATACTGGCAATTTACTCCAAAGGACTGTGCAGATTCTAAAATAATTTTGGAATATCTCAAAGATTTTATTTTCAGGCAATATTAGACAAATCAGTATGCATGTATTATTTTACCAAAGGTATTCAGCCTAAAATGTTAATTGTTTGCATACAATGTGATATTAGCAATATAATGTAATATTCCATTTAAATGTATACCAACTGTCGAATAAAATAACATTCAAGGAAAAAAATAGTAGACACGGAAGAAAACCAGGAACGAGTCGATATTGGTATCGTACTTCTACGAAGTAAATTAGTAAATTGTGTAAACGTGCAATATAACCAACTCCATCCGTATACAAATAATAATTTGAATGCGACAAAACGGTAACATATTTAAGAATAATTAAATAGCATTATCTGTGAAATGTTTTATTGATACTAAAATCCATTCAAATTACAACAATTATTCATGACACGAAGCTGATTGGTTAGTGACATACCTGTGGTACAATTATCACCCATTCAACCTGCAGCGCAGAAACACCACCCGTCTGTGTGTCGACAGGTGTTAGGTTTACAATTAGAAGAACATTTCAGTGAACAGTTTGTACCAAAATATCCTTCGCTGCAAACTAGAAGGCAAAATATATACACCAACATATCCGAAGAAACAACTTATAAAAATATCCCCCCCCCCCCAAAAAAAAACGAAATCAATATGAAATATTTAATGTAATCAAATGGAGTGACTAGCTTTGTTTAATTCCTTCAGTTATTGCAATGCGTCCCTATATATCCATCCTGACAACCAATGACGCACACTCCAGTGACATGGTAACATGGTTCATTGTTCAAACAATGACCGCTACATATATCGTTGCAGTTCATTCCAAAATAGCCTGAGATACACTCTACGTAACGAAGAGTTAAAACGATAACAAATACGAGGGTTTTTTTGTATTTAAGAAATATCAAGATCAGGGAGAGAGTTCTAATGTATTATTTAGAGCACCATATGTATATTTGTCTTTGGTGCAATCATTATCAGTATATCCCGGGTTACATCCCGTGTCACAATGTCCAGTCTGTTTGTTACATGAAGAGTTGTACAAACAGTGACCACTACAGTTGCTGATACAGTCATATCCATAGGCAACACCATCGCATTCTTAACAAAAAAAATGAATTAATTTATATTGTTGTTCATGAAAGGAAATATTAAATCACGTCTGTTCATAATATCCATTTTTGAATAAGGTTTCAAGTTTTTAAGTATTGTCTTCATTTAAGACAAAAACAAGCTGTACCACAGGTGTACAACGAATAAAGCATCGTTATATTACATCTATGGATATTTTAATATGAATATTATAGATGTTGAACTGCTAGCCACTTCCTCGTAAAAAAAATATACTCAAAATTGTTATACTGCTACATATTTTATGCATACATACAGTTATATTTCTTTTTATCAAACAGTCACTAAAAACAATTTCATACACATGAACCCTGATATTTGTACCTATGTTACAGTGTTTTCCTGTCCATCCACCGTCACATCCCTCATCACACTGACCAGTCACGTGATGACAGGAAGTGCTGTCTTTGCAATGTCTACACATGGTTGACCACAGTTCACACCATACAATCCTTTTTCGCAATCTAATTTATAAGGAAACGTCTTGTTTATAAACCTTTTTTTCAGTTCACAGTAATCATTTATTAACACGTTTATTTGGGGTTTTTCTTTTTTTTTTTTTCTTTACACTTTTTATTTTAGTTTTTGTTTGAATATTGGTTAATACACATATCAAATGAAAACAGGCGGTATAATATATTACAATTTTTTGAGTAACATACTTGTTTGGCAATAAACCCCTGCCCACCCTGGTTCACAAGCTAAACATGTTCCATTCAAAATGTGACATGTGTTGTTATTACAGTTCATGGGACAACGAATGTTACAGTTACTGCCGTAAAAACCGTTTTAATAACATCCTAAATCATGCCCCAAAAAGAAAGAACTTAAATTCTAACATTATTTTCTCCAATATCCTACTTGCGTCTCTGGAATGTAATGATTTATCAATAAAACCTCATATTGATTGTATATTATAACTCTATTTTATTAATTAGACATATCTTTGATGATATGTGATGAAACATTTTTTAAATATTTTTATATTGGTTATTTACTTATCATTAAAATAATAAAATTATACGTTGTATACGTACTGAACGTTCTTTGAGATATTTCAAAATGAAATATAATATTTACCAAAAACGAAGACTTTGTACAACTCAGTATAATCATAATAAAGTTCAAATCCAGTGGGGTAGGTTACTCCAGCCAATCTTTCGTTGTAAAAGATAACATAGCGTCCAAATGTTGTACATACTTTTGAAAAGTCCAGGGGCGGTAATAAAGGTCCGTCCTTCACGGTTGAAACTGTGCCATTCAGTCAACTGAAATATGACTGAATGGTCACTGAAAGGTGACTGAATGGCAGAGCTATGCCATCCAGTCACCTTTCCAGACCTTTCAGTTAACATTCAGTTGACTGAATGGCAGAGCTTCATCCTGTGCTTATAACAGAGATTGGAGCTTTGTATATCGCCAGTGTTTGCACATACGGAGAGAAACCGGCCAATCGGCCTCTGTCTCAACTCTACAAAACAGTCTTTATGAAAAATAGATTAATTGCTAATACATTGGAAAAAGTATCAATGGTGAGTTTTATGTATATGTATAGGTTTTCATTTTTTCTCAGAACATATTTGAAAATATTTTTTTTTAAAAATGCCTTCCAGAAAAAAATGCACACTAGGATATAAGCAATATTCCTGTATTAAATTCATACCTCTAGTTTATGTGTAACACTTAGTAAATATGGAAAATATTATGAAACACATTTTAAGGCATCGTCACAATTAAATGGATTCGAAAACACTGCTACGTTAAATAGCATTGGATTGCCTTTTGGATTAAAAAAAGTAATTGCTTTTGGACTGTTAGTAATACTATTTTGCTGTTTTATCAAACTGAATTAGAACACTTAGTGGTCTACATAAGTTGCAATGTTCTCTAATGTGCGTGTTTGCGTGTTGCAATATGCAATTTATAAGAAAAAGGATTTATTTGGACGATCAATAAGCACAACTAATTGGGTTTTCGTTGCTTAAATCCTCTTTACATGTTTAAGTTGCATCAAAACGTTTGGATTTGATCAATCAATTTTAAAGAACCCTTTTATATATTATAAATTGCAACATAGCTTACTAGTAAGCCCAGCTCCCAAAGCATATATACCAAACAGGCAAACTTTTCTGCGATTTTGATACACATTATACGACAGAACTTCTCCCTACAACAATATTTATGTACAAGAGTCTCACATGCCTTTAAGGTCGCTTCATAATTATATCCCACACACATACCTGTCAGAGAATATCATATACACATACAGGCAACTCAATCATATCTTTTACAACATATTTCATAATAATCATAACATAGCATTTACAGATCATAACAAAGTTTTGGAATCTTAAAATTGTATCGCTAATAATTTACTGCACATGAATATCTATACGACATATAGAAAATATATTCAATATATGCTTTGACAGGTGCGTAAAACATTATGGCAGTGTTAGAAAGCTAAACGTGACATACGCATTTGTTGAGAAAACAAAACAGAATACATGTTAAAGTTATACCAGAATGTTCTTTAAAAATTGAAATACCTGCACCATCGTACTTTCTAAACAGGATAGTAATACTGAAAATGCTGTATATTCCACTAAGATCTACTCTCCACCACACAGTTTTGTCAGAATAACCACTTCCTATACCTATTGGATTTGTTCTACAGACCCTAAAACGTACTACTACACCACACGCTCGCTGCACGCTCGCTACACGCTCGCTAAACGGTTTACACGAAACGCTGAACGGTTTACACGAAACGTTTCTCACACGAAACGGTTTGATCTCTTTTCAGACGCTTTGGACACGCTTCGATTTTCGTTTCAATCGGGTTTTCTCGCTCGGATTTTTACTTTTATGGTAAGAGTTGTTTTAAAATGGTACCATATAATAGAAATAATGATATTTCAATCACAGAAATAAAAAAAAAGCTACAGAACATGTACATGTATTCATTGCTCGAGAGAAATATGACTGGTTTTAATGTCGTAGGAAAAATGAAAATGTTCCATAAAAAATAATAATAATACAGAAATTGTAATTGGCTTATTAATTTTAAAACATTAAAATTGAAATCCGTATCATTACAAACGTAAATCGAATTTTCGTTTTTCGGCGGCTTTATTTTTCAACATTAGGAATTGTTTTGAAATGGTTTGTGAGAATTAAAACGTAATACATGTATTTAAATAAATAGTTATTCAATTACATTAATAATTGACAACTATTTAGAAGTAAATTTATCACCGAATTTAAAAGAAGGCTATGCAATCAAACGATTTTTTTCTTATATCGTATCAACCACATATTAAAATATGCTCCGCACATACAACCAGACATAAAACGAGACGATTTACATAAACAAAAAAAGTTTGTATTACTATTTAGGATATCTATTTCTAAAATAAATTCAATGAATTATATTGGATGGAACAAAATTAATGAATTAAATTTCAGACTCAATATACATGTACGCATAACGTCGCTTTTACCACCAACTTTTTTAAAAAATAGTACCATACATATATACAATGTCAACACAATATTTTCCCCTCTATTCTTTTTCAATTTTGTTATTGGGTTGATGAACGTTACTGTATATCATTAAAATGATGGTGTTTTTTTTTTTTATCAAATACTGATTCCGACTGCTTTATAGTCATTAATTTTTTTATTGACTGTTGACAAAAAAAGAGACGCGTGACCATCTAATGGAAAAAATACACAGTTTGATTGACAGGTTTAGTCAGCTGCAGGTATGTGTTACCCGGTGTCCGAGTGTTAATTGTACACTGTCGAAAGGTTTCAGTTATCGATGTAAAAGAAACATCAAATACTACATGTTTATGACGACTTGACAGTATCACAAAGAGTTGATTTAATTTTTACAAACAAAATGTCAATAGTATACATACATAAATGCTTTGTTAATCACAAACCATTCCGGGAAGTCTTACACTCGGGCGCCATTTTGAAAGAACTAATAACTGAGAAAAGTTCCGAATGAAATCTGATGAAACGTTTCACACGATTCTTGCACGGTTTGCCCGAAACGCTTTACACGCTTTGCCTGAAACGCTGCACGCTTTGCCTGAAACGCTAAACGGTTTACACGAAACGCTTCACGATTCACACGAAACGCTAAACAGTTTACACGAAACGCTAAACGGTTTACACGAAACGCTTCACGATTCACACGAAACGCTAAACAGTTTACACGAAACGCTAAACGGTTTACACGAAACGATTCTCGCACGAAACTTGCACGCTTTTTTGGTGTAGTAGTACTTTTTAGGGTCTGTAGTACACGTTGCATTATTTCTATCAACTGCAAGATTTGCCACATAATAACGGTTTGCCCGAAACGCTTTACACGCTTTGCATGAAACGCTGCACGCTTTGCCTGAAACGCTAAACAGTTTACACGAAACGCTTCACGATTCACACGAAACGCTAAACAGTTTACACGAAACGCTAAACGGTTTACACGAAACGCTTCACGATTCACACGAAACGCTAAACAGTTTACACGTAACGCTAAACGGTTTACACGAAACGATTCTCGCACGAAACTTGCACGCTTTTTTGGTGTAGTAGTACTTTTTAGGGTCTGTAGTACACGTTGCATTATTTCTATCAACTGCAAGATTTGCCACATAATATGGGCCTACCTGTGTATGTGACTGGATCGCTGTTTTGTGATTTGATAAGTCATTTACAAAAAAGTGCGCATGTCCTATTTTGAAAAATAAAAACAAAAACACAACAACAATAACAACAAAACAAAAACAGAAAAAAAAAAATAAATCCTTAATAAGTAAAGAAAATACCCTTTCAAACATTTTTTATTCATAAATTCGACGGTAGTACTGAATTTCTATAAGACTTATTAATTTGTAATAGCAATGCAACGTTGAACGCTTAAATAGTATTGTATATTTTTGTATTTTACTTATATTTACGTTTAATAAAGTGCAATCGTTAAAAATTATGAACATCACCGCGTGTTTACAATTGTCATTATGCTTCAGTCAAACAAAGAAATCGTGCGATGATCATTGTGAATTAAAAAAAAATATTTCTTGAACATTATAAACGTTCAAACAGATATAAAGGTTTAAACTACACTTCCATAGAGTCATAGGAGGAAATGTATTTTCAAATAAACATATGCATAAAGAATATGTGCATTTGAAGCAAAATTTCATAGAACACGAGAAAGGCATAGTTTCATATATGATCTGATTCTGTGTAAATACAATAACATTTTGTTAATTGCCTAGAACGCATATGTATATATTTTAAAATAATTTTTCTAACATATATTTTCTCTAAATTTACCACAGTTGTCATCATGGTACAGCTTTTCAATACCTACATGCAATATAATATTGTATATGGCTGACCCCCATTAAACGCTTAAATGAAATAGCTTATAAACCACCATATATCAGGGACAAACAGCAATGTTGCAAAATTCACTGAAATATATAAATGGTGATCTAATAATTTGAAGTATGAAATGTTTCATAAAGTTCATAATCGCAAATCTACATTTATATTGCAACAAAATGTTAAAATTTGAAATATGATCCATGAATGATTCATGAAGGCTTTTTTTCTAAATTCAAATCTTAACAGGGCGAACTTCTGCCATGTAGTCAACTGAAATATAACTGAATAGTGTTTAAATGTGACTATATGACAGAGATATGCTATTCAGTCATACGTTAGTAACCTATCAGTCCCCTTTAACCTGACTAGATGGAATAGATTCATAATGTGCTTAGACATAAATGGTGGAACGGATCAGCCGACTACCGTGATTACCGATTACTCATTAATCAAATAACACGGACAAGAATTTTATTTAAAAAAAATGAATTATGTAATATGCAGTTCTATAAATGTTAATGGATGTATATTTGTGGGGTTTTTTCATTTTTGTAATAGATGCACATGCATAATCAAATGGAAATAATCTAATCGCATATTTGTTTTATTTTTTATTTTTACTTTTACAGAATTATGTACACTCCGCGTTCAAATTACCATTACCGATGACAAATTCGTTATTCTTTAAATTCCGTTTTTTTTTAATCTTTAAAACGGATGATATGAGAGAGTAAAAAAATATGTGACAGCACATTTGCTTGATGGAATACAGGATGGGTTATGTTAGAATTAAGATTATTTTGTCAGCTTCCATGACATGACATGACATCGAGTATTAAATCAGTGCCACTTATCTTAATCTTCATTCAAGATGAACCCATAAATAATTTGTTCTCTCTCTCTCTCTCTCTCTCTCTCTCTCTCTCTCTCTCTCTCTCTTTGTTTTCAGACCCCAAACCAGTTACTGTGTTACATTACCCTTCTTAAATAATGATAGAGCTTGTTTTAAATTCACAAGTCAAAGCTTCATATTGTTTCTGTACGTGTTATGTGTAAAAATCCTACACCCCGCCCACCTCGACCTGCTCTAGTTTGTACCACTATCAATTTTGAACTTTTACCAGATTTCCATTTATGATGCCTCTATAACATTTCACTTTCTTTAATATGAATCTCTAATTTCAAATGAATCTTCTTGATTTTAAAGCAGCGCACTTTGTTTTAGAGAATATTACCTTAATTATAAACCGCATTTTTCAGGTAACCATGACTCAAGTCTAAAATACGACATTAAGGACGGCGGACCCAATTCATTTCTGCAATAGATTTTTTATTCAAATTTTTATATACTGTTAATCAGTTAATGGTGAGTGAAAATCAATTAAAAAAATACATGATCATCGAATTTGGGTATGAAAATCCTCAGATATAATAGAAAGTAATGGGAATTTTCTGGGGTGTGGTATAAAAACTGATATTTTAAAAATTCTGCAATAGATTTTTTACTCTAATTAAATTTCAATATTAAGAAGTCAATTAGATTACCGTTGAACAGAAAAAAAAAATTAGGTCATCGACCTAAATTCTTTGAGGGGTTGTGTCAAAGTTCACTGCATGGTTCATTTTTCCTAGAAATATCATTGGAAAAAGGACATAATTAATTATTGCCTGACGTAGCATTAACTGCTATATGTATAAATTTTGAAAGGTTAAGGTATAAATTTAATATCTACCAGATTATAAGACTATAAACTACCTGTGGGGTTTTTAGGATCTATAAACCGTGGATATATAACGGATTAGTCGCAAACAGAGGAAATTCGCACTATTTTTTTTTCTAATTTTTTCTCCACTTAAAATATTTTGGCATCACAAATTATGTTTAGTGGAATAAAAACTTTATTATTTTCTCTTATTCTGATGTACGTAATTACGACAGTCATATTTAAAGCAAATGCGCGGATTCTGCGCAGAGGTGCGAAATCTTGAAATAGGTCCGTCGTCCATAAATGTGACTGATCACAACAAAAATTATGCGTAGCTAGTTTGCATAATGATTATTTTTTTTATTGATTTTACAGAGAGGATTCATAAAAAAATGAACGCAAAAGGTAACTAATAAAGGTATAATTTATTTGTGAAATCGCTTTAGAGACTATACAAGTTAAAAGATATGAAAGCGATACTCAAAGATAAGTTGGTAAGTATATTTTCTAGTTGCTTTAGTGTCAATCAACTGTTTTTTAAATGAACATTATCTATCTTTTGGCGTGTCACAAGAAAGCATGTTTTGGTTGAAAGAAAAGTATACACTTTAAAAGCTTTTATGCTCATTACCAAAATAACAATCTGAACTTGATAATTAAATTGAAATTAAAATTATCAAAGCATGAAAATGAATACAATCAAGAACACTTTGAGTAGATCATAAATATTAAAATTATACCACACAATTTAATCTGTAAACTATTAGCTTCAAATAACTGATGATAATAAGTCTAAATACAAGTAAATACCCATCTAACAGACAATGAAAGTACAATAGCCTGGAGTTATATTTTAAATTAGAATTTCATAGTGCGATATTTAAACAAGAAATAAATGTATGAACATCAAACTTTTATCCCTAATGAATTTATAGTCTATAAAACAATGTGTTGATTTAATAAAAACAAAACAATAAAAAACAAAAGAAAACAGATTCGATGCAACATAAAATGGATAAAATGGTACAAAACATAACATATTTTGTAGTAAAAAGGAAATTTAACTAAATGGATCATAAAATACAAAACAATAGATAATATAACTTTTGGTTAATTAACAAATAAACGAATGAAAAAAGCAGCATAATTATTAGCATAAAAAAACTCATCAAACAACATGTCATATCTATATATATATAAAAAAAACAAACAAACAAAGACCAAATGAAGAAAAAAAAATATACATCAGTAGTGTAAAAAAAATAATTTTCATTTTTGTTTATAACATCTGCATCTCAAAACCACCAATGTCAACATAAAACAACAGAACTTGAATCTAAAAAAATATGGATATATTTAACACATCTTCGAAAAGTCCAATAATTTAGAGATACAAAATCATTTGGTTTAGGCTTTTTACAATGACGTCTTCTTAACAGTTTCCGTAAACACAGTCATTGAGGAGATATTCTGCTACAGCGTCATGACAAAGTTGGTACTCCTCCTGAGATAACAAGAGCATTGATGTTAATACACACCCGATTAGCAAAGTAAATTTCAATGCATCTTACACAAATGTTACATGTAGAGTGGAAGTTGCTTTTAAATTAATGATTACATTGTGAGAAAAACAATTGGTAAAATATCAAATTTCTAGTTAAAACGTATCAACTTAAATTACTGAAACTGATAAAAAAAAAAATCTAATACCCACCACAGTGGACACACACTCTGGTCTACGTATCTGGATCTGACGTACAGCTGTAAAGATGTCCACCTCTCTATCCACGGAGATCTGTTCTAACACGTTGTATACAACAAAGAATGGTCCACAGCGTGTGGCCCCATCTCTTAAAAATTGAAAATATGATATTTATAAGTTAATATTTTCAATTGAATAATCGTGTACATCTGTTCCCCATATATTGGCGAGTAAACAATGATGAAACATAAAAAAATCACTAATTCCTACTATTATGTTGGGGATATAATTATATTTTGGATCGTTTTGTATTTAAATTACAAAGCAATAAATACTCTTTAACCTTATAATATTTCATCGAGTAAATTATCATTAAATTTTAATTTCACGGTTTTATTCTAAGACAACTCTGCTAAAGATATTTAAATGATGTAAATTAGAAAATAGCATATAATTTTTTAAACAGTTTATGTCCATGTTTTGCTCTAAATGAAAATAACCGTTATTTAATAAGTTAAAGGGGGATAACCCAATCAATCATAACACTTTACATCGCTTAGTTTTACCTCGACAGAACTAGAACCCGTCCCTTTTCGTTCGTTTTTTCAGTTTTGACAGCCTTGATCACATCCAAAAGAATTCTTTTATCGGATGGTCTGTGTTTTTCACTCCATTTTGGGCATTCCAAAACAGTAATGTCCATTTGGTTAAAACCCTAAATATTATCAATGCATGAATGCTTCATTATGTTTGAATAATAATAATAATGTAAGTTGATGCATGATTTTTTCAGATATTTAAATTATTAGAATGTTCATATATTAAGTGCAATGTGTTGCTTTAATTTCATTGTTATTATGTCTCTTAAAACTTTAATTTTGCTTTAAAAAATGACAGAAAATACCGTTGGCTGTATATTTAATATGTTGATTGTGACGTTTGACGCCTTAGTGGAGGATAAGTTCTTAATGTAGAACATTCCGTCAAATTTGGTTTGGCCTTCCGATGGATACCATTTGGATGTCTACAACGAAACAAACGACATATGAACCGGACTTGAGTTTCATAGATAAATAGATAGATAGATAGATGATATTAAAGAAAGTATTTTCCATACAGATTCGATGTCCTTGAGTGGACACAAGAAGACCACAACACGGGCGTCAAAGTCCTTGACCAGTCTAAGGAAGTCCTCAGTGTTATCTGGTAGTGGGTACTGGGCACTGATCAGGGCGTCCTTCTCCAGGTACGACTGTATAAAACACACTTTGAAAAATCGGAGCGAGTTTCAACTTCATTTATTTATGATAAACGCCTCATTTGACTTGCTTCGTGTAAACACATGTTTTTTCTTTAAAATTACTATTCAAAAATGTATTTTATAGGTAAAACATAAAAAGTCAACTTAAAATCAACCCCATTATATCTAAAACATTTTATCAAAATCAGAGGTGTTTAAATTCGTGATATTCTACCTGGAGAAGAACCGCGTTGTAGTACGTATTATGTCCTTTTATGTAGGACAGATGGCACAGGAACTCCTCAACTACGATAAACAAGTGTAAAAAAAAACAAGATCTGTAAAAGTTTGAAAAATGGGTATTTGAAATTGATTTCATTGTTTGAGGTAAACTGTTTTGATTATTTTTCACCGATACAGATTCACATGCACAGCAATGTTAAGGCGTCCCGATGCTAAAATACGGCTGGAAAACGATATTATTTGAATCAAAAATACTTTGACCGGGAGTATTTCTTAAAATCTATGTTACATTTATTGACAACGATGTTAAACATTATTTATGTAATATTGGTGATATAAGTAACAAAAGGTAGTGCTAAAGACCCAAATGCAAGGCTTAATTTTTCTAAAAATCTAAATGCCTAAAATATCGTTTTGACAGAACATATCACAAATTACATAAATGCTATTATTTACAATAATGCTGTAATTTGATGCATTTTTGTGACGAGATATGTACTTTGTAATCTTTAAATCGCATCGGCGCAGGTGATTAATGACATTAAATCATAAATATTTTTAAGACAAATCCTTTGTTATGTCATATACTTTGAAGTTCTTGATTGAGCGTGAAATAGATATTTTGTTTATGGAAGATATTGTTGAAACATTCTACAAAATCATCAAAATAATGCACATTTTTACTAATCATAAGCGATTTACAAACAATTGGGATAAATCCGTAGGTTTCCCAAGCACGATTCACCCTAGTACTTATATTCTCTACCAATTTTACGTAAAATATTCTAAAATCATCTTGATCTTTCACCTGCGCCAAGCTGGTTTTTACATGCATTAAAATTTCTTTATTCAGTTGTTTAAACGTAGCAGGTAGAGTCTCCAAACCACTAGTTTATAAATATCTTTTACTTAAAACGAAGCTTTAAAACTGCCGATTATTTGATATTGGTTTTTAATATGAATGAATTCTGTACGTCTGGCATTAACGGCAGCATCTATGTAAAGGAGACATGTGGTTTATACTGGTTTGATATAATTCACCTTTAACGTTAAGATTGACGTTTACTCAGAATGAAAAAAAAGTCCACTGATGATAATGAAAACCTATTTATTGTAAGATATAGACCTTTGATTGTAGCAATATTTAAAGTAGGTCAATGACCTAGTTTTGGGTTAATAGCTATTGAATATATTTCAAAAAATTAAGAAAAATCCAATAAAATTTTACACTACAATAGAGAATTTCTTAATTGTGAAAATATTAGAAATAATTAAACACTTTAAAAATTAAATACAGTGTATGAATGGTAGTGAAACTAAATAGATATAAAGCATCAAAATTTCAGTAACATTTTTTAAAAATATTCCAGTCCGAATTTCCTCTATCAGTTTTCAAAATTCCTACCCATTTTTTATCAAATTTTACAAAAAGTTGAATGATGATAACACAAAAACATTAAAAGTAAACTACTTATATTGACCTTATTATGTTGGCATAAAATTTATATGAGGTCAATGATCAAAATGTTGAGATACGGTGTCTTTTATCGATTTAAAGCATTTTTCAATATTTTTGCAATTTGTGCCATACGGTAATTTTAATGAAAAAGTCAGGTAAATCCAACAGAAATATGCAAAATTATAAAGACTAAAATATAAAATCTTAACTTTTAATATTAAAGTACTGCCAAAAATGTTTAAGCGAAAAACAAAATCTGCAAAATTTATTCCGAATTTCCTCTGTTTGGCTTAAAGTCAATTTTTGTTTGAGCCTAATTCCATAATATAGTAGATAAATCGAATGTAATGTCAATAATAATTCATTTCATAAATACTTTTTGTGTTTAGAACAAATTTTACTCATGACTTTGAACTTTATAACAATACGAATTTGAGAACTCAAACCCTGAGTAAACGACACCTTTAAGATACATTCCCTAAGAACTATCGACAGGAATGCAGATCGTGACGTCAAAGTTAATTATGACGTCATATCTTATGAAGTACAGACAAGTGACCTTCTACACATTGCTGTTAAATCAATCGGGAAGCCTTAACATGCCCGCGTGTTATCATGATATAGTTCGTTGATGTATTGGCTTGATATTTTTTTTTTACCAGGAAGTACGCTTTCTGTATAATTAGCCGATATCTGAGCCCGGGCAGAAATGTAATCTTGTTGTGTGTACTCCTTTCTCAAAGACAGTAACTCCTACAAACGTGGTAAAACGATTATATACTTTTTAGCTTATTGATCAACATGTTAGAAAGAAAGGGTAACAAATGAGTAAGTGATAAACACTGGAACAATAACAAATCTAAATGTAAATTTAAATTTCGTATCTACCTCCAAATCGGAAGAATAGAATTTCTTTTGCTCCACATCTCCACAATTAGTATAACAGGATTGTTCTTGGTAGTGACTCAGAAACTTTTCTGTTTTCAAACATTTGGACTGACCACTGAAGGCGTCTTTTAGTGCTAGGTACAGCAACCTGTACTGGTCCTTAGGGAAAGATAGTTATAATTTCACAAATGTATGTCAACCACAACACAGATAAGTATAATGATGTATTTAAAGAAGATTTAAAATCTCTTAAACTGCTTCCATAATCTAAATGTACTTGTATTACATATCAGTGTGTGAAACGGTACAGGTTTCTTTTTGTTTTGGTTTGATTAGGAGTTTGTAAGTTTGTTCAGGTAGTGTTTCTTAAAACAACACTGCAAGTATTGAGTGAGGAATTTGTCATGAGGAAAAAAGGTTGATAAAGGAAGAGACCCGTGGAGAGACATTAAAGGAAGTTTTTCAGGTCACTTTATGTAAACAAAGACAAGCAGGTGCTTTGAAAGAAAAAAATATTATTTCCTCTAAGTCAAGTGTCATTTCCTTGATTTCAAATAAGATTCATTATACTTATTTTTCTTCCAATCAAAATGTTTAATTTCAACACGATATCTTAATTACATAACATGCTTTTGTTTTTTAAGGAAACTAAGATTTTGTAATCAATCAGCCCATTACAAAAAAAACTGGATTGAGGATATTATTTAGAAGGAAATCTTATTCACGTGATACCATAAAGCAAAAAACATTCAACCAACCCCCCCCCCCCCCAAAAAAAAAATAAAACGCCTGGGTTTCTTTTAATTTCAAATAGGACAAATTTCCGCTTGGTAAATATTTTACCGAATAAGCGGCAAGTAAAAATATACATATTTTGTCCAGAAAAGGAATGAGAATATTTTTTTTTAGTTTAAAAGTGTAATAAATGACCCTAAATAAAAAAGGTTTAATGTTTTTCTAATTTTACCATAAAAACATAGTAATAAAAACGAGATCTACTAGTAATTAGTTTACAGTTCAACATTGATAAAAAATATAACAATGATGATTATGGCAGCCGCAACGAGATGATGGACGATTGTAGTGGAATAAACAAGTATTCCTTTTAAAGGAATGATCGGCATGTTGGCTATTATCTTTGGTCAGCTTTGTTATGTAATGCGAAAGCATTCCGCTACATGTTTTGTTGATTTCCAATAATATAACTAACATTTTTTGAAAAAAAAAGATAAGATTGCATGTAAACGAAAATTGTCTATCAAATGTTGATATAGGAAACTATTTGGCAAACTTAAAGTAGATGATATTAAACTTTGTTTGAAGATAACCAAAATACTACATTCAATTACCGTATCTTGTAACTTCTAAATTGTAATTAATCCAAAACCTAACTTTAACAGCTTATCTTTTTATTTACAATCCAAATATCATGTTTATCCCCGGACAAATGGAGTATGAGTCTGTTTGGGTACGAGTCAGTTTGGGTACGACTTCACTTTACTCCGTAATAGAAAGGCATGAATATGCTTTACTTTTAGTAGGCGAATTGTACCTCCGATAAATATTCTTACGCATATGTGAAGACAAACGTGATTAGAATCAGTTTGTATGTAACTGTATAAATGTTTTAATTTCAATGCATACGAAAAGGAGTAACGTTTATTTAGTATTCTACGTGTAATTAAAGATTTAAATGAGGCTGCCATTGCAAAGAAAATAAAGTAGTGCAAGGCGCAATGCGTGCGCAAATAGTAAAATTTGCCGGATGCCTCATATGGACACAACTGTGATCGGCCGAAGCCGATCACAATAATATAAAAATTCATATGTAGGGGTTACACAAAGAAAAACCATTAATATTTTTGATAACTTAAACAATTGTTGGTTTCTCTGACACTTTGAAGAGAGATGAAAATGCAACATGTTTGAAAATATCTAAATTAAAACAACACCCTACATCTCCCTGAATCATGTTCATCCTGTCCTTTCTCATTGTCCTGACGTACATCGGGACGTTGATTTTACCAGTTTTCTCCCCTTCACGGTAGAGGGCGTCTAACGCAATGTACGTCCCAGTTCTACCAACTCCTGCACTAAAAAGCAATTCGCACAAAGAATATTTTTAAAGGAATAAATTTTTCTGAAAAACTTAACTTTTTAGTCAATTGAAAACTCTACAACATTGATTGGTGGTGAAGCTCAAATTGCTAATAAGAACAGTTTGTTGATAAAACACAAAATATACATATTTAGTATATAGAGAAATAGAGTAAATTTTAAGTGTCTGACATTTTCAGCAGAATTCATCAATTCTATTAATAGTTATTAATTATGACATATGTGTTCAATCACTGTCATATTATTAAACTTTTCAGTTATATAAATTCACCTGTGTATAATATAATAAATAAGTAAAATAACACCCCCACCTTCCAACAAAATCCAAAAAAAAATTAAAAAGAAAAATCAGTAGTCTTTTGGTTTATGCATTATTGTCTTCATTGTTGGTCAAATTTAGTTAACCGGTAAAATATCAATAGAAAAATGTTCAGTATTGTTATCTTGTCTCTTGGACGTGGGAAAATATTAATTTTTATTTAAAAGGTCGCTGCACTCATATTTTTTTCTCCGGTTGAAACGCATGAATCCCCCATATTGTTACCTGCAGTGTACCACTGTGTATTTCCCAGCAGACTTCGCGGTGGTTCTGATCACGTGACGGAGGAACACGACCAGACTGAGGGGATCAGCAACTCCGTGGTCTGACCACGTGGTGTAGTGGAACATCGTCACGTGACGATCTGTTCTGGTCTACAAAGATATGCTTATTAAAAGATTTGAAATGTCATTATGAGATTATTCATCTAAATATTGATAGTGTATGAAATAAGTCGAGCTCAAACCATAAAGTCAGCAAATAATTTATGTTTTGATATATTTTTACCTCCAACTTTTTTCCTATAATTAAATGTTTTAATATAACACAATCGAAACCCATCTTTATATAGATTTTTTTTTTCATTCGCATACGCATCAATCGTTTTTTTAAAAATACATTTAAACTCATTTAAAAAGACTTTCTTACATTCTAATTTGGCATTTTCTAGGTAGCTGAGTATAAACATTTGCCAAATATCAACAAAACTCGAAAAAAAAGAACACTTAAATAGCGAATTTACAGGTAAGTAATTATAGTTACGTTCTAGGGGTCTGCAAATTCACGTACATTTGTAATGCATCTTAAAACAAAATCGGAATTTAACAAAAATTTAACAAATCCGTTATACTAACTGATTTTTTATTTTTCCTCATACCTATTATTTTTTGTTCATTCAAGACGAAATCTCTCTTAAGAAACCTTAAATAATCTGTATGTAAATTCGAGTAAAAACTCAATAAAACAATAATGAAAGGATGCTTCTTTTCTCTACATTTTTAACAACGCGTTATAAAAAAATTACATTTTGGGAATTAAAACAAATGTTCATTGTAAAAATGGTTTGACCATCGATCATGGTTTGCTATTTCTTGCTAGATAAATGTGTACTTGTTGTGTCATTGTTTTTGGGACAGAAAAATTCAACGTTCATTTATTGCTTATAACGGTGACGTCTATAAGTTTTAATCATAAAGTTGTTACTTGGGTCAACTTACAAGTATATGTTTTTTATAATTTGAAGTAGTTGAAGAGTTATTGCTTGTAAAAGACAATTTAATCCAATTTTAGCTGATGACACTTTTATATGCGCTTTATATTGTTATAACATATTTCATATGATATAATACATATTTGTTTACAACAAAGACGCGTTTTCATCTTAATATTTATTATACATTGTGGTTCTTATTTTTTGCAATGTTGAGTTACATGATCAAAGCATTTTGCTAAAAACATTATTATATTTTACCTGAACATGTGTATAGATTTTATTAAAAGTGTGTTCGAAAATATGGCGGCCAATTTGCGACCAAACAATCCAGTAATGTATTTGATGTTAATCCAAATGTTTGTGAAAAAATGAAAATTGGAATGCAAAAATCACCGGTCAAAATGTAAGGAAATGCTATGTAAAACCATGTACAAGAGACAGTACAGTAAAATTCAGTTATATCGAAGTCCTATGGACAAGTTGATATATTCCGCCATATCCGTAATTCGTTTTATTGTATACAAATATTAAGTATATGAAATTCGCTCTATATACGTTTTCTGTCAAAAGACTGCAATAAATGCGCAATGAGGCATAACATTAAAATATTTGTTTTGAAACATAAAGGAATCGGATACAGATTAAAGAATTTGCGGAAAGATATAAATTCAAATGTATTCGTATTGGTAATGTTAACTGTAAAGGACTTAGTTATAGCTATATATCCGTAAAACGCTATATCTGAATTTGTTATAACTGTAACATTAATACAAGGAATTGAAAGTAATTTGGCGCGGGACACAAAACTTCGCTATATCCAGTATTTCGCTATATTCTTTTTTTTTTTCAAATTAAACCTGAAGATATAAACCAGATTCGACTCATGCTAAAAAAATCGTTTTACGGTCAAATGCGACTTGCGGCAGTGATATGAATTTAATTATGATATACTTGTATATGATAAATTACATAAAATAAATTTAGGTTATTTTGTTGAAACTAATATCTTGCAATGGTAATAATGACTCAGTTAAATGTGATCGCATTTTAATGAAAGTATTGTATATAAATACTACTCATAGAATTAAAAACAAGTTTGAACTACTAATTGATACTGTTTTCGGTAAAATACTTTATATAATGCTCTTAGGAACAGTTTGTAATCTTTATACAATAAATTGTACTATTAAATTTTGGTTTATTTAACAAATTTCATAAAAAAAATTAACAAATCACCTCACAGTGTATTTAAAGACATATACACATTATAATGCAAAATACTATTCCCTATGATTATATTCTAACGGTGTGATTTAATACCCTGCCAACTTTTCTAAATTTAAGTTATGTTTTTAAAGAAGGATTCATACGCGTTTACTATAATGCTGAAAAAAATAAGTGTATCAGAATCTTTCGTTCTTCTATAAATCTCATTTGATTGGTGTTTTAGACACAAGGGGCGTTATGGGCTGAATTTGCTTGTGTCAATTAAGTTTGTGTCCCCTTTACTGATATCTACGAATTTTTCAGGGGTGTGTGCTAAAGATGTTTAGCATACGTTATCATTTTTAGATAAAATGAACCATTCTGAACTTATTCCCCCGTTGAAAAACTGCATGTTTAGCAGTCAACATCATCGTTAACGTTACTGATCGGAATGTGTGATCATAGGATCATGTAAAAATCGAATCAGGACGTGTAATTAGAATAAGATACATGGTATAGACTCGTCTTAAAGTCAAAGTAAGTAAAATATTTAGACTACTATTTTTCCTTAAGATGAAGATAATCAAAACTCTACAGCATTTATTTCAAAAGGATTGTTTGCTATTCTTTAATTTTGATTAGGTTTGTTACCTACAATGTTATGTTAAATATCGTCATAATTCATTTTGTTTTACTACATGACACATATTATGTTCTTATAATAAAATATTTCTATTATTTATGTACAGGACAAGATTGGAACTTTGCTTCACCAACGAAGCTTGATCACTTTTTTAAATTAAATGTTAAATGAAAATATAAAAAAGCTGATTGAAACAAAAAAAAACCAAACAAACAAACAAAAAAAAAAGAATGGTTGGTAGTTTCTGTCTGAAAAAAAAATAATTCAAATATTCATTTAATTTGCCATTTTCTGGAAAACAGTAATACAAAAAAATATTGACTTGCAAATACTTTTAGACATACAAACATTTCTTTTATTAAAAAAAATATTTTAGAAATATAAATGACATGCAATGAATATAACAAATGAATATAACTGATTTGAATGTTCTTTTAAATGATATCCAATTTACTATTAACGGCAATTTAAATTAAATACAACAAATGAATATAATCGATTTCAATGTTGTTTAACTGATATCACATATATTATTAACGGCAATTATCCATGCATGTCTCACACTGTTAATATTATATTTTAATTATGATGTTTTACCGATTTGTGGTGTATCTTGAATCGTCTGATGATGTACTCAGCGTAGGTTTTCTCCTCCAGATGTCTGACTGTTAGTGTCCCTCCTTGAAGTTTGTCGTTAATATCTGGCCAATACTGGGCACACTTGTTCTATTGAAATATTTACGGGATGCTTAAAAAAGTTGTCACTATTCCATCAAAAACAATGAAAAGTTGAGCTCAGCATTTAGAATGTGTAACAAAATAAATTATTTAAACATAAAAGTGACCCTTAGACAAGAAATGTAGCTATCATGATGATATGGTTTTTGCATACATGTGGCTTTGATTCTAATTCTGGAAATACAAGGCAGCTAATTTGACATTTAGTGTACTTAACAATTAACAGTAACTAGCATTGACTGCTTTTAAAATTATCATCAATGTATAAATATAGTTATACATGAGGTCCACAGGTCTTGGCGGCCATCTGACTACCATAGCCCATAGATTTTCCAATTTAATGGTTAGACAGTATGCAATACCTGCATAGATTTTTTAATTGTTTATTTTTTCTCTGTTTTCTTTATTATTTAGTTCAAAATGACTTATATTTTTTTTAATTCCTCCCTTCTTATTCTTACTGTTCATGCACACAAAATTAGCTTAACTCTTCCTTGTATTTATAATTATATAATCTCTCTATCAAAAATAAAAAAAACACTAAAAAACCCACAATAAATCTAAGGCAGGTATCGAAGTTTATACTGAAATAGCTATAGTACACGCATTACAGATGTTTGATCCACCTCTAAATTTATCGCGGGATTATGGAGTCCCTTGTTTGCTTTTTAAGCTTCGTTTAAGAGTATGCAACCCTAATACAAGACTCCTCTGCCTGTTACCCCGGTTTTTATTTTTTGATGTCTGCAAACATCAACTCATTAAAGTGGCGGGAGGAAGGGGGTGGAATTTTGGATTATCTTTACCCTAGCCTCAGGTGCCAAAAGTTGTAAACTTTCTGTAATAAGATACCTGCAGGCCTTTAATGGTCAATTTTTTATAATATTCACAGTTTAATTAATAACTCACACAACCTGCATACATATTATTGCTTCAAGCATACAGTGTACAGAAAATTAGTTTTAAAGATGAAGTTAAAACGGCAATAGACTTAAGTGACCCAAAAAACCATAATTAAAAAATGGCCATATTTGTCAACTACCAATAAAAAGCCTCAACCCCTGACGTATGAACAGTTAGTTTCACAATTTAAGAAGATGGCATTATGGGAACAAAAACAATGTATTTATCTCCAATGACCGTGGAAGTAGAGAAAAAAAATATTATACAGTACTATATATTTTACTATATGACCATATTGGCCTTACGCAAGAGTCTAAACCACTGACCAAGGGGGAATGCATTTAAAAAATCAGGTAGATAGCTTCACGGGCATCATAACCATACATTTAATTTTCTTCAAATATATATGGGAGTAGAGAAGGTTTACTAAGATTTAATAAATTTTCGTTATGTGGCCATACTGATCCCATCATAAGCCCTGAACAACTGACCAAGGGACCAGGGACTTTACAACATTAGTAGAGAGCTTCATTAACACCATACCCATACATTTAGTTTTCTTTCAATATAAAGGGGAGTAGATAAGAACATTTTCTTAGATTTAATTCATTTTCACTATACGGTCATATTGGCTCCACACTAGTGTCTGAATTCCTGATCAAGAGGCAATGAATTTCACAATTTTGGTAGATGGCTCATGGATATTATAATCATGCACTATTTTTTCTCAAATGTGTGGGAGTAGAGAAAAAACAAATTAAAAATGTGGATTTTGTTTTTCTTATATTTTACCCCGCCCGTGACACCCCTGGGATTTTCAGGTAATAATTTTCACACTTTATTCTCCTCTTATCCTAGATATGCTTTTAATTTAAAAAAAGAAGTAGCAATTTGCTTTGTTGTTTTAAATAAGAAGTTAAAAGACCCAAGACCCACAGATAAAGACTAGTTGCACTAGGTCACATGAGTGACTCAGGTGAACTTAAAAGACAGAAAGGCAATTTTTGATTGTCATAGCGTCGATGTATTTGTTATGCTATTATATACGAAACATCAAGAACAACAAATATAGACAATTTCTGTAATAAAAATAATGTGTTAACCTTTGTTCCCTCTGTTAGATTGGTTAAACAGACAATGTTACAAACTTCTTCTTGCCAAATCATGGTCCAAAAATCCGCTATTGTTTTTGGCTTTGGACCTTTTGAAGATAAATTAAATAATAATAAGTACAAATTTAAGTATTTAATGTAATTTAAATGGTAAAAGTGTTAATAAAAATGTCGATTCTTATATAGGTTACTTAAAATCTTACCCTGAGTGGCAATGTATATCTGCTTTTCATTAGTATCCTATTGAATACAAAAAAACCCCAATAAATTCTAATTAAATATTGTTAAACTAAGCGTTGTACTTTAAAACCGTATGAAAAATATTAATTTTAATATATATTTTTTGTATAAGCCGCTTTTTGTCCGCATTTTAAAACTCTTTTTTATTATTTAATACACAAGCTACCATGTCATGCATTCAAGTTTATGATTTATTCATTTATATGTACGACACGTTTAATTAAATACTTGCTTCAATGTAGTTAGCATTGATGTATCCCCCTTGTTCGCTGGTTGTGTTCTTAAGTATAACACGTGAGTGATCATCTTGAACCAGAAAAAGAGATATTATTCATTGCTTCATGCATTCTTTTACTTTTAACAATATATGAAACGGTTTAAATACGTACAGGGAAATATGGTAGTGTATCTATTTCTAACTTTGTTTTCTGGTTTCTTTCCTTCTATACACGGATGCAGCTCACCTCGAGGTATGTCCTGTAATGAACGTGTTATATTAATTTTTACCACCTAAAGACTTTCGTTAACAGTTTAGAAAAACGTTAAGAAATTAGAAAAAAAAAAGAAATCAATTAATGAAAATTGAAAAAAAAAAATCTTACATGATATTCACTCTTAAACCCGGCGTTTTCATTTAGAGACATGTTTGCAATCTGTGCTTTCATATTTCTGACAGGAATGTTCTTATTGGTTGGAGGACCCCGTTTTGTTTTTTCAGGCAAAGCATATGTAGACTCTCTAATAGTTTTTGCATTGAAAGCTTGCGATCTACAACCTACCATGAATATATATTGATAATTATATTTTTTTTCGTATTGATGTTCATTGAATGCATACATAAATAAAAGCATAAAAGTTACAACGTTTGAATGACTTAACATGAGCATGTAATCGCTTACTTGATACATCAGACAGTTCTGTCTTCGGTTTCTTTATAGCAAGAGGCTTTGTTTCTAACACAAACGACTGTCTTTTGGCAATTGCTGTTGACTTTCTTTTAAGGCTAGATAAATTAGTAAATCAGAGTATAGTAAAAAACTGCAATTTAATTTGGGAATAATTAAACAAAATTTAATCAAATTCAAGCTTTAAATCAATGCATGTTTATTTATTATCCTTTTATCAATGCGCCTACCTTATAGCAACAAAAGCAAATACAATTCCGATAACAATAATCACGCATGCGCAAACCGTTAGACCAACAGTTACAGATACACTTTCCGATGAAGCTGATTCGATATGATTTAAAGTATCTGAAAAAAAAATGATTAGACAATCCAAAGTAAAGCATTGTAAGTTTAGTAATCAATAACAACACTTTTCTTAAGAGAACATTTTTTGTAAAAATAATCGTATAAACATTGCGTCAAAATCATTAAAGTATCTATAAGTGTTTGATCAGCTGACGTTTTACTCTTATTTTTTTCAAATCTGTAAAACTTACCTAGAGATAAATAAATGCCTTATACATGTTGTTTAATTAAATAAGATCCTATACAGGCTGTTTTATTAAAGAACTTATGTGCACTTTAATTATATTTTATGACACAAAATCGTGTTTATTCTACGGGGTATCGTTCAGCTGATATTTTCAAATAATATTCATCAGTTACTTTTCATAACTTTTCAAAATAATAGTTTCATAAAGACTGTTCATTAATCTTTTTACATCATCGGAATACACATCGAACCGATACGATTTATCAATGATTTATTTACGATTGTGCTTAAGGAGTCTCGGGGGAGAATGTTTCAAACATACGATTTCTTTTATTTTCTTTACAGTGAAGTTTTAACTTATGAGTAAACTATCTGCAAAATACAAAGTATATTGACCGGATAGTTTATCTGTTTGCCGCGCTCAAATTTTGGTCGTATGTCCGATTCATCACCGACATTTTATATAGGATTATATAGGAAAGTGGCGGTTTACATTTTCAATTTCATATTTAAAAAATTACAAACATACGATTTTCTTTAAATTTTCAGCGATGGAAGGTTAACGTATAAGTAAACTTTTTGCGAAATTAAAACGAAATTGACCGGATAGTTTTTATGCTATCCGTCCTCATAGTTTGATTCTATAAACGTGTCGTGCCAGCCATTTTACATATAGAATTGTATAAAACAAAAGGATGTTTACGAATCAAATTTGATTTTATTTGTATTAGAAGAAAAAATACCTTTCCACTCACACAGAACGTAGAAGGGTCTCGTATATATGTTTTTATTTTGCAAATTATAGTTTTGATTTAATTATTGACGCTGTAATATAAAATGTACGACATTATTTTTTGTCAATTGTTACGTCAAAGTCTCAACTGACGTCATCGTAAGACTCCGACGACAATAACGTCGGTTTTGAAGAAGCGGCGAAAGGATTATAATACTTCTGACATTATTCTAACGATTCATTTCATTTAAAATAATTTTTTGATAAGTAATTTTTCTGAAATAAAAACGTTACATAATAACCTGTATGATTGAACATTTTTCTTTAAATTTGCGTTTTACGACAGTAATGCGCAATACCCTGCGCAGAGGGCGCAAAATTTTAAACCCGCTACCGACCTTAAAACCCTTTTTATTACAGTAGTCAAACTTGTGTAGTTACTTAAAGTGGTTAAATATAAGTGTTGACTAATAACTACTAAAGACATTTTTCTGACTTAGCATACAACAATCTGATATTGAACTAGAAAGACTATTATCAACAAGCAACTGGAATTCACAATCAACAAATGTAAGAAGAAAAGTTTTAAATAAAAAACTTATAAAAAATATTTCTTTTTTCAATTGCATTCAACATATTAGACATCAAAAATACAACTTACCTTGTATGCTACAATTATAAGCTGTAAAACCTGCGGCACAAGTACACCATCCATCTGTGTGTCGACAGATGTTTGTTTTGCATCGTGTTGAACATTCCCCGGAACAGTTTTTGCCAAAGTATCCTAGTTCACAATCTAGAAGTTAAAGTATATAAAGATCAAAATTAACCTGTAAGTTCAAAACAATAGGTAAAGAAAAATGGGTTATATATCTAAACATGTGATTGAAAAAAGTAAAAAAATGTCATACGAAATCGTTTATCTAGTGTTTCGTTACCACCAACTGTAATCCTTTAACTATAATGCGTATAATTTGAATTATTTCTGAACTGAACTTATAGCCATAAATATCTAAACATAATAACATTATCTTACTTCTGAGTGATAATTCGTTATGTACAGAACACGTAAAAGGAACTTAGTTCAATATTGTTTTGATCCTAGTCAGTACAAGATGATTAACACATGCTAATATACAATCATATTCTCTCAACAATATAAATTAAAATTAGCATTTAACAACTAAATATGTGTTTATACCGATAAATGGGGATTCCTTAGACTTGTTTATGTTCTGACAAAGTCACACTGTATCTTGTCAGGTCAATTAGTGGATCACACGCAAGTGCTTCCCAACCTAGCGATACAAAATGACTACATATTTCTTACTGTTATTACAACCAGCTCCGAGATACCCATCCTTACACCCATTCACACACTCTCCACTGACATGGTCACATGGTTCATTATTTATACAATGACCGCTACAGTGCTCACTGCAGTCCATTCCAAAATATCCAGAAGGACACTCTATGCAAAGAAAGATGTTTTGGTATTTACAAAACTTATTAAAATTAGCTTATTTCAATTAACTAATAATTTTTTTTTAATAGTAAATTGAAGTCGCACTCAAATTATAAAACAGAAAGGGAAAAAGAAATAAAAATATCAACAACAAATATATAAGCATCAAATTAAAAAGGAAACATACCATTGCTGCATTCATCTTTAGTATATCCCGGGTTACATCCCCTGTCACAATGACCAGTCTGTTTGTTACATGGAGAGTTGTTCAGACAGTGACCACTACAGTTGTTGACACAGTTATATCCATAAGTACCATTGTCACACTCTATAATCCATGATATGGTTAGTAGAAATGTCGAAATTTTGTTAAATTTTACAGGATAAAATAATAAAAACAGACGAAAATATAAAATAATTATAGATCGCCATTATGCACCTTTTCTTTTGTAATGTGTAATGGATACTCAATATCGTTTATATTTGCATAAAACACATACGCATATATTGCATAAAATAAGATTATTTATCATATCATGATTCTTTTATAATTGATAGTCTAATGTCCTTATTCTTAAAAAAAAATAACAGAAATGGCTAAGAAAGATTTCACATTTAACCTTTATCACATAGATATCCTGTCCATCCAACGACACATCCCTGGTCGCAGTAACCAGTTTTGTGATTACAGTGCTTGGTATCCTTACAATGTTCTGAACATTGTTGACTACAGTTACCATACCATCCTTCTGCACATCCTCTCTCACACTGACCAGTCACGTGATTACAGGTAGTGCCGTCTCTACAATGCCCTACACACTGTTGACTACAATTCATACCGTACCATCCTTCTCCACAACCTTATAGAATATTTTAGGCAAATTTATTAAATATAATTGAAATGTCAAATGATAAAAAAACACAACTTTAAATAGTTTAAACAACTATAAATCATCTCACTTGTATTACAATGTAATCCAATCCATCCAGGTTTACACGAGGAACAGGCTCCACTCTGTATGTGACACGTGTCGTCTTTACAGTTTGAGGGACAAAGAATATCACATTTACTGCCGTATAAACTAGCATTATTACATCCTGTGTGAAATGAATAATTAATTAATATCATGATGTACTTATAAAAATTACCGTTGTTAAAACATCACGATCCCACGGTTTGTTAATGGTAATTATTATATTTATTAGTTAGAGCAACGAATTCTAGACCATTACCTGTACGCTCACTGTAAAGGACATCCTGTGTTTAATATTTGATTCAATCAAACTCGTTTTAGAGTATATATATATATATATATATATATATATATATATATATATATATATATATATATATATATATCACTCAAAGATTCAATGACATTGACAGTTTTTTACGATAACCTGAATAATCTGATAGTACACTGTTAATCCTTATTGTTGTTTAAAAAAATCACATATATATAATATATGCGATTAGTTGCATAGCAGAAATAAAAAAGGTACTGAAAAAAAAACCACCATAGAAAGTTACAAAGTCATGAGTTTTACTAACTTTTTTTCTCTTTCTTTATAACTCAACAAATATGTTTTGAATGAGTTTTGTTAAAATTATCCACTGGTTAAAGTAAAAAAAATTAGAATGAAAAAAAGGAGTCTACCATTCAGTCACTTTTTAGTTGACACAATGAATAGCTTCATTTTGTAATTGCTGCTATAAACACAACGAAATGGGTTTTCTAGAGTAACATGTTCTTTAGTGTACACTACTGTATTATACTATAATATATTATTTTGCATTTTTTAAGCAAATGGTCATTTTATTCAAATACTTCTACAATTTACAATAAAGGAACTCGAAAGTCTTAATGAAGTTGAGGTTCGTTAGTTTCCCTAATACCTTGCATTAACATGCCACACATGTTTTCTATTATTGTGTTTGCATCCATACTGGCTATACACAATCGAATATGTTTGCTTTTACAAGAAGTTCATACAATCAGTGCATCTCATTAATGTTTAACGAAGTGATATAAATTGATGATTTTTATCTGAGAATCGTGATTTATTTACAATCATTTAATCAAAGAGACACTACAGCTCATTTTGCGCAAATTTCCCGTAACTCATACGAATTTTCTTGCAAAATTCAGAGAATGAACTTGAGAATGAGAATGCAAAAACAACGCTTTGTGACATCTATATATTCTCAATTTATCGCTTAAACTAATATTTTTAGACGGACCATACAGTAAACATTGTAAGTCTAACCTTTTGTTCTACAGCGCATTGGTATCAATTGTAAACATTTCAGCGTGGTTTTAATAAGAGAGTGAAAAGACCACGAATTTCAACATATTTGGCTAGTAAATGATGAAGGGAGATGAAGACATTACACAAGTGCGAGCTATATATCATGTAAGAGATAAAAATAATACATCTACTTCTGTCATCCATACACCATTGTATTATGAGAATATTTTAACAACTAGATCCGCCAATGTTTTTCATATCATTTCTTTGTAGGGTGGCTCATTTAATATAACTTTTTGAGGTCGTACCTAGCTTAGACATTTCTTTACATTAAGCGTAAAGACGCTTTATTTCTCATCTGCATGACCCTGTGCAAGAAATATTCCCACTACCATTTTATTTCTTTAAAATTACCTCCAATTCCATTTACATTTGCTGTCATCAAAAAACATGCGAATTAAATAAAACATCTGTGGCACGAAATGATGAGCTTATTACTGCAGTGAAACATTCAAGTGTTCAGTACATGTGCAACTTCTATTTTTGTATTGAACTGTGATTAAAAAAAGGAAATGACCAAGATGAGGTAAAATGAGCTGATGTGTCTTTAATATTCACCGATCGTAGCTCTTATCTTGTTTAAAAATGCACGATAGTGACCTTATGATCATTGAATACGTCATTGAAAATGTCCGCTTATTTTAAATGTAAACTACAAATCACAAGTGACGTGGATTTCGCATGCTTCTTACACACCCATGTAAAAGTATAACACTAATGTGTTCGTTCTATACACTTTTAGTCCTTTGAACTCGAAAGCCACGTCATTTAGCATGACTTAAAGGAACAAAAAGTCTTACGATACTGCAATTTAAAATCGGTTGATTAACGCAATTATTAAAGAATAAAACCCGATTTTCGACAAGACAGCTCAATATGTGAGGCAATAATAGAAAGCACCGTGTAGTTTGGAAAAAAAACCTACAATAGCACGGAAGAATATCATAATTCCGGTGTAGTTAAAGGTCACAGAGTGGTTGAAAATAGACTGCACACTTAATAGAGAATTTACTTGAGAAATCGTACTGTAAACTTAAGAAGTAGCTAAAAATGCAAATTTTTTTTATCTCTAGAACTAAGGAAAAAAGCTTTTTAATGGTTACGGATAATTTCTTTTGTCCAAAAAAAAATCATGATAAAAATATCCAAAATAATTAAGATTTTGCTTCCGATATATTCATTTAAAATTCCTTTTTTATTTAAGAAATGAATTCATTAATTTTTGTTTTGATCAACGTATCAAAGAAAAAAATGACCGGAAATCGTTTCTTCAGTGCGCGTAGCTTTCCGGTCATTTTTTTTAAATACGTTTTTTGTATCATTTTCAAATCATAAAACGAAGAATGTCATTCATAAAATATGTAAATAATGTAATTGACGTGGCGCGTAGAAATACACAACTATAACAGCAAGAACATAGAAAAAGAATGCGCCCCCAGTTGATGCTGAGTTACTGAGCCAAATTTAATGGATTAAAGACAATAATAAAGCGTGTAATCAAAAACGACTGATATGCAAGGGGACCGGGGACGCGATCGTGGACGAAAATAATTAACATGTCAACAAAAATAGTATATATGTGTGACTTTTGTGAATCTTTGGTAATTTGATAGCCATTGTATTACTTAAAATCAATTCTCTGTAAAGACCAAAAATACGTGGCCACGCACTATCATGGAATTGAATTTTTTTTTTTTTTTTTTTATTGAATTTTTCACTTTCACAACACATACATGTACATACGTGACATATCTCGTACATTAGTTTATACAATCATATAAAAAAACTTTTAACTTTTTGGTTATTTTATACTGTACAGTCCTTGTTGTATAGTGAAAGTATATTTTGGAAGAGAGAGAGAGAGAGAGAGAGAGAGAGAGAGAGAGAGAGAGAGAGTGGAAGTGGTTGGGGCATCGTTTACATATGTATATAAAATATAAACCATATTCACGTGCTAGGTCCCTTTTATAGGGAAACAGAGGAAAAAGATAAAACAGGAAAAACAAGAGCATCACATTTCAAAACAAAATAAAGATGCACAATAAATAACAATTTTTACTATATATACTACAGTACTACAGCTTATCACATATTTTTTGCCAATGGCGTTCATACTCTTTATATCTACAGTTTTTCATTAGCATATATTTTTCGGTCAAAAGCCTTTCTATTATAACATTTTTTAATCCATGTATATTTGGATTTGCATTACTTTTATATTTACAAGAAAAGATATATTGCTTCACAATAAGAACTACCAAATTAAATAATTTATAAATTTCTCTATTTTTATATTTTCCAAAAAGAACTGATTGTTTATCAAATGTTATTAACAAATCAAACACTCTTCAACAGCAGACCATAATTCTTTTACTACAGTACATTCATAAAATAAATGCCCAATACTCTCTTCATCTCTTTTACAGAAAGTGCATACAGGAGACTCTGCTTTTTTATTTTGAAAAGATATTTATTTGTCGGAACAATCCTGTGGAGAATTTGGAACTGTAACCAATGTAGTTTTGATTCTTGTGTACATTTAAAAGGGAGTTCAAAAATTTTGTTCCAGGTTTCTTGTACATAATTATGACCCTTTTCTCTCCATTTTGATTTAGATGTACATGTTTCTCTCTTTTTATCTAATAATAAGTTGTACATACGTTAGCAACCTTTAAAATTGTTAGTAAACAGTAGGATATGATTGGGGATAACAGGTCCATACTCTTTTATGATTTGTAAGTTTGGTACGTATAAATCTTGTGTATACAATCTGGTTCTTACAGCAGTTCTTATACTTGCATATTCAATAAAGTTTGTATTTGGATTAATTTGTTTCAATTTTTCAAAGCTTATAAATGTTCCATCAGTATTAAGTAAATCGCCGACAAAAATAAATCCTGTATCAGCAAAGCTTTTAAAAAATATTGACTTGCTGTCTACTGTGATTTTGGGATTGTACCATATATTATCATTTATAATCTGGGGTTTACTTAACACATTTTGCTCCTGTATTTTTAACCAGCTGATAAAGACCTCTTTCCAGAAAGAATTTTCCAAACTTTTACATAAACTATATGAATAATCTGTGCCATTCTTCCATATTTCTGAGATATTAATTTTTAAAATGGATTCTAGAAGCTTTACCCATTTTGTATCAGCCCTAAGGAGTCTTTTTTTCCAAGTAGATTTAAGTGCAGTAATAAAATCACCATAATCAATCATTTTGAGACCTCCATGACAGTAATCTTGTACAATTGTACTCTTCTTTACTCTATGCACTTTACAACCCCATAAAAATTGAAAAATATCATTTTCAAAACTTTTCAAGTATTCAGTGCTTGGATTGGGTAATGTTAGAATGAAATGATTTAGTTTTGGTATTATTAATGTCTTAATGACTGTAATTCGCCCAATAGGGGTTAATTTTCTTGATTTCCATTGATTTATTAATTTTCTTATTTCAGAGAGTTTTGGTAGATAGTTTAAGTCTTCCATTTCATCTAGTGTTACTGAGAATTTAATACCTAGGAGCTCGAAAGTTAAATTGTCCCAACTCAGTTTCCATCTTGAGTGGAGAAATACATCCCTTGAAAATTGTTTGCTACCGATCCAAACCATTTTTGTTTTTGTGAAATTTATTTTTAAGCCTGAAACCTTTGCAAAGGAGTCTAAAACCATGAGGATGCCATCATATGATTGAGGTGTACCGTCCATTATTATTGAAGTGTCATGTGCGTATTGAGATATTTTGTATTCTTTTCCGTCTATGATTATACCTTTAATATCTTTATCATTTCTTATCAATATTCCTAAAATTTCAGCACAAAGTAAAAATAGATATGGAGATATTGGGTCGCCTTGTCTACAGCCTCTTTCTGGGTAGAAATATTCTGAGATTACACCGTTTTGAATTACACAAGCTTTTATTCCATTATAAAAGGTTTTTATCCAATTTTTAATGGAGGGTCCAAAATTGAAAAAGTCTAGTGCTTTAGAAATAAAACTCCATGAAATAGTGTCAAAAGCTTTTTCAAAGTCAATTAACATTAATAGGCCTGGTATATCATTTTGTTCTGTATAGTACATGAGGTCAGAGATAAGTCTTATGTTTTCCCCAATAAATCTTCCTTTTAGAAATCCAGTCTGGTCTTTATTTATTAATTTATCTAAAACCGTTTTCATACGTTAAGCTATACTTCCTGTTGCTAGCTTGTAAATTACATTTAATAAAGTTATAGGGCGCCAATTCTTCAAAAATTGTTTAGGTTTTCCTGCTTTAGGAATGCACGTTATTGAATTTTATCTCTCTGACTTGAAAGAGTGTTCGATATGAAGACTCTCTGTGGGTACATTTTTGACAGTTCATGCTCAGTTTCCATAGCAACCACATTAAACATTTTGCTCATGGCCAAAATGACATAAAAAGTACCTTCATATAAATTAATGGTGTGCTCCCTAAATGTATGAAGGTTTTATCATGACATTGGTTTAATTTTATAAACAAGTAATCAATGTATATGTACATATAAATTGATTTCGGTGAAATGTACAGGAAACAATACGATCGGTTTGTGTTCCATAGATTCAGCTAATAAAATGGATAAAAACAGACACAATAAATAATATCAATTTAATTTTAAGCAGGCAATTGAAAGCTGGAATAAACGTACTTTTAACAAGATTAGACATTGTTCTAATAAATACAATCAAAATTGGCTTGGGTTTATCTCCTGGTTTTCTCCTACAATTATTTGAAGTTATCACTTTCGCACAAAATTCAACTAAAAATTATTCCCCTTTGTTGACTCTTCTGTATTGAAGTACAAAAAAGACGTCAAAACAACATGGCAAAGCAGACGTTGGAAAAACATGGATCAAATGAGGTGGAGAAATCATGTGATTTAAGTTTTAATGAATTTATAGTAAGTCCCTAATAAATTTATAAAAATGAAATGAACAATGCTCTATCGGATTTTAGCTTAATTACCGACCTGGGCCGGGCTGTGTTGAAACCTTTTGTGAACATGTGTCGAGTGTCTTGTACAAATGAAACAGACAGATATTTCCTCTACTTGAGTTTCGGTTATCTGACTAACGAATCCAGCACTCAACCAACGAAGCTAACGAGTTACCAACCTGCAAAACTTATAAAGGAATGCAAATGCCAATGCGACTAACATCCCCCACCCCGGACTTATGGTGTGAAAGATGAAAAGAGTCGTAGTGTGTACCCTTCCAGCTGTTCCAGAGTGTAAACACCTGTGGAGCATAGTTCTGAGGATATACTTTTTCTTCCCACAGCGATTACAGAAATGCAGTCAGTGATATGGTTTATTTTGATCCAAGTTTTCCGGAATATATGTTTAAAATACCAGACCTATATCCCTATTATGTAGGATTTACTCATTTTGAGAACCGGGTTACCTACATGAACAGTGAAAAAATAGGCTCATTAAATGGCAGTTTATGGAGATAACATGCAGTTCATAGTAGTCCTTATTCCAATAGGCATAGGTATGTATATTCACATCTAAATCAAATAAGCTACAACCAATCTATAGCCTGCTTCATCAAAGTTACCGGTAGTTGATTTTCTCAATAAATAAACCTCAAATCTAAATATACAAAGTAAAGTTACCAAAATTAGGCATCAGATTTCCCTGAGAAACAATATTATTCCCCGAACAACCCTCTCCAAATTTATTAACAGTATATCACACAGATACTTTCATGTTATTTGCAATGCAAAATATCAATGGTTTTATTTTTTTTTTAATTTTAGGCTAAAGCTGTGTATTGATATGGTACTTAACGCAATAGAAAATACCTTCCCCCCAAAATTTTTGTTCACCATTTTGATTTGTATACTTCTTTTGCATCACTAATCTGTTTTTTCTGCCGATTTGAGAAACTTTTAATTTAATGTATATTGAGCCATCTTACATGTAATTAAGCAAACAGTGATAAAAATAGGAATAAGGGACATACTACTTAATTCAAAGTATATAATATTTACATGTAAGAGTATTTAAGTAAAGAATTATGGTTCTTGTCTTACTGTAATGTCATTTTGTTTAATACAATGTTCTAACAAAGGTAATTAGGGAATGTTTAAAATGTTTCATTTTATTACAAATAAAATGTGCTGTAAATATTGTAGGATTCTGTGCATGCTGCAAAAATAATTGACTGTGGCTCTTATCATCACAACAGAGGCTGTAAAATGGAAGACATAGAACGAATAATGTGAGTTAATAATTCAATTAAACAAAATTAATGAAAAAGTTATGTCATATGCACATATTCAAATCAGCTGATAGTATATGTTATCTATCATACAGGGCTCATTAATAACACTTGTTCAGTTGCTGTGGCCAGCTGATTTTGTATTTGGACAAGTCAATCTTAACTTACACTTGTCTGATTGACAAGTTATTTTTCTCAAACAATTATGATTTGTCAGATATGGTGATGGACCTCATTAAATATCATGAAAAATGAAAAATAATTCCCCTTTATAAAAGAACAGAAAAAAAAATCTTATTATTATCATATATATTTACATTTCTATTTACATTTACATTATTTACATATATTGTACTATATAACCCATAACTTTAAATGACACCAAATTGAGGCGCCAACAGGGTTAGCTTACTTATATTTAAATATTTAATCGTACAATGGTTTAAAATAATATAAATATAAGTAATAAGGAATCATTCTTTGATTATTATGAGGTGATAATTTCGTTCGGGGCGTGATAAAATCTATCATAAAGCCCTTCGGGCTTTATTTGATTTGATCACGCCCCGACCGAAATTATCACCTCATAATATTCCTTAAATATAATTTATTCTTTAATTATAAATAAGAGAAATCTGAAATTTCACAGAAGATTTAAAACCTATATCCAAACTATATACTGATATAATAGCTAAGTTACTTGAAAAGTGTACTAAATCTACTATTAATATCACTAATACACACCAGTATATTGAGTAGGATATTCCTCTTTGGAGTGATATTAATACCGGTATATGTTATATGCAATCTTAAGATATTTTTTAAAACTGTATTAATTTTTTTATACTAACAAATACCCAGTACTAATATTCACTGTATTTGATAACAACAGCAATAAAGAAAATTAAAAAAAAAAATTTTGTGACAGTAAATAATGTGCAGACCAGACATACTCTCATAAAATTTCAACCATTTATTTATGGCGTTTCATAATTTCCCTTCCTTTTAAATATACAAGTTATACTAGCATTCAGACAAGAAACAACTTGCCTAAAAAAATGTGTTAATATTTTAGTTAATGTTGAGCCCTGTTATTTCATATCTAATTCAGTTGCAGCTGTTCATTAGTACATACAGGTATAGACTAAGATTCCTAGTGAAAATAACATTATTCAATTTAAATTAAGATCCTTATTAAATGTCATTTCCTCTATTTCACCTTTGAAATTTTGTACTGTAAACATCAACACATCAGGGTTTTGTTTCTTATTTGAAAAAAAAAAAACCCAGTGACAATTGAATATGTCTGTTTGTGGTATTCTATGCAAAAGGCAAACATGTATATGGTTTTATGAAATGATTCATACATGTAATATTTTACTTTTTCAACATTGCAGGGTGTTAAGAAAAATGATCAGAACAGTCCAGTGAATAACAGATCAGCAAGACAGTCAGACATACAATGCTATATGGACAAGTAATGACAAAACTAAACTTGTTTTAATAATGATCAATCCATTATTAATTAATTGTCACTTAGTGGTGTATTTTTATTTTATTTTCATGATTGGGAATATTTTCTTATTATTTATTTGAAAAATTTTCCATTAGTTTTTAAGTAAATGTTGATTTTTTTATACAGGAATTGCATTAAAAAGATATATTATTTTCCCATTGTGCATATATTTAGAGTTATCCGCCTTTTGTTATACATTAAAATCAATAAAAGCATTCCTTAAATGGTAAACATCTTTATTATTGTAATCTATTGAAGCAGTAGACATATTTTATAACTGGGAAAGTATTTAAAAGTAAAATTTCATAGTCTAAATATTTGTTAAGAACTTAAGACTCATTTGATATGCTTTTCTTGTCTGGAGTTATCTGCCCTTTGCAAAAAATACATGGCAACAATTTTTTTAAAGCCAAATAAAATTATCTTTATATATCAAATTTAAAATATTTTATAATATTTAATCAGTTTATTCTTTACTTAAGAAGAAAAAGTGTTTTTAAAGGAGTTTTATGATCAACTTATTGTTAAAAAAGTATTTTAAACAATTTTTTTAGGGGTATGGGAAAGGGCCAAATTACCAAATTTTGGCAGTAAAAAAAATGAAAACGAAAAAGATTTTATGTTTTTTATGAATAATAACTTATATAAGTATGATGTTTTAAAAATTGCAACTGATTTATTTTTTCTTTTCCTGCAATTTTTTAGAGACTTTTAAACATACAGGGTAAAAATTTAAATATAAAAAAATAAAAATGTTGGCCATCATTGAGCCACCAGATTTAAAATAAACAAGGACATTGAGATTTTTTTCTCTCTTACATCATGAACATCTATATTTGTACTATGTATATTATGTGTGAAATATCTTGAAAATTTAAAAATAAACCTGTCTTGTTACTTTTAGTTAGCATTATTTGCCACCTTTAAAACTGTGTATTTTGGCCCTAAATTAATGAAATTGGTTACCATGGCAACCAAGGTAATAGGCAATATTTTGATGGTGGGTAATGTCATACATTATGAGTATCAATCACCTGAGAGAGTTTAATACAAAATCTGAGATGGTGTGTGCCATACAGTAATATTTTGGTATTTACAGAGAATTCATTTTAAGTGGTATTTCTGCGTTTGAACAAGCTGAATTAAGGAGGTTGGATCCTGCGATCATTAGTCTCTAAGTTTTTTTCTGAAGTATCTTTTAAAAATCTACATACATAGCTAAACCAAAATTCAAAACAAAATTTTGGGGTCTATATGCTCCTTTCAGTGCTACAGTGTATTTAATATGACCTTTCTGCACTGAAAGTGCAAATTGCACATAAATCGCTTTTCCTCAATAATTTTTAATCGGAATAACCCATGGCATCAAATACAAATTTATATTATTTAAAAATAAAAAAATTTGCAATTTCTTCACCTAATTGATATTTTGACCTATTTGCACTGATAAAACGCTGTTTGTATCTAATAACGATTCAACATGCAATGAAATTATTTAAAAGTCTCAATCTTTTTCTCAAATTTTAATAAACTTGTCAAAAATATCTTACAAATTCAAAAAAATAAAACCAAAAGTATGGGTTTATGATGTAAATTTTGAGATATAGCATGAAATAAGCTAATTTTAGGCAAAAATTAGAGTTCATTTGTTCTTGACTTTTATGATTTATTAGTTAAATTTGCCAATATATGTCGATAGAAATATTGAAATATTGTTAAAATGTGTTTTTTGAAACAACACGAAGATAATCCAATGCATAAACTAGCTGGAAATTTGGTCTGCACTGAAAATAAGGAAGCTAAAATTGCAGTACTCTAAAACAACTGAGTTATGAAAAATGTTCATTTTCTTCTTGAAAACCTTCCGCCACAAAATATAGTCCCTTACTTAACTCTGTAAATATGTAATTTTCCTTAAACTATTTTATTCAAAATAGTTTATTTGGCATTGTATAATAAGAATTTACATGTAGAATTAATATATGACACAGAATTTCCAGACTAGAGGTGACTCAAAATGGCTACCCAAAATGGCTACCCAAAATCAGAGGATCGAACCTCTTTAAGGATCGAGGGGGCATACAAGTTGTAACGATGCTATAAGTACTTTTGATTCCGATGGCCGATAATCTAAAACTCCTCATCGTTAAGAACTTGAACAGCAATGTTACCATGGCAGTGAATACATGTATATAACGATTCCTGGAACAGCCAGCCTCGGCATAAGTGTTGATCGTAGCCACAAAACAGACGAAATCATGAGATGACACTTAATTTTCTGTTTTGTGGGTTAATTGATGTATACTGTTTATATTTCAAGGTTATACTTTGAATGTTTTTATTTCTATATTGTTGAATTTTGCTTCCTTAAAAAAAATGTTTACATTTTGCTGACAGTGTTTTTTTTTAATTCACGTTTTATGAATAGTGCTAAATCGGATCAGCAGAAAAAATAGATCTAGCTAACATTTTATTGATGCATGTATAAAAGAAAAGTTTCGACCAATCGGAAGCGCTTTTTTCTGGTCAAACTAATGAATATTTAATGATTATTATTTGAAAATATACCTTGTACTATAACTTCACAGAGCTCCTCATATACATTGTCGAGTTCATATCCGTTGGGGTATTTAGTTCTTTCTAACCGTTCGTTGTAAAATACCACGTAACGTCCTCTTTTTGTACATACTGTTGTAAAGTTAAGGAGTGGTAACTCAGGTCCGTCCTTGTAACATAGAGTGGATGTCTGTATATCAGCATCAGATAATACATCAGTGTTTGACACATACAGTGAGAATCCTGCAAATCGTCCTCTTTGACGCTCGACTGTAATGAATTTAATAATATCTATTTATTAGCACCTATTATTCAGATTTAGATTTGATGATATAGTTTCGTCGATTACACTCAGCTTTTTAACTTTAATAATGACTTTTTTTTTTTTATAAAGAACTGGCTTTGGTATATATGAGATCCAACTTCATTTTGCACGGTTTATAATTTTTTTGTGTAAGTTCTCCATTTCATTTTTTTTACATTTTTTTTTCTGCGACTCCTTGTGATATGGGCAATTATTGCATTATAAGATTATTTAGTTTTCAACGAAGCCTAGTGGAGACATTTGAGATATGGTATTCGAAATAGTAGATCCGAAATTTATTATTTAAGTTGAACAATTCCATTATAACTTTAAAAACATGTATTATAGGGACAATAAACTGTTCTATATAGAAATTTTCTTTATGTGATCTTTAATATGATGGTTGTGTAGTTAAAAATAAATTTAATGAATTATTCCACACAATATAAAGTATTTAGTTAGTTATCATACCGTGTCTTTCAGCTTTCAGCAATGATTATCTTTTTAATCAAAGTTATTTGTGGATGGGCTGTGTCAATCATCCCTTTTTTCCGTATATATATATTTGAACAAATATTTTTTTCCTTAAGATTAGGAGGCAGGTATTACTGTCACCAAACCTCCCATTTGCTGCTTACATTATATAAATAGTGCCTGTTTGGGAGGGTAACAGTTGATATTGACACCCCGAGAAAACCATTGTCAACCGACGCGAAGCGGAGATTGACAGTGGGTTTCGAGGGGTGTCAATTTCAACTGTTACCCACCCAAACAGGCACTATTTATTTTTTTATACTGAATGTCTTAATCTTAGAGAAATTTTACTGCTTTCATATAGAAATGACGTGAATTTAACGGCGAACCGTACGAGCATAATTTACGCGCATAAAACAATTTGTTCTGTCGGCCCGTTGCCAAGCGTGTTGCTAACGCTGAGGGTAAGAGAACGGATTGTCAACTGCGTCTAAACCAATCAGATTTCAGTATTTAACATGAAGGTATAATAATAAATATTATGTACGCCCTATGCGAAGTAAAAGTAGAGTCAAAGATTGTTATACATATAATATGGTTAACGGTGTGATCGTTGGGGCAAGCGCAGCAAGAACTACACATATCTCGCATCATTGTCAACTACATCCCATAGATTTGCCTTACTCTAAAAAAGTATTTTATGTTTGGAGAAAATTTGAAATTGTTTGTCAGTATTATTTTTCTTTCGTTACTTGATTTTTTATTTAGTTTTAAGTTGTTTAAGTGTCCCGCTCACCGCCTTTTAGGTGTGTAATTACCCAATCCAATTCAAAGGTTTGACCATTTGCAACTTTTATATCTAGGTGTTTAAACTGTTTGATCATTCCTCCCCACTATTAGATCGATATGACAGTAACACATGAAAGAATATAACTAGCATGTGTATCATTCTCTTATATAAGCCATAAAAATTAAAACACAATCTTATCAACCGAGAGATCGCAGTTTACACTGAAATAGCGAGTACCTACATGTGTATTACACGTAACACACAGTAAAGGTGCTTGATCAACCTCTAAACTTAAATTCAAGAAACCGCAAATTCCGCTTGAAGGGTCAACCATTTTTTGCAGAACGCTTCGAGATCTCGAAAAAAAAGATGAGATGCTGCCAAAGAAAAAAAATAATAATAACAAGTTGCTGTCCTTTAAAAAAGGTCTGCAATACGTTGACCATATGCATGTGTTTCTAACGGAAACGTGGAAGCCGACTCTAGCCCCCTGCTTTTATATTTTACCTACAGGGGAGACCTTTAATTGCGCAAGTGTTATGATAAATGTTATAGTAGCAAGCCTGGATATAGTGCCTTTAACCACTAAATTTGTACGTTGGATCACGCAGAGCCCTTACCTTTTACCTGATAATTTAAAAAGGTTCATACTTATAACATAATTATGAATTATATTAATGAAAATAACATGTATAGTACTTGGCATTCGGCGAAGTTCACTATTTGCGCAAACAATATGCCTCGAACTACTTTGTTAATATGCAGTGACAACTTCGTGTAAATTAATTTTATATTTTGATGCATTTTTCTTAAGATTTAAACTTTTATACAGTAACATAATTATTCAATCATTTTGAGATTCTAATTAAGAAAGTTGTTTCAAAACTGGATTTATAAATCCATTTTTTACAAGGAATTTGAAGTTTAGTTTTTTTTTTGTTTTGTTTTTTTTTTTTCTTTTTATTTAGTGATTTTTTTCGATGGTTTACGCTATCCTTTACATAAAAGAAACCGCTTTTAGCGGCATATATACTGGCGCCATGTACATAGAGACCGACGTACAAGAGGTGTTCCGATTTTTGCGTGGACCCTGAGGTCCACGCAGAAAATATATAAGCGAGGTTAAACGTGATGCTATGGGGAAAATTCAGCTTGCGCATGAGTTAGCCTGATTCCTGTGCGGGATTATGGGTAGCGCAGGGAACCAGGCTAGCACACGTTTAATATCTGAATCGGGATCGAAATTCCATGCCATATGCACATGTTCAAAGACGCCGTAATTGCAAAGTTGTCGATAAACAGTACAGAAACAAAGTATTCCTTTTAAAGAACGATATGTGATATAAACTGTCAGCATCATGGAATAAGTTAATGTTATGTCGAAACTACAACATGCATCAAATAGCATAAATCGCGATGTTTTGTTGTTTTCCGAAATACCTTTACTTTACTTTTAGTAGACGAGGCTAGTGTACTTCCCGGTTAAAAATTTTTGCGCATTTAAGCAGAAATAAGCAGGTGTATGTGTTATAAAACAAACTAAATTAGTTAATTTGGTAAATGTGTTTCGGTATCCTTACGCAGTCTTATGAATATCAATATAATACACCACTGAAGTTGTTGTAAAACAGCTGATTTGCATCGAAATAGTCTAAATCTGAAAAAAAAAATACATGTTCTACATGTAGTTGATGTTATCTGGTTAACTGGATTATTTTTGGTAAACAATTAGGATAGGAATGTCTGTGTAACTGTAATGGAGAGGGATTTGGATTGAAAAAAAAGCATGTAAGGTACATTTTGGATATAAGGTTATCGCCTTTTTAAAACAAAAATAAAATACTTGACTAATCTGTAGGTTTAGCTCGTTCCTTCTCCCCTGCACTGGTTCTTAGAGCTCGCTTTACTTGCTGCTTTTATTTTAAACTCTCCGTGACTTGTGTTAGTATTTTAATTTGTTTCCATATGAGAGCCTATTTGTAGTCGGAAAAGTTTAATTTGCTTCTATATGATAGCCTATTTGAGTCGGAGACGTTTTGTTGCACTATTTATTGGAGAGAGAGAGAGAGAGAGAGAGAGAGAGAGAGAGAGAGAGAGAGAGAGAGAAAGATGCACTAAAATGAAGACGGATATAATTTAATCTAATTTTATCTCTTGTTCAAAACTCTGGGGACTATCACGTAGTAAGGGATGAAACCTGTTTGCTCTTTTTCCTTTCTTTTTTTGGGGGGAGTGGAGGGGGGGTATCAGTAAGGTAAATGTAAGCGATGGAGGCGCAAATCCACGATCAACCTGAGACAATGGGCATTACATTTTAAAAAACAAATTTAAAATGACCAAATTTTGATATTGTATGTTAAGTTGTGAACGAATTGACACCGAAAGTGTGTAAAGGCACTCTCTATCGCCAATATTTATGCATTCCCCACACCACATAAAGTGAACATAGTTTTTAAGCGGTGTTATCGGTGACTGTACATGAACATTAATTGTGTATGTGTATAGCTACAAAGTCATAATTTTCTACTACTCTTTCGCCCTGAATGAATTATGAATGAGTTATGCTGTAGCATAAGGAATATAGATCTGTAATTCTGTAATTTTTAACATCTTTAAAGAGTTACTTACATACCAAGAAAATGGATTGTTAAAATGTAATTGTTAATTTTAGCGGGGGATAAAAAATCTATCTTTGATTGTACAAAATACATGTTCTTGAATATCAATACAGGGCGCTCCCGCCCGTACAGGGCTAATGATGGGCCAACCTTAAGATTATCTCTTGTTGTTGGACCCAGCCTCATTAAACCCCAACTAGGCAGCAGGCGATATATTTTCAGACTTTTATGTAGATTTTGCATGGAACTTACTTTCACATGAGTTTGGTCTGTATCAGTACCGAAGGTCTGATTCCAACTGGCGATAGTTTACAATTAAAATCTTACATGGTGAACAGTGAAATAACATAACGAAAAATAAGCATCAAATGTAAAGAAATGAAGTATCAAACAGCTTTCGAGTAACCCATGACATTTTATAAGCATACATAAAAGGATTGATAAGATGAAAGATGTAGGGTCAATAAATATAAACAGAGGTCAATTAAAAGTTGTTTTTTTTTTCATCTCTGACTGTACCCAAGTGGGATAAGTGCTGTGCGGAATTAAGAACTTTTTAAAAACAGTTTTCGAAAAAAGAAAGTTTTAGTCGCACTTAACACAAAGTCCGAAAAGGTTAATTTACACAATAATTACAAATAGTCGGGAAGATTGAATCTCACACTGTAAAAATATTAAAAACAATGCCAACAACTAGACTCAGGAATTTTTTTTTTTTAGAAGAGGGGTTTTAAAGTGTTAAACCACTCATTACCTAAAATCACTCAATAATTATTTTATACAAATACTGTCTTAAGTAAATAATATTCAGATTCATTTCTGAGACCAGACTGATAGTTGTTTTTGTTCTTTGGTATAATTTTTAAATAAGCATTGAAAAAAATAGCAATTAAAGCTTAAGAAATCTAAATTGTTATGTTGCTGTTGTTTTGTTTGATATTCTAATTTCATGTAATAAAACGTGTGCTTTTGTTTTTATACATTTACCCTGTACTAATATTTCACAGAGATATGCATAGACTTGGCGGACTTCATATCCTGTATTTTCAATAATAATCTATTTTAACTAACCGCACTTTTCCAAAATCGGGGCGAATACACCCCGGTTTTAAACGTATCGGGGAAACACAAACAGTGCGAGCAAATTGACATTTAGTCGCGAAGCAAGCAATACTCTTACTAATTTAATTATTTATTATGTGTGAAATATTTTATACAAGTAAATAAATAACTAAGGATAAGATAACATTTATTTGTTGGTAAGAGCATATAAAGATATCTTCATTTAGAACAGTTTGGTGTACATATCATAAATGTTTTTGATTTTCATGATTTGATTTGTTAATTTAGATACTGTATTTCAAATATCGAATCTCGTATTTTGAATCTCCAATGAGCCGTCTGAACTTTCGTGGTTTTAAAGCTTAATTTGTCCAAGTTTAATGGTGTTTGGAAGCGATCAACTTATTAACATTAGATCAGTGAAATGTTGATTGCTAAGTTATCAGATTGGGAATTTATACGTATATCATTCAAGACAGCAGTACATTAAGCATGTTTTGAAATATAATTCATGTATAAATAATAATTGAACTCACCTAGGCCGTCGTAATTTTTAAACTGGATGTAAATGCTGTAAATGTTGTAAACTCCACCAAGATCCACTTTCCACCACACCGTCCTGAAAGCCATGTTAGTTCCTGTACCTATTACGTTTGTCCTCATACACGTCGCTGTGTTTCTATCGACTGCGTTACTAGCATCGTAACCCGTGCCCAGAGAGGCATGTGATTGGGTTGCGATCTTGTTGTACGATAAGTCATCTTTGGAAAAAACAAGAAAATTTGCTTACGTAGTATACAGTATAAATATTCAGTGAAGAAAGTAATCAATATTTATTTTTATTTTTCAAATAATTTACATAAACAAACTAAATTGGCACTATGGATTTACATGAATATATAAAACACTGACACAGCTAAAAAGAAGCATTTTAAAGTTATTTTTTTTTTTTTGTAATAGATAACTTAAAATCTTTGCCAATGAAAAAAACAACCGAAAAACGGGTTTAAAACTGTACAACAGACAAATATAAAACATCTACCTAAATTAAGTTAACAAAATTCTAGGACGGTCTATTTTCATGACAAAATAGTAAAAATTGACACAAAAGAACGCATGAAATAATGTAATTGTCTTCTTTCTAAATACCATTGCGTACCAATTATAGATAACTATTCATATTAAAAGCTTACTCAATTGTGTAAATAAACAAAACATAAAACAGTTATCTTTTTTTAACGGACAAACATTCATTCTTTATTTCTTTAAAGAGACATGGTGACGCACAAACCCATGATTTAGCAAATATCGAATTTTTACACGATTTCCACATATTTTATATATCATATGAAAAGATGAACTTTTGAAAAATTACGGTGTTCAAAAGTAAATAAACAAATTAAAAAGAGAAAAATAGAATTAAGCGTTGGGCCAACACGAAAATATTGAGTTTTTCTTCCGCTTCATAGCCACGCAAGCGCAGGGGAATGTAAATACTGCAGCGTGGCATACATCATGAGCCAGCAGCCTCTCATTGAAACACGATGTCTTCAAGAACTATATATTTATTAAGATGCATTCTCTATTAATGCATATTTCTTACCACAGACATCGAATAGCTTCAAATTCAAATTCTTTTTTCTGTGTGTCAATCCCACTGTAACTATTTTTAGACAGAAATCGCAATCACGTGACACTAAACCAATGTCCAACACAACTCGGTTTGTTTACATGTGCAATTTCCGAATGAGTTTTAATGACTTGTAAATTGATAAGTGATGACTTATTATGCGTGAAACCTTCCGTATGATGAAATTTCGAATAACTCTTCTTATTTCCGTTGTCATAATCAAAAAGTAAAACATCTATTTTGAGTCACCGTGCCACTTTAAGCTTTGCAGCTCATCAGATTATACGTATACAAATTAAACATAGTACATTACAGAAGTGGGTGTTCTACAGGAGACCCAAATACATACATAAATGTGAAAAATGACATAAGTAAAGGGGAAGAGAATCAGAAGAACAACATCTAAAGTTAATTATTCTTCATTTCATACTATAGTAAATATATTTGCCGAGGTTACACATATCTTTAAAATTTTTGTTATTAAACAATTGCAACAGCTTGAACATTGATGGTTTCTCATAAAAAATACTTTTTACGGTATTCAATATATACTGGACAAACTAAAATAAAATGGAATTCATCTTCAACATAGTTTATACATGAAAAGCAGTTCCTTTGGGCTCTGTGTGTATTATTGTACATTCCAGTTTCGATGGCTAAACGATGAGAGGACAATCTTAATTTCGATATACACTATTGGAATTTTACAGGAACTGACTTTCTAAGGTAACATCAACTATATATTTATAAAAATGTCATTTCTGCGAATTTTCTATTTCACCAAAAATATCTCGTTTAGCCAGGTCTGCGATACGTTGATTTTGAATTTTAGAGCAAGTGAATCATTTTTTTTTTGTTTATTCCAAACTTACCATATGCAAATGCTACAAGTAATCCAGCTACATGAAGAAGACATTGATCACAGTTCATGTTTCTGGTATAACACTGTACTGTTCACACATTCAATCTAAAGCAAAAACAACCAGGAAGTTTCCTAATACCAATACTTTTTAATATGGAGTGACGTTAATGATATTAAACATTTTGCTGTATGTAGACCACGCAGGGGTGTTAGGTAAGCATAAGGCATCTGAGTTACATGTAATTCCGTGAAATATAAAATCTTAGTTATTGTGTACTTATTTAAATATTAAAACAAGAAGACGTATACGAATAACAAATAAAATAATACTAGACACGGTTTTCTCCATAAATTAGATTGTATTATGTAGATTCACACATTAATGATGTCATGACTAAAAGTTAAATGTGTAATTTGATCGGAAAGCATTGTAAACATATTCAAAATATAAGAAATCTAAGAACTCTTATATAGTATTTTGGTGTGATTTATTGAGAATTGATCAAAAGAATACTGGAAATTATGTAAACTTTATCAATCTTTCGTTAAAAGGTATGTAAATATGCCTTTATTTCCCAGCTAGGCTTTCCTCTGTCGTTGTTTACGATATAAAAATCTGACTAAAACAACAATATCCCGTATATTCTAAACTTCACATTTAACAGGTATCAATAGTTTGATCAATGCTTAATTTGAAAAGTGCTGCTAGAATCCTGTGTTCCGTGCTGCTTTGATGCAACATACCGTTTTGCGTTCAAACTTTATAAAACTTTTTTTGAGAACCGGACGAATAACTATTTGACCGAAGAAAATGTTGGATTTTAGCAGAAGTTGTTTCAAAAATGAAATATTTTGCCTTAAATTGATATGTTTATTGTTTTGTGAAAATCGCGGGGTGGTGTAATTATATTGCATTTTATGTTAAGGAATATACGTAAGGTATTATAGTTGTCACGTGCTAATGCACTGAGATGGCAGTAATGTACTACCCGATTTTATTGCATTGATGTCTTTTTAAACGCACAATACTAAAATTGTGGTCTGATTTAAAACAGAAATTAAATCTTTAAATGCAATTGTAAACGGTATTCTTACATTTCATTGTAAATACACAATATCTGATTAAGTGCACTTGGATATTGGAAGTATTTGCGACAAGCGTTAATCCTATAATTCACGCATAACAAGCATTAATACACGTCTGTTAAGATAGCGGATAATCTTAATCCAATGTATCCAAGTACTGAAAATCACAAATATTGCGTCGAACTGTATACAATTAAATATGGCTTCAGCTACCAAGGCATGTAACACTATCGTATAAACAATCTCTCTTGTGATCAACAGTTTATGAATACCAGACCTCTATTTAATCAATTCTTGTTTTATTTACAAGACAAATATTAAAAATATGAATTTGCATCGAATTAATAGAAAACAACAAACAACTATTATATCAAAAAAATATATTTTTTTTTAAATGAAGAACAAGAATGTTTGAAACATTGTAGAGAAAATATTTAATTTAAAAAAAAAATCCCTATATTCTTTAACGTTTTCGCAATTAAAAAAATATGTTTAACTTGAGAAAACTCTATGACCAGACAACAAATGTTTGGATATGGTTATGTTTTTAAGAAAAAATAACTTTCAGTCGTGAGGTATGCCGGTTCATTAAACTAAAGAAAATTAGCGACTTTTTTCCATCTTTTTCACTCCACTTTTTGTCTATATGTACATGTATGTAAGCGGATGGTTTCTGTTATGCAACAAAAAAAATCTAATTGTTTTAAGGGTTACGAAATGTCTTTCAATTTGTTAATTTTAAATCAGTGTATTCAAAAATAATTCCGGCTGTTTTTTTACGCAAATGTTGAAATATTTTGTTTTATTAAATGCGCAATAGGTCTGTTTGGATCATCGTATTGTAGTATTTTGGTAAACATTTTCTGTTAGGTCAAGTTCTTGATATGTTGAAGTTTCATGATTTTTCACAACTGTATCTTGATAAACGGACCTCTTCCAGCATGCCAGTATACTATTAGAGTGATTTTCTTTATTTGTGGCAATTCCCCTAAAATGTATGTGATAAAAATATACACAGACATTTATAAAAAATCAAATTGTTTTGACAATTAATATTACATTGTTTCAATTTTTTTTTTAAAAAATCGGATGTAATGCAATTAAATAAATCATATATATTGAATATAACAATTAGGATCATTTCAAACTAAATGTAAATTGTCAATCAGACAAACTCATTTAGTTTTTAAAGTTTGTTTGAACATTTTGATTAAATATTTAGATAGAATTAAAATACCTGCAGAGCAAAATCCCACAAACAATAAAAATCATGTTAATCAATACGGAGACTGACAATCCAATGGTCAACATGATGAAACTCGACATATTCTTGTTTCTCAACTCATTTTCTGTCAAGTATAATACTCATTTAGTGTTTACGATGGTGTGAAAATATCTGATACAATGACATATTACTGTTCCAAAAATGAAATATTAGTTCAGAATCATAAGTTTAATGCTTAATCAATTCATTTTTTATATTGAATAATTCATCAGAGTATCTGTCTATGATTTGTGCTTATTTCTATTGTAAAAGCTAGTGAATATATTGTTATATCATTCAACCTTATTGTCAAGTGATGATTTATTTAAACATTTGCTTTTGAATAAAAGACATTGTCACAGCTTCAAATTTTAATATGTGGATGAGCAGAATGATCAATCGTTTAGTGGAATTTCTGGACCAAATATATTAGTATTCTATTACATCATATGAATATCAATCAAATCGGATTCAACTATTATTTTTATAGAAATCATTTATTTAATTAGCATCAATTATTTAATTAACATCAATATCAATCAAATCATATTCAACTATTAATTTTATAGAAATCATTTATTTAATTAGAAAATGTGCTGTTGACTAATCTTCAAATGTCAGATCTACAATTTACCATGCAATTTATTTTTAACAAGCACAGGATGAATGACCAGCTTTAAGTTCTCCTTAAAGATAGCTTAAAGATGCCTAAATGTAGATTAAAGATAATTTGTATGCCACCTTTAAACTATATATGCTGCTTACAGGTGACTTAAATATGCTTAAAGGTGATTGAAAAAAGCGTACAGATGGCTTAAAGGTGCTTATATGCAGCTTAAGGTGTAATATCCCTCTGCTATTAATTTTACCATTTATTTTATTAAAAAAAAATTATGTTGATTTTCATCAAAGTCAATATCAATAGATTCAAATGAAATAAAGTTGAAGTGATGAAGTGCTGGTAGATTTTTTTTCTTCAAATAATGATAATGTGTCTAATCATGATATGAAGAAAAATAAACAGAGTGATTAGAAAAAGTAAAATTTTACCATCGCAGCATCAAATTAAAAATATTAACTGTATATGAAAATAATATATAGTTATATACATTGCCAATTCATATTACAAAACATAATGAAGCGCTGCTTTTTAGTTTAGAATAGCGCTTTGTTGTGTAGGTTTGTAACAAAAATTGCTTCAATCAGCAAAAATGATCTTTCCTTATTATAGACTTTGAAGGTTTTACATACATGTTTTACATACAGTAAATGATAAATTGGCACAGTTTCTAATTTTTCAGGTTTTCTGTTTTTAAATTTTGATAAGATAATAGTAAATGATCTATAGGTTTTATAAATGCTAAGAATGTAAACCAGAGCATTTTGTTATTACACAAAAAGAGGATAAAATGAATGATCTTCAAGTAACTGATATGATCTCAATATAGGGATATATTGTCTTGAATAAAATGTGATATTGGTTGTTTTGTTTTTTTAATTTTCCTGCCCCATATTTGCTCTCTCAGAATAGAAAAGCCTTATTCAATTTTAAACATTTGAAATGTTATAAGTTTCAAACGACGATAACTTAGTCTAGAGTTTGCAATTGTCTTGGTCACGTTTTTCCCAATTATAATTCATTCCCCTTTGTGAACTAGCTATAAATAGAGAGAAAAAATGTTAATCTAGAAATTCTCTGGCCTAAAACATCAAGCAAGGACTGTTCATGTACTGAACTAGTACATACAATTTTGTTATATTTAAAAAAATAATCTATTGAGCGGAGGGGGGAGGGGAAGGGGTATACATGTAGATATTGGGTCATAAAAATTTGATCAATGAAAAAATGACAATAACAAACCGCCAACCATCTCAAAAATCCATAAAACGAAATACAAATTCAAAGCAGAGCAACACGGACCTCCAAGATAGAGGTAGGATCAGGTGCCATGGAGGAGTAAGCATCCTCTGCTGACCCGTCACACCCGCCGAGCGCCCAATGTCATATCGGTAAAAATGTCATTATCGGGAAAAATGTCATAATTTGGGAAAAATATCATGATCGGGGATAAACAGAGAAAAATCCGTGGACAATTCAATATTCAATCAACAGTCCGAAACAGAGCAATCACGGACCTCTGGTAAACCTCAGAGGCAGGATCAGGTGCCATGGAGGAGTGAGCATCCTCTGCTGACCGGTCACACCCGTCGTGTGCTCTTTGTTAAAAACCGCAAAAGTCCGTAGACAATTAGGTAATTAATTATGGTCTAACAATTAGTATGAAAAAAGTCAGTCAGCATGCGACTCAGTGGAAGATTGTATTTGCTGACAAGGTCGTTGTATCGACCATAGAACTTACGAAAAGATGACTTTAAACGAGACTGTTGATAGTCCTGTTTTATCAACTTGTTTGTCAGTAGCTTGCCTCGTCTTAGAAACTGTTTATACGAAGAGCATGCCCTTGCCTATCAAATTAACTGAGAGACAAAAACACCATATGCATGTGATGAAGGTATATTGCTACATAAGTAAGGAAAGTTGAGTATAGAAAAATTGAAGTCATCGCGTTTATCATAAAGTTTTGTTGTTAGGTTACCATCAATGTCCATTTCCAGTAAAATATCCAAATATGAAACAGATGACGCTGACTCTGTGGTATCTTTTATTTCAAGTTCACTGGGATATATCGAGTCGACGTAAGTATGGAAATAACAATTGTTAATTGATAATACGTCGTCGATATACCTAAATGTTGAGTTGAAGGCCACCACGAGTGATTTATTTTTTTTACGTACAAGTTTTTGAATAAATTCTGCTTCATAAGAATACAAAAATAGGTCTGCTAACAATGGGGCACAATTGGTACCCATGGGAATTCCAACAGATTGTTGGAAGACTTGATTTCCAAAAACTACATAGATGTTGTCTATCAGAAACTCAAGCATCTTTTTAATGTCAACTTCAGAGTACTTGTGTGTGCAATCAGAATGGTTTTTAACAAAATAGTTTTTTAGATTTCCAATGAGAAGGTAAGCATTTTTACGACCTCCATTTTTAATGAAGAAACAACTGTCGATGCTATCAAAAAGTCTAGATTTTAATTTGTCGTGGGGAATGATTGTATAAAGCGTTGAAAAATCGTACGTTTTGATGCTATTGATTTTGGTAAGATTTTGTGACCTCAAAGTTTCTAATAATTCTTTAGTGTTTTTTTAGTATCCCCATCTGATTCACACCACTTCTGGAGTATATTGTTGTACAGTACTCTTGAAGCTTTTCCTTAACTTCTGTAAGAATTTTAGTAAAGAGTAAAGAGAGAGGTTTGGTAGAACATTTACTGGACCCTGCTATATATCTCTGTTTGTAAGGACTTTTGTGAAGCTTTGGAATCCAGTACAAATAAGGTAAATCAAATTCATTTTGTTTATAAGGGATATTAAAGGTATTCATAACCGATTTATGATTTTGAAGTATTTCCTGCTTGGAAAGGCTGCTATGGGTGTAAGTAGGATAACCATGTGTAGAATCAAAACCTAGTTCTATGAGAATGCAATAAATATAATGTGCCTTACAAACAAAGACAATGTTGTTACTTGCCTTATCAGCAGGGACCAGTATCAATATAATTTGCTTAAATTCTTGCAATATTTTGTAAAAGGTTTCTTTAATTTTTTTTCCTCTGCTAAAAAGTTTGGGTTCAGTTCGTTCCGTTCAAGTTTTCTTTTTCTATATTTGAATATAAATAAATGTCGCCTTCCAACACAAATTGGGGCCCAGCACTGCCTCCCTTGTTGCTAAATGCCTTAATAATTGTAAGTTAACAGAAACAAAGTGAGATTATTTCTACAGAAATTATCTTTCTTATCAGAGGGATATTCCACCTTAAAGACAATATTTACGCAACATTTAATCCACCTTTAAGGACAACTTATAGGTCTTTAATGTCCAAACTTCTTTAAGCCACATTTAACCCATTTTTCTTAGATCATGACAGTCTTTTATCAATATTGAGCTTACTTTGCCAACAAAATGTATATCTTTATGACAGTTTAATCAATTGTGATCAATGGAAAAATATATGGAACTTGTATGCGAAGTATTTATTCAAAAAAGAGCATAGCCGTGCGTCGGGACAAAAGACACACCTGTTGTGTATATCGTGTATATTCTGTGTTAATGTAACAATCACCTGTATACTAGCACCAGGCTAGCTTCGTGGCCCTTTAATTTTGTAATACTGTTTACCCATAATTCTCTGCAAATGCGAAGTCAGGTAAGACCGCTGACACCTGGGGCCCGTTTCTCAAAAAGGCCTACGTCCAGGCGTAAGCTTAGTCCAGACTAAATCAGGGACTAAACCTCAAAACCCGACAAAGTTGCGTTTCACAAAAAGGCGGAAACTTAGTCGGGACTAAATTTGGGTTTAAATCTACGCCTGCTAATGGGTAGGCGTAAGTCTTTAGTCTGTACTCAAAAATGGCGAGTGTTTTGTTTCTAAGGCAAAATAAACAGAGATTTTTAATTTTGGGATTGTTTTACGTGTCATTAAGGAAATATTCACATTTATTGAAATATTTGTACATGTACGTATAACTTTAACAAACAATACTTATTGTTCGATAACTGTTCCTATTTCTAGATAAATTAAGATTCAAACAATTTGATAAATAACGAGCTTAATTCATTAAACGTATGTAATATACATTACTACTCGTTAATGAAATTTACCTTAAGTACATGAATGAAGAATTAAAGATAGGTAAACCCCGATAACTGATATAAACACAATAATTAAAAAGATGCTGTAATTCTCAATTATACATATATTCCGCAACAACAGCTCCGAGTTGGTACATCGTATATATGTATATAAGTACGAATAGATTATTGATTTTTAAATCAATAATCAGTAGGCGAAGTCTGAGACCAATTTAATGTTTTTAATAAAATTTGAACCTATGAAACGAAACTGATTTCAAAATACTGAGAATACGCCTTTAAATAGGAGCAACTCAAAACGTTTACAGCTGTATTTTGTGCTTGTTTGTAGTTGTATGTTTCTTACCTATATGACTAAAAATTTTACAACACGTTTGTATTCTCATTCTCAATTTTTTACTCTTAGTATCTTTACAAAACCGTATGAAAGCTACATGTTATTTGAATGTCTATGAACTCTCATTTAGATACAATCCATTTTATTTCGTTAAAATATTACTTAAAAATATATTTTAGATTGCAGAGGTTGTATCAATTTTAGATCTATTGACAAGCGTTTGGAAAAAAAAAATCATTAATCTTTTTAATTCAAGGATCAATTAATCAATTGCGTTCTTATTTTTTAAAAATATGTATGGTTTACTATCAATGATCGTCGTGCATATGCATTTGTGTTGTTTATTTGTACTCATTTAATTGAATTAAACTTTAATCGCTTGAATTCATGATAGGTAGTTTTGTTTCAACATATTTAAGATGTATACATGTATATCAAAGGATGTTTTCTTTATTTCGAAGTTGTCAACTTGCAATACAAAAACACGTTGTTTTAGCAGTTTTACAACAGTGTGCATTATTTACAAATTTAACTAGCTTGTCATACTTATTATATATACAATTGTATACCCTCAATAACTCAAATAGGAAAAACAGTAGGACTCATGTGTACTTGTTAAAACCGCAAAGACCTTAAATATCTTATCGGGGGGGGGGGGGGAGGTTTTAGATGTCTTTTCCATTAAACTTTCAGAACCTTTCGTTCTTAAAACTTTCTTCAAATAGGGAGGGGGTTCTTAGATTATTGCTTTTATATCTATATTTTAATCAAGCTACTGTATACAGGAGTATTTTCTTGTGTAATCTTCGCCCTTCTACACTTGCAAACAGTTTCGCCCCGTGGAGAATTCGCCGAGTCACAGTTGTGTTTCAAGTTACTTATAATAATATTAGACATTGAAATTCTTAAATTCTTAGATTCGCCTGCTGACAACGAGAGTGATATGGTTGAAAATTAAACGGGGCCGAATAATTCCCTGTATGCAGTATATATTACTTTCAATACCCCCCGAAAAAAAAACAAAAAAAACAAACAAAAAAAAAAAACAAACAAACAACAAAAAAAACAAAACAAAACAAAAAAAAAAAAAAAAAAAAAACACACCAAAACAATCAATTGATTAAACCAAAAACAGGAAAGAGAGTGCAGGAGACCCTGACCTCAAATGTTGATAATTCCCATGTTGTTAATTGTAGACAATATCTTTCAAAACTTTTCATTTGAATCGCAGAAAATCAAGAATTGTTTCCATGTCATTGTCTAAATTCTTACAATATTGGAACAGAGGATGGTACTTTTCTTCCTTCTGTAGACATGAACAAGGTTCATGTACATGTTATTTATACAGCGGATATTTTCAATTTCAGAAGGTTGCTGTTTAAATCATAGTCATATTATTGTCTATAAATAATTTAGTGATATGATAAAAAAAAAGTATCAAACCTTATCCCAGCAGCTGAAAGTGTCTAAATATCTATATGAAACATACTTATCATTCTGCAGACGTATGCAGGCATTTCTACTGTACCCTGCCCCTGCATTCTATGAATATTTTTAATTTTACACGAATATTGGAGTTAATTTCTATGCATTGTTTCGTTCATGATCAATTATGTACAATTGTACTTCAATGCCGTCTGCAATGTATTCAATTGTCATATATTTGGTTTTTGCAACCTCTTATGTCTGCCCCTTTTATATCATCTGTATTTTCTCTAAAATTTCATGATGTTGAGAAGCGTATAGGCATTTATTCTATTTTTTTAAAATATAAACTGTTATGAACAACTTGAACTTGAACATTCAGTGGTATAGTATAACATATGTACTTTCTAGTAAATGTACTATGAATTTGAAAATTGATCCACCACATATAATCATAGCCTCAAAGCAAAACAAAATACGATATGCGCATGCTTAGTACTCTGCGGAGATGTCTAATTCTTCGACATTTAAACCCTAACTAACGCCTCTTTCAGAAACGCAACTTAGATCCGACTAAATATTGGCGTAACTTAGTTAGTCGGACTAACTTAAGCCCAAGTTTACGCCTTTTTGAGAAACGGGTCCCTGGTCATTACCGGGTTGGCTGCCGTATGACAAGACATGATTTTGAGGGCAGCTCATATTTGCTGTACAGAGCGACATTATTGCAGCATGCATTGTGCATGAACCTTGTTAAAAAGTGGGCACGGATAGCAGACCGTGGTAAGTATATGTTATCGTGTTATGCAGTATTTTTGTGTATTCGACTAGTAATTCTTGTTTACTTGTTGAGCTAAAAATAACATTGGCCAGCGTTCACCTGTTAAACTTACCTGTGTGAACAGTCGAGCGTATCTTTTGCGTGGAAGTTTAAATGCCAGTTTTATATTATTGATAAAGCCCTGTATTAGAACTGTATTGCTTTGAGTCTTATTCTATGCGTATTTTTTGTATTTGATAAAACTTGCTGATTTATTTAAATGTCTTGGGCGGAAGTGATTCACCGGAAATGATTGACCGGAAGTGTGCACCATATTTATTTTGTTATAACATGTTGCTATGAAACTCAACTGTGTTTACATATTATTGACAGACACTTATTATATTATTATTTTATAACAGTATAATCAAATGTTGCCATACTAAGGTTGTCTACATGTACTTATTATTGGAATAATTTGTAGCGTTTTGACTTGGTCATTCAGCGATGAAAGTCTAGTGGGTACAACCACCCTGATGGTCAACGCCACTACGGTACCTAAGGTCCAGGACTACAGCCCTGAAAGGATTCCACGGTGGGGATAAAGGAGAGAAGTAAAGTCTACTCCGTGACATCAGCGATGAATAGAAATACAAGCAGATATTCGAGATCGAGATAAGTGATAGCGTGACTTGGAACACAAGTGAAAGAATATTTAGTGATTGATATGTGAACAGTTGAAAATAAGTTTTCACGTGAGGTGTGGCAACCATATTTTGAGTTTACATAAAATCATTATATACCGGTATAACGTCTGTCTGTCAAAAGGTTTTTTTTATTTACAACTATAGTGTTTTTTTTATAACTTTGTGTTAAAGTAGGGTTATTCATTACAGTAATTTGAATGAGTATGGGGTGTGAGTGAGTGTGGGTGTGAAAGTGATATTGTAAATATATTTCATTTGTTCTTTTGTAAATAAATTTATAAAATTGAAGCTGTCTTAACTGTCATTTGGGGAACGCCTAGCTCATCCACGTTACAGTTAATTTCGGGGTTTTTCTAAGGTTGAACAAACAATAGATTTTAATTAGATACAAAATGTATACATAAAGAAATAAAGCATGTCTAGACCCATAAAGCAGCGATTTTAACAAGAGATTTTTCTACATCTTCTAAAAGATCTTGCGTAGTACCTAGAAATAACTTAAATTTAGAAAATTTAGAATGCATATAATATTACTTGATTTATAAGTTAGAAAATTCATCATTAGTTTATTTATTTATTTATTTTTAATTATAAGATTTTTCTTGAGATAATCGGACAAACTTAGAAATCCAGAGGAAGTTTAGTAAATAATGTATATTCTACCGCGAGTTCCAATGATTCTAAGGCAGAAAAAGTATTAAAAACGGTTTTCGCTCTAAAAAGAAAAAAAAGAAATGTCCGAGACGGACATCGAACTGGTGACCCTTGGATTACTAGCATCAGCACACTTCCAATACACCAATACACCACGGAGCTCATATCAAACCGTGCCTATAGATCTCATACATCATTGGCTATTGAATCAGTGTAATGTGTATGTTTTACATTTTTTTAATTTTGAAATTTTAAAATTATCTTACATAAAATCAAGAAGTTAGAACCAAAAACATGCACAATTACTTGTTAATCAATGCACCTGTATTATATGATTTACCTTTACATTTAGTTTGTAACGATAAATACCTAATTACATGCATGCATTAATTTAGAATGAATTACGGTACTCGGTATTCAATGAAAAGAAATATATTACATGATTCGAAACTGTTAAGATTTCTAGTATATAAACCGGTGTATGTATCAGCTAATTTATAACTATTGAATGCAAGGAAGAAAATGAAAAATCAATTGCATTGGAATCTATGCACAATGATCGGAGTAATAAACAGGCACGAAGTTCTACGCATTTTACCGGTATTCGTGAACATGGCGCCGTTCCAGCACGCAATGAGTATAATATTATTGAATATATAGATTACAACAGATTAACACATTAAATGACATACGTTTAAATGTTTAATTTGTATGATTTTGAAACTATCAATTTTATAACAAACAACATCGTTAATTACCGGTGACGTATTTAATGCATGTGGCATGTGAACATGATGTATACATATGATACAGCCCTTGTGTGACATATTAAATTACCCCTTATAAATAAATGTTTATTAAACCTCCATTTATGATAAACTGTACATTAATTATTCTTTGTATTTTACTCTTACATATCTTTGATTTATTGACGTAATTATTTTAAAACCCAGGGTGAGAAAATGAATATTTTGAGAATAAATTGAAAAATCAATGGACTTATATTATCGTGTACATGTATAATAAGACTTCAACAGCTTTAGAAACCTGACCTGCACCTGGGCTCAAGACACATCTGTTGCGTATATCTTGTATACTCTATGTTAGTTCCTGGGTTTTACTCAAGTTGAACAAACAATAGACTTTAAGTAGATACACAAAAAGGAATGAAACCATGTATAGACAAACAAAGCAGCGATATCCCGCAAGATTCTTTGCATTTTCTGTTTCAGTAGATCTATAATTATATCTAGAAATAATCAAAATTCATAAAAAGAATACATATCATAAACTGATTATTAAATTAAATCATGCATCATTTATTCATTTCTTATTTTGTCTAATCAGACAACCGGATAAACTAAAACAAAGAAAGCTATTGACGTAGTTTAGTTTACCTGAATGCATGTTCTTTTATGAAAACAAATTATGAAAAAACAATGTATTGATGTAGATGAAGTATTTGAATCTGGTTAAATGAAAATTTTAAATTAAATATCATATGTCAACATTCAAACAATTGATTGTGATCGACTTAAAATTATTTAGTCAAATATTGAGTGCAATTGCTTAATTCTTACTAATTGAGAGAGAGAGAGAGAGAGAGAGAGAGAGAGAGAGAGAGAGAGAGAAGGAGAGAGAAGAGAAGCTTTCACTGATAGATTTATAATAGGAAACACACACACTTAAATATAATTCACGCGCAGATCTAACGAGGCAGATTAAAATCTTATAACGGCGATTTGTGTTCATTGGAGCGGTGTTGATTACGTCGATATGTGACGAAGTGTTTACACAAGCAAAACTGGGGTAGAGATTCCTGTTTCTGCATGGTGTCTCCATCCAGAGGAAGTTTAGTAAATAATGTATATTCTATTGCGAGTTCCAATGATTCTAAGGCAGAAAAAACGGTTTTCGCTCTAAAAAGAAAAAAAAAAGAAATGTCCGAGACGGACATCGAACTCGTGACCCTTAGATTACTAGCATCAGCACACTTCCAATACACCACAGAGCTAATATCAAACCGTGCCTATAGATCTCATACATCATTGGCTATTGAATCAGTGTAATGTGTATGTTTTACATTTTTTTTTAATTTTGAAATTAGCATCATTTAATTATCTTACATAAAATCAAGAAGTTAGAACCAAAAACATGCACAATTACTTGTTAATCAATGCACCTGTATTATATGATTTACCTTTACATTCAGTTTGTAACAACAAGTGTTTACACAAGCAAAACTGGGGTAGAGATTCCTGTTTCTGCATGGTGTCTGTTGGCAATCAGAATCGCCTGGACCCCCCCCCCCTTCCCCCGTGTAAACTAAATTATAACTCGAGTCACCCCTCCAACCCCTACAGAAAGGTTCTTCCATTTTACACGAACCTGTTCAGCTTGACCAAAGTTGACTAAAAGGCAACTTAAAGACGGTAGAGGCAACTTAAAGGGAGCGTAAATGCCATTTAAAGATAATTAAAGGTAAATTAAAGGTGTCTTAAAGAAGTTTGGACATTAAAGACCTACAAGCTCTAGTTTAAAGGTGACTTAAACATCGGATATCCTTTAAGCTCATTTAAATTACTTTAAGCAACCTTTAAGGACTTGCTTAAAGATGGTTTCTTGCTTTGTGAAGAATGCAAGAGATGCACTGCTGATAGTATTATGGCATATTGGTTACGAATTAGGACATGATACTATGTCATAACCTGTAACATTACCTCTATCACACAATTGGCCATAAAATCCATCTTTACAACCAATCAGACATCTACCATTAACTTTGTCACATGTGTTATTATAACATTGCAGACTGCAAGGATGTCGACAATATTCTCCATAGGATTGGACACATTCTAAATTTATAAAGAAATAATCGTTAACTTTCATCAATCAAAATCATTCATTACGTTATTTCCAGTTGAATTTAAGACTTTATAAGTAAGAACAAGTTTCTTATATAATGAAATACACAAATACCGATCTTCGTTGCATCAATGTATCATCCAAACCTGACATACGCCATTATATGTAAGCGTCCAACTAGGATTGTTTTATAGTATACTTGTATTACATATTTTGTCTTGATGTTATTTAAAAAATTAAATGCTTTTCTTTTGTGCTTGTTGCGAGCAAAACCATCCTCTTCCCCTTTTTACAATTAAATATCATCAATTCATACAAAAATGTGCATAAAATCCCAAAGAAACATTCCATATTGCATGTATTTATAAATGCTCTATATATGTAATTAAGAAACAAAGAGGTATCATGTTCTTTTCAATGAGCAATGTATGGTGTGTAGTTTACCTAATTAAAATAGTTGAAAGCATGTCTGTAATTAAGATCAATTTTTTTGTTAATATCAAAATGCGATGGCCGGGCATAATTACCGATTTTCTTCGCACTTTGCAGTTTGATTTTTGCTCTGTTGTCCTGTTGCCATTAAAACCATAGTAGAAATTAGAAAATCATGAAATTCTAAATCTTTTTCGAGGGCTTATCATGAATAATGGCAACATTTTTGGGTTATTTTTAAATATAACTTAAACTAGCAAAAATATGTGCTAGTTTATTGTCTGTCTCGCCTTGTGAAATAATTGCTGTCTCGGGACACAATAAACTTGCTATCGTCCTCATAGCCTGTATATAGGTATTTAATATGACTTTTAATAACAACTCATAATTAACCTATTCTTTTTCGTGCGGTGGCCTTGTTTTTGTCTTCAATTGTTTAGTTACTTAATTGAGTAAAATATTGATTAACTAACGAAACAATTACCTTTGGTACAATATTCACCCGTCCAACCTACAATACAAGTACATCCGCCATCCGTGTGTCGACATGTGTCAGGCTTACAGGTAAGTGAACAAACCCGTGAACAGTTTGTGCCAAAATATCCTATAGTACAAGCTAAAAATAAAAATAAAAACAGGCTAGAGGTAAAAATAAAAACATAAACATATAATTCAGCGAGAAATTACAAGCTAAAGGTTAAATAAATCACGGAAATTAAGAACGTGCAATCATTCACATCCAGTATGCTTTAACATTTGCCTATAATTTGCCACCAGGCGATTTTTTGCAAAACATGTATGTGCATATATGTATAATAGGCATTCACGGTCATAGAGTTACATGGACATACTTAACGGATAGTAATAATATTGTATGATGCATCTTTATTATTCTTTTTTTTTTAAGAATGAATAGAAATATTAATAAACATCACAACAACAACAAAATACACAAACAAAGAAAATCAATACCGAATTCAATCATAAATAAAGCCAGTGCAACCACAAACCACAGAAATGTAAATATGTAGTTTCAAAACTATAATGTTAAATATATTTAAATATTAAAGTAAAGATAACATATCTGAATAAAAGTTTTTATGACATAAAACAATTCCGTAAAACAAAATGGGTATGTTTTAGTGGGTTATGGTACATGTAACCTTGTCGGACTCCAGTCCAGCATTGACAACCAAATTTGAGATAATGCATGATAAAAGTATGGTTAAAATTGGTGGAGTGACAATTATTCAAGCTTTTGGTCACCTTATAAAAAAAAACAGACTGGGAAATGAGTTGAAGTTAATAGAAAAGTCAAATCCACCACAAAGTGTTTGCGAAGATCAATAAAAGATGTGTAAACCTTCTGGTTTGCTTATGTTCATATGATGATTTGATATATATATATATATCTTATAGAAAATAGAGGATCGAATGTTCCAGTTTTTTTGTTTTGTTTGTTTGTTTGTTTTTTTAAATGATTTTCAATGTTAAGAGATATTTCATTAATAAAATCAAGTAATCTTAAAGCAAATACTCTATAAAAATGTTTCTCCAACCAAACCACTAATATTGCAAATATCAAACGTTCCATATAGCAGGGAATGGCCCTGAACTGAAAACAAGATTCCCAATGACCACATTGCTCACCACCAACAATTTTTGTATCTCTTTTTAAATTTCAAAATTCGAAACTCTTCCAAAATATTGCAAAACTCGCCAAAAAAGAATTCATAATGCATACAAATATTAACCTAGACCTCAACATACAGTAATGGTATCCTAAAAGTTGACAATATCATCCTATCTCATCCTAAATCATGTAAACTATCCTAGTAAAACGATATATTCTGTAATGTCCTATACAATTAATGTTTAGGAATAAATGATCAATAAATCTATCGGATTTTAGTCAAATAGTATTTATAACCCCGCTCAGAAGGAGAAGGGGGCATACTGTTTTACCCTTGTGTGTCTGTCTGTCTGTCGGTCCGTAACAAAAATTTCTGTTGCATTTATCTCGCCAACTATTTATCGCAGATGCTTAAAATTTTAACACACAATTTGTTCAGGCATGCTATATCGTGGGATATATTTTTGTATCAATCGAACGTCAACTTCCTGTTAAATGACGACTTTGCTTATTTTTGAACCAAAATTTTCAAACAAATTTTCGTCAAACATTTCTCAGCAACGATTTATCGCAAATGCTTGAAATTTTAACAATTAATTTGTTTAAGCATGCCATATTGTGAGATATATTTTTGTATCAATCGGACGTCTACTTCCTGTTAAATAATGACTTTGTTTATTTTTTAGCCAAAATTTTCAAACAAATTTTCGTCAAAGATTTCTCAGCAGCTATTTATCGCAGATGCTTGATTTTTTTACACAGAGTTTGTTAGGCATGCCATATCGTGGGATATATTTTTGTACCAATTGGACGTCAACTTCCTGTTAAATGGCGACTTTGTTTATTTTTAGCCAAAATTTTCAAACAAATTTTCGTCAAAGATTTCTCGGCAGCTATTTATCGCAGATGCTTGAAATTTTAACACACTATTTGTTTAGGCATGCCATATTGTGGGATATATTTCTGTACCAATCGGATGCCAGGTTTTTGTTAAATGTCGACTTCGTTTATTTTGCATATTCACATCAGAGCGGGGGTATCACTAGTGAGCATTGGCTCACATATATCTTTTTAGCTCACCTGAACCAAAGGTTCAAGTGAGCTTTTCTGATCACCCGTTGTCCGTCGTCCGTCTGTCCGTCCGTCTGTCTGTCTGTCCGTCTGTAAACTTTTCACATTTTTGACTTCTTCTCTAAAACCACTGGGCCAAATTTAACCAAACTTAGTGCAAGGCATCCTTATGGGAAGGGGATTATAAATTGCTAAAATAAAGGGCTAATCCCTTTTTAAAAGGGAGATAATTGCGAAACAATGAAAATAGGGAGAATGTCTTTAAAAATCTTCTCAAGAACCACTGCACCAGAAATGCCAATATTTACATAAAAGCTTGTATATATAGTGAAGATTCTAAATTGCAAAAAGCTTGACCCCCGGACCAAAACTGGGGCCCCAGGCGGGGTTCAAAGTTTAACATAGAAATACGTAGGAAAAATGTTTAAAAATCTTCTTCTCAAGACCCACTGCACCAGAAATGTCAATATTTACATAAAAGCTTGTTTCTATTGTGAAGATTATAAATTGCAAAAATCTTGACCCCTGGACCAAAACTGGGGCCCCAGGCGGGGTTCAAAGTTTAACATAGAAATACATAGGAAAAATGTTTAAAAATCTTCTTCTCAAGAACCACTGCACCAGAAATACCAATATTTACACAAAAGCTTGCATATATAGTGAAAATAATAAATTGCAAAAACTGTAACCCCCAAACCAAAACAGGGGCCCCAGGCGGGGTTCAAAGTTTAACATAGAAATACATAGGAAAAATGTTTAAAAATCTTCTTCTTAAGAACCACTGCACCAGAAATGCCAATATTTACACAAAAGCTTGTATATATTGTGAAGATTATAAATTGTAAGAATCGTGACCCCCGGACCAAAACAGGTGCCCCAGGCGGAGTTCAAAGTTTAACATTGAAACACATAGGAAAAATGTTTAAAAATCTTCTTAAGAACCACTGCACCAGAAACGCCAATATTTACACAAAAGCTTGTACATATAGTGAAGATTATAAATTGTAAGAATCGTGACCCCTGGACCAAAACTGGTGCCCCAGGCGGGGTTCAAAGTTTAACATGTATAGGAAAATGTTTAAAAATCTTCTTTTCAAGAACTACAATGCAACAGTTTGAGATATTACTATGCATACATCCTTGGCTATTGTAGATTCTTAGAAATTGTTAAAATTGTGACCCCCGGACTAATACTGGGGCAACGAGGGGTTCAAAGTTTAACATAGAAATATATAGGAAACATGTTTAAAAATCTTCTCGAGAACTACAATGTTACAGTTTGTAATCCCCAAATAGTGAAAATTCTAAATTGTAAAAGCTGCGACCCCCGGACCAACACTGGGGCCCCAGAAGGGTTTCAAATTTTAACATAGAAGTATATAGGGAAAGTGTTTAAAATTTTCTTTTCAAGAACTACAATGCAACAGTTTGTGGGATTACTATGCAAGCATCCTCAAATTGTCAAGATTCTTATTTGTGTAAGCCGTGACCCCCAGACTAATACTGGGGACCCAGAAGGGGTTTAAAGTTAACATAAAAATATATAGGGAACATGTTTGAAAATCTTCTTCTCAAGAACTACAGTGCAACAGTTTGTGGGATTACTATGCAAGCATCCGTGGCTATTGTAGATTCTAATTTGGTAAAATCTAATACTGGGGCCCCAAGAGGGGTTCAAAGTTTAACATAGAAGTAAATAGGGAAAATGTTTAAAAATCTTCTTCTCGAGAACTGCAATGCTACAATTTGTGAGATTAATATGCATGCAACCTTGGATAATGTAGATTCAATATTTGTAAAATAGTACCCCTGGACTAATACTGGTGACCCAAGACGGATTCAAATTTTAACGTAGAAGTATATATGGAAAATGTTTATAAATCTTTTTTTCGAGAACTACACTGCTTTATTTTGTCATATTACTACGTAAGCATCCTTAAATAGTGAATATTCTAAATTATAAAAGTCGTGACCCTCGATCTAATACTAGGGCCCCAGAAGGGGTTCAAAGTTTAACATAGAAATATATATGGAAAATGTTTAAAAATTTTCTTCTCGAGAATTACAATCCTACAGTTTGTGAGATTACTATGCAAGCATCCTCAAATAGTGTAGATTCTAAATTGGTAAAGCCAACCATAAACCCTGGACCAATACTGGGGCCCTAGAAAGGGTTTCAAAGTTTAAAATAGAAGTAGCATATGATACCAAATTAAATGTTACAAGGAACTGTTGTTCAGGTGAGCGATGTGGCCCATGGGCCTCTTGTTTTCTATTTTTATTGTCTACAATGATTTATTAATGCATTTCTAAAGATCAACCAAAATTTGAGTATCAGTAGATAGTAGAGTTAAAAGCAAGATATTGAGCTCACAATTCTTTGTTATGTAAAAAGATAAAGGTTTTGTAATAGGATTGTTGAAATTTTGCCCATTGGTTCTAGAGAATTAGTAAAACATGGAAAACGTTTACAGAAAAACGAACAGACGGAAAGACAACAATTAATCAGAAAAGCTCACTTGAACCTTCTTAAAAACGTAATTTGAAATAGAATTAATTGGCGTATATATATATATATATATTTTATAACATTCAATTTTTCGGATATGAATTTTTGTATATCCTAAACTATTTGTTTTTGTATTAAGTGTTCTAATATATATATATATATATATATATATATATATATATATATATATATATATATATATATATATATATATATATATATATATATATTAGTAAAATGTTTTACTGGAAAGAAAAGAAGTGGTGTTCATCAATTCTGCATATTTCCTTATTTGGATACAATTTTATAAAGTGTCTAGTATTTTTGTTATTGCTGTTGTTCATTCCGTTACCAATTTATTGTTTATATATATTTTCCGTAGACTATATACATGTGTTAAGTTTTCAATTTTTAAAATTAAAGAGGCCAGATAGTCACCAAATAAACCATCGTATCTAACCTAGCATTTTGAGATATGATCGGTTTTGCTATCAGTTATTATTAAGTAAAAAAAAACCATATATTTTACCTTTTACATTTGGTATTTTCCTATATATTTATATAGAGCTTTTCTTTTAAAAGAGATCAATACAGTTTAAAAATGGCTACGACCATCGAGCCTTCTTAAACTGATTATCTGTTAGACAAATTTGCACACTGTTTGTGTTTCAAAGTTCGTTGCAGAGCTCAAAGAATTATGTTTTGGGGTTTTTGTTTTGTTTTGTTTTGTTTGTTTGTTTGTTTGTTTGTTTTTTTTTTGGGGGGGGGGGGGTGCCATCTCACTTGCAGATTTGGTTTTATATGTTTTAGTTATATACTTTATTGAGAGTTTTGAACAGCCTCGTAGCGAATAGTTATATAAAAAAGCGCAAACTGTCCGAATTAATGTTATACTCGTATAACTAACGTTGAAATTAAATAAACTCTTTATGTTTTAATTTTCTACAAATAAGGTGCATATTTCTAAAAACTGAGGTTGATTTGTATAAATTATAAATGTTACGTTAAGCGGATTAATACGTAAAGATGTACAAAGTACGCGCCGTGGCTCTGCGTTCTGATAAACACGCAGTAGAGATCGCCGTGACAGCGCCGTAAGGTCTTCAACAGCGCCACGAGAGCTCCGTTGACACGCTCAAGGAACGCAGCTAATTGCAGTGTAGACGCAGTGATAAGTCAATTCCCCTTGCACAGAGACCTTTCGGAGTCCTTTGGGATGTCACTGCGCCTGTATAGCGCTCTCACTGCGCATCCACAGCGTTAGAACGAGTTGTTCATTTGGCAGCGTTCACACAGCGACCCCAATGAGCTGTTGCTGCGTTTATCGCGCTCTCTTGACGTTTCTTCTGCGCTTACTAGCGTTTGTACCGCGCTCCCACAGCGTTTCTAGTACGGTGTCAGCCAGACCACAAAAACCTGAACAATGGCTGTTGTACAATAGCAACCGATGTAGTATTGTCAAACTTAATGTGGATGACTATAATATGGTTGCAACCTCACCGTTCTAAGTGATGCTAGGCCATATTAAATAGTGTTTACAATAAATATAAACGCTCAGACTGACTAAATACAATGTTTAACTCTGTTAAGAACGAAGTCCATATTTTATGGTTTTAACATTTTTATTTTGGTTCCAAATGCGCTAAGTGTTTTGATGATACAAAAAACTCAATGTGCATTAGCTTTGTCCTAATTGTAACGCTCTTTGTTTTTTTTTTCAAAGTGGGTTGATTTTGTCCCCAATTTAACGCACTTTGAAAAAAAAAATATACAAAGTTCGTTGCCACAATGGTTTGCATAATCAAGAAAAATTGTAAAATTGATGATGCTTGGTCAAAGGTTTTTGGCATTTAAAACTGTTAAAGCTATTGCATATGTTATTAACCATATGTCCCCCAGGCTTTATAAGGCTTTTTTGTCATTATAACCATTTCATATTCTACTACTTCGAAAAACAAGCTCATTAACAAAACACTATAAAAATAATAATCCGCATGACATTACACTAAACCCTTTTTAAATGTGATGTTACGTGTAAGGACTGCTGGTCCTCATTTCTATGTTTACTGATGAAAGTACATGTAAATATTTAACATTCATTTCATTAGGTACAGAATCTTGACTCCTATATTGCGTGGCAAAACATTAAGTCGCTTCAAAGTTATAAAATTGAAACTGCCTTTTAACATTAAAATAAAATCATTATGTAGCTACTTAATTCATTCGAATATGTTAAATGACAATGACAGTCATACTTTGTGAAGTATGCATGTATTGTTATAAATTAACTTAGGTTTAACAGGTGGAGACCACTAGATTTTGTGACCTCAGCATAAATTTGCATACTAAGTTAGCTATCTGTTTTCTTTTATCGACAGACCAATCAGGTGAATGAGTTGCAAGGCATTGTGGGCTACTACAAGTTTCAGTGTATACAGAGCGTAATAAAAATCAAACTTAAAATGTCCTTGGAAACTCATTTTTAATGATTTTTCAGAATTTATGAAATAAATATGGACAATAATATTTGTTCTTTTATTTCTATACTCACATTTAAACATATTGCTCATGAGGTCTTATATCAACCTATTTAAATACCCCATCGTCAAAGTTCAAAGTAGAGGTATGTCCAATTGAATTAGAAGCAGTGAGTACGTTTTTCACGTAATACCCCAGGTTTGGGACAACATTAGTAGAATGCGCTTTTTTACTTTTCTTCAGGGACGCTCATCATAATGCTTAGCGTACAACATACTACATGCTTATTAACTTGTGCTTTTGTATTTGTATGTTTGTGCATTTCTATTACCGTGGCTATTTGTGTATGTTAAACATGTACAATCACCTGTATTTATTTCTGGTGTAGAATGATTTAATCACCAATAAACAATTATGCAGTTTTTTTCTTATCAAACTCTGTTTGTACTTGTTTAGCAGACTTTTGATACTGACCGATTTTGAAACAGCAAATGATAAACTAAATCAACAGTATTTTTCAATGTGAGCATGGAACATAGTCTATGATAAGTAATCTTTCCTTTTTTTTACCTTTTAAAGTAAAAAAAACAATTTGTACAATTTGACCGGCAAGGCGGCAAGCAATTATATATTGTGTATAAAACCGACCCAAACCACGTGTGTCTGTTGAATCGTAAACATGTAGTAGACCGTCATGCTTTGCGACTCATTCACTGGATTGGAGAATTTGGTTGACGTAAATATTGTCACATGTTAAATAATGCTTTCCATATAAGGTAGTGTACCCGGCCTGTTTAAAACAATATTATAACTTAAAAGTGAACTCATTCTCAAATATAACATCTAAAAGTTGCACCGCCTGGTATAATCCATTTGACATTATAATTTATCAATCATTCTACTTTGTTAATTGCCAATTTTTTTTCTGTTAGTGATCTTGTTTTAATGATCAGTTGAATACATCATTCTTAAATGGTAATGATGTCTATTAAGCCTTCTACCTTAATCATTAAACGCGTTATCTGAGGTTAGAAGGATGAAGCGTAGAGTGGATGGCAAATAAATACAGGCTGATTTACATGCCTAAATTATCCCATCTTTTCTCTGTAATTGAATGGTTATTGTATACATATTAAGGAAGACTATTAAGCTGTATAAAACAATACAACATGTATAAAATCAGACATAAATGCAAAATTAATATAACTCTCTTTGTACCTATCAATATGTGCTATACTAATCCGTTGACTTATTTGTTAAGGAAGTATGGGACACTCACCAAAGTAATTAAAAAAATATGAAACTTGGTTCAACGGTTAGCACTGTATTTCCTCTAACAGAATATAAAAAAAATTTCATAGGTTAATATGTTTGTTTCCATGGTAACGGTACCCAAACATACCCTTGTTGGAAATACTCCAGCTCATTAAAATACATCGCTTGCAACAGAAATGAAGCAATGCTACAGAGTTTGCAATTATTTGATTTCATTTTTCTTATATGCTATTCATAACACATTAACAGAAGAATGATTTTTTACAAAAATATTTTGTCAACGCCTCCTCAGTATTTTACAAACTGCAACCGAATTTCCTCTGCATAGTTCAAATTTGTTGCTTTTTGTGTTGACCTTCAATGCAAAATGGTCAAAAAATATATTTTGATATAATTAAAAGTTTTATTTTTGAACTGAAATAAAATGTTCAAACGTTATGCTTTCACTGGAGAATGAGAAACTCATATGTCAATGACTTAGATAAAAAGATATTGCAGTCTGAATTTCCTCTGGTCTGTTTTTTCAATTTCGCGCCATTTTTACTTAAACACTATTCTAGTGTAGATAAAATAATCAATACCAACTTTTTGTTCAATTAACACTCAGTCAATTAATAATATCTTTATTACAATGCTAGTACTTTTTAAAATTCACCAAAAAAAGTAAAAATATTCATTTAAATCCCAAATTTCCTCTGTTTAACTTGAAATTCCTCTGTTAAAGTACAATTTTTTAAACTATTTGCACCTTATAACAAGATACCAGGTAGGAACAAAATAATTCTAGTAGGTATAAACGAATAAATATTTAATTTATGATTTGCTACATGTATCTAATAATTATTTTTTTCAACTCTGAAACATATAAAAGGATCGAAATCAGCATTACATCATGTACAATATGCACAGTACAAATGGCGAATTTAATTTTAAGCCATTTGGTAGAACAACATCCATTACTGTTACAACCATATATTATGGTATGAATTCTTTTTTATACATGTACTAATCAAGTTTATACTGGACATTTAACTCCTCACATGTACATGTCATAGATTAACAAACTTATACAAATAATGCACCCAAATCAAAAGCCCTCCCAACATTATTACAGGTATTACCAATCTAGCATAAAAAATAAAGCTGACAATTACCGCTCCAGAATGAACAACCCTCTCAACATTTTTATCTCATATCTAACATAAATATTGAAGTGGACAAGAACACAAGTCCTTGGCTTATCCTTGCAACACCCCTTTTTCCTTGGGCAAGGATGTAGTATAAACATCTTTTGAGATACTGTATGACTTTGAAAGTTAAAGTTTTGTGTTATTTTTTCACAAAGTATAGATGGTTCCTTAAGATTTCTTTCACACGATTAGCATCCAATGTTTTACCAATATTTGTGACAATGTTTGTCCGAAGTTTGGAAATTATTGTGCTATCTTCATCACCAACTATTGTCTTTATACAAACAGACCAATCATTCACATCCTTGACCATCTCTTCTATCATGTCACTCTCCATGGCCTTCGTAGTTACTGCAATCATGTGGAGGAGGTGTTGATTTGGAATTAAGAGACAAAGTACATGTGCGACAGGATTTCGATCTTGTTGAAAAGTCTCTATTTTTCCAGAAAATGTTTTGATCATAGATGAATGACCTGAAAGATGGGAAATAGCATCAACTAAAATACTTGTACATAGAAAAATATCTAAACAAAAACTGTTGTGACATTCAAACACAAGGATTTTTTAGGATGTACAATTTATGGTTCATTAAGATTGGGGGTGGGACAATTCAGGGTTTATTCAATTAGTTCGATTTCTATTCAAAATGCTACAATTCATTTTTTGTCCGATTCGATTAAATCTAGATAAGCCTTTAGTTAATATTTCTCATTATAAATGAATAACTAATCTTTATCTTGTAGATTCCTTTACTTAAGGATAGCAAACAAAAAATTCATTAAAAAAATTACATAATTTAGAATTTACTTATAAAATAAACAAACTTTTTAAATAAATGACAGATTTTCAATTGGCACACTCCTGCTTAGAGTATTAAACAGAATAAAATCAATGAAAATAAATGGCACAGTGATAATCTCTGGGAGTATAGATTTCAGTCAACAATATATGAAAAATAACAGTTAACTTTTACCCTACTGTCAAATCATTGAATTTTGTGAGGTCTATTTTTTGGGAATTGTAATCATTCATTTAAGGTTCATTGGGATGCAATTTCATGGATTATTTTGCACAGTTAATGAAGAATTTTTGGTGGTTTTTTGAGGGGTTTTTTGTGGGGGTTTTAATTTGTTGATATGAAAGAGTATACCCTTGAAATCCATGAAAATTAAACCAATCACAGAGATACCAATCGAACGTAATTTATGTAATTTATCAAATACCTGACAAATTGTCATGACTTCCCACTCTCTCTCTCTTCTGCCAACCAACATATTTTTATTTATAGCTTTTCTTCCTTAGGAGATCAATACAGTCTAAAAATGGCCACGACCTTTGAGCTCTCTTAAATGCATATCTGCTTACATCCCTAATTCCACCAAACTCCTCCACTGTCTCCAACCACAATCAGACATTTTGACAACTTCTTCATGGTCAACATCTGTAATATTAAGTTACATAATCAGGAATTTTTGCACCATGAGAGAATATTAATTGGAACACCAATTGGTTGCCAAGTTGATCAGTAAAAAAATATATGCACATGTACTTGATATTATAAAGGAACACAAATTGGTTGCCAAGTTTTTCAGTAAAAAATATATATGCATATGTACTTGATATTATAAAGGCATAAACAGAGGTTAACTCAGATTTAACAAACATAAAATTATTTACTGGGAGAGGGATAGTTATTATTAGACACTGACTTCTAAAATCTTCACTTTTGAATTAGTTGTTCTCCAATCAGTTACATGAATATGTACATGCAAATCTTTCCACATGAAGAAGGGCATGGGGCTGTGAAAAGTAAATTTTGAGGGAGCATTATTGTGAAAGACTCAAAGTCACACAAAGTTCCGGACACTGTTTTAACTGAAAAAGACACCATCTGAGGTTGAGTTTTAAATAAAAACAAAATTGTACTTGACACCTATTTCACACCTATTTGAAATTTATGTTGCTGTCAATATGTGTATACCATAACAAATATCATTACCTAAAGTGTTCAGTCTGTCTTTCTATTTTAAAATACATGTACATCTCCTGACGTCATCACTCATGGGTTTCCGATAGTTTAACACATAACGCCACACATAATGGCTGTCAGTTAACAATTTTTATCTAAACTGAATCATTTTTATTAACCTCCCTCAGACATAGCATCAGAAATTACTGATACAAAATCAAAGTTAGTCGTCATCATATGCAGTTTCTACTTGTAGCTAAAATATAAACTGGATGTCACATAATTCGACTAATGGCTATGCATAGAGACGGCAGGAGATTTCGTATGTGTGGTATAACATCATTTTGGAATGAACTCATGCGTTGAAAATCGACTACTGGAAACATCTGATTATCTGAAACATGTGACGACATGATACAAATTCTGATATATTTTAGAATTATAACTATTAATAATGAGAGACATTAAGAATTCTACCGAGTTCTGATATGTGTATTGAACCATACTGTCAAAAACTTGTATACATCAATATTAATATTTTTTTTATTATAAAATAACACCTCAGGTGCTTCGGGCTTTACTCACGAATATGTACGATGCCTACTTATATAGGTATATATAGGTATCTTACATATTTATGAGCTGCTGAGAGACCAATACATGCAAACATAATTAAGAAAAATTCGATGATGCCCATACCAATTTTACTTTTACTCTAATCTCAGAAAGATTCACCGAGACTGAAAAATTGAAGAGACGTCTGTCAAAAATTTCCAGTCTCGACGAACTTAACCTCGCTGAGATTACCAAATACTTTTAATCTATCAATGAATGTAGGTCAAACCTGGACAGATCGATTTTGCTGGCGTCGAGTCATCTTCCTCCATCTGTGATGAGAATTATTCAGCTGTAATATCAAATGTGTGATTGGTCTGCCCAAGAGAGCGTCCACTTTCGCATTAGACCATCCATTTTCTGAGCTTTAGCAACCTTTATGTCTTTTCCGCGTTCAAAATCAAATCCACGTTTCCTCCGCATTGCCGAAAACCGAAGCAATATTTATGTCGTAAAATAAGATTTTTGGGTTAAATTAACTTTTATTATCATTTATGTTCACGTTTTATTTTAAAAAGAAACTATGAAATCCTTTCCACAATAAATTTTATTCTTTAGTACCTTAGAATTGAACCAACAGGTTTAACGACCGCGACTTGGTTTACGTCATTCGGAGTTGCGCGGTAGATTAAAAATCGTGAGTCCCATACTTCCTTAAGCGTATACATTGAACTAACGTAAATGCAATGCCGTTGATCCAATGTATACAGTAGAATGGATTAATACATTAATAGTAATGAAATAGTTACATTGTCTTCATATAGTTGTCAGTGGCCCCTAAACCTTGTCAGTTAGATGACCGTACTTACCTAAAATATCTACTTTTCTATTTTTCCTTAGGTAGGTTAGTTCACCTAATGAACCATGTTTCGCTATTAACGAACAATAAAAACCCGAAGTTACAAAATAACTGAATATTTCTTACTGTTAGTACAATGTATTCCGACGTAACCGTCCTGGCATCCACTTTGACAAACCCCACTGATATGGTCACATGATTCATTGTTTCTACAGTGTCCACTACAACGTTCGCTGCAAGCCAATCCAAACTGCCCGTATGGACACTCTATTCAAAGAAGGATCTAATTGGTACTGCACAAGTGTTATCAGAATTAACTAGAATCAGTTACTATATTCATTTCTGACGTTTGGTGAATTATACCTATATACATGGTAATCTATCACTATTATTCGAATCAGTAGTTCGGTTTTGTTTTAACTTGTTATTTTTATTAAACAACTATCTCTCGTTTGAGCCAATTCAGACTTACAAGCATTAGCAACTAAGTGCATGGAAACAAACTTGACTTTGCAAGTCTTCAATATTTCCATGTAGTTGATTGAGTTCTAAAACATACTTAGATAATTTAAAATCATTTTAAAGTAAACTTCAGTGACCCTTTATATAAAATCAGTTATATTTATCTCTGTAAAGACACGATAATTACATAACACGGCACATCGAAGTCATCGATAGATTAACAATAAATTTATATCATGTTTAGGAATGCCTCTAAAGCTTTACATAAATCAAACCGAATAAGATCAAAGGATCAAATGAACATACTTGTAGGGTTTTTTTTAATTTGCATGATCCAATTCGTTTTTATATTCATTGGAGAAGCCTTGCAGATATATACACTATTTCAACTTGTGTTATTGAACAAGTACAAAATCACACAACATCCTATATGTATTAAAAATTATAAAATCACATCGAATTATCACAACGAAAACAATTGAATCTACTCATAGCAAAGTGTATATACATTGATCGTTAAGATTACCTTTGCTGCAGTCAGCATTAGTATAGCCCGGTTTACATCCTCTGTCACAGTAACCAGTCTGTTTGTTACATGGAGAGTCGTTCAGACAGTGTCCACTACAGTTGTTCACACAGTTGTATCCATAGGTCCCGTCATCACACTCTATAATCCATTATAAGGTTAGTAGGAATGTATGGTATTTGCTAAAAGTACGGGATTTCAATGTTATACTTTGTTTAAGTTTTTTTAATTTGATTTTCACAAATGTATTGCTTTATGTACGTTGACATTTATTATAAAACATATGTAACATTTATAACTTATTTTTAATAAGGGTAACAGATGGAAATGTACAATGATAAATTATAGATGGTCAATATGTATCTGCTATTATTTAATGTGTAATGGATACTCCTTAGAAAACGGAAATGGTTAGGTAAAATTTCTAATTTCAAATTTAACCTTTATCACACATATATCCTGTCCATCCATCTGCACACCCTTCGTCACACTGACCAGTCACGTGATTACAGGTAGCACGCTCTCTACAATATCCTTTACACTGTTGACTACAATTCATACCGTACCATCCTTCTCCACAACCTTATTAAATATATTTGGGTAAATTGATTAAATGTAATTAAACGACAAATTTTAATAGTTTAATAAATATAAATCATCTTCTTACTAGTATTGCAATGTAATCCAATCCATCCATGTTTACACGAGGAACAGGCTCCATTTTGTATGTGACACGCGCTGTCTTTACAGTTTGAGGGACAAGGAGTGTCACAGGTACTGCTGTATAAACTAGCATTATTACACCCTGTATCAAATGGAAATTAATTTATAGCATGCTGTACATATCAAAGTTGGTGATGTTACAACATCACGATCTGGGGGTTCATTAATGGTGACTATCATACTTATTTAGTTAAAACACCAAATTCTAAATAATTACCTGTACGCTCACTGCAGGGGGCATCATGTATTTAATTTTTGTTTTTATCAAACTCGTTTTAGAGTGTCTATTATATAAAAAAAAAACACTAATGAAATCTTATATGCAATATCAAACAATAATAAAACATTACTCTAAGGTCAAATGAAACCGTTTGTCAGTTTTTTTATCCCCTGGATAATCTGAAAGTACACTAATGAAAAAAATGACAATAACAAACCGTCAATGACAATGACAATTTAGCATAAAAAAGTCCGTAACAAAGTGAGTTTTACTGATTTTTATTTTCTCTTTCCGTATAACTCAACACAAATCTTTTTTGTGTTTTTTATGAGATTTGTTAAAATTACCCATTGGTTATAGAAAAAAATGTTAATGATGTAAAGTTTTTAGAATTAAAAAAAGAAGAGGAAGGAAATGGAAGTCAGAGGGACATACGGGTTATACGTGACTAGTATGCTCTTTTGGTTTTACATATAAAATATGAGAATTATGAGATATATATATATATATATATATATATATATATATATATATATATATATATATATATATATATATATATAAAATCAAAAAAAAAAAAGAAAAGAAAATGCACAGTTCCAAAGGTTCTATTCACAAGCGCTTTCTGCATTTTAACATCCGTCTTCAGGTGAACGTACGTAAAATATGAAATTGTTTTCCTTAGAAACGTTAACTATGACGTCATGATGTAATGAGAGTCTTTTCAGGGAAGGAATAAATTCATGACGTCATAATACAATACAAAACGTCAAAGTTCGGGAAAACTGAATTAGACAAAAAATGATAATAACGACATCAATAAATGTACAAATACAAGGACTGGCTGGAATAAAGATGATCATATATACAGATATTAATGTTTGTTGAGTTTTGGGGAAAATAGTTTAATAAAATAGTTTTCTTTTACAAGTCTCATGGCGGTTGAGTCGGTTTTAAGTTTATAAAATGGGAATACTTGATAATCTCCCCTAGCACAATTGTCAAAATGTTCACTGCAAGGGGTATTTATGGTGCTGGGATCATTTATCTGTTGGCGATGGACGCGCATGCGGGCGGTAAGTTGTGTTCCGGTTTGATCGATGTAATCTTCTCCACAGTTGTTATAAGTTATACAATAGAGCAAATTTTTGGATTTACACGACATATTTTCATTAACATAAAAAATCTTGCCACATTTAAAAGAAATAGAAGCTCCTGTCTTTAGATAAGGACACGTGCCGCACCTTGAATCTCCGCATTTGGAAACAGCATATTTTTCTGGTGTTGTATTAAATTTAGCTCTTGTTAATATTTTCTTCAGGTTTGGTGGTTGTCTTTGGCTATGGAGTAGGTCAGATTTTTTAATTAGTTGTTTAAGTTCTTGATCCCGCTCAATGATAGAAAAATTCTTTTTCGCTTCTTGAAATATATTAAAATGTTTTGGATTGTAGGTTGTAACAAAAGGAATTAAAAATGGGTCTTTTTCTTTTTTTCTGGTTGTTCTAAGTATATTCTGTGGTATTTTCTTTGCTTCTTCTATGGCCGAATCAATACGTTTTTCGGGATAATTTTGAGCACTTAGATATATTTTCAATTCCTTCAATCTTTGATCTTTGGTTTCTTCTTCACTAACAATAGTGCAAATTCTTCTTGATAAATTGTAAGGAATATTACTTTTGGTGTGCGTAGGATGACAGGATTTAAATTTAGATACTGATGAGTGTCCGTGGTTTTGTAATAAACATCTGTTGAAATTTTTGATTGGTTTTTTAAAACCATAATGTCCAGAAATGAAATAGAACAATCACTGAATTTCATGGTGAATTGAATATTTGGATTTAAAGTGTTAAGAAAACTATAGAATTCATGAAGATCTTTTTCGGATTTTTTCCAGAAAATGAAGCAGTCATCTAAATATCGTTTCCAGGAATGTTTAAGGTATTCACTAATTTTTTGTTCTAGTTCCTTCTCAACTTTTTGATACAAAATTTCTTCAAAATATCCCATTACTAAAATGCTGTAGGTAGGCGCCATTTCTGTCCCCATTGCAGTTCCCTTGATTTGTTTGTAAAAATCTCCATCAAAATGAAATGTGTTGTTTTCCAAAATAAACTGTATTGAATCTAAAATGAACTCTGGTGAAAAGTCTCTCGGAATAAGCTCTGGGTGTTTTTCTATCCAAAATTTTATAGCTTGTAATCCAAAATCATGTGGAATATTTGTATATAAACTAGTAACATCAAATGTTACTAGAAGAGAATTTGGGTCTGTTGTCTCAGGAAGTTTGCTGAGGAAATCCATGCTATACCGAATATAACTAGGAACTTTTTCACATATATTCTTAAGTAAAATGTCTACAAAGTTGCTCAGTCTATGTGTTGGACATGCTGGGCCTGCGATAATTGGTCGAAGTTTCAGATCCAAGGGTTCAGTAGTAGTAATATATGCTTGATTCTGATCATTAATAGCGGTTATAATATGATTACGTTTATGTATCTTAGGAAGTCCATAAAAATTGCTATTTTTCATTTCAAAATTTGTAAGATAGTCCATTTGCTTATTTTTCAATAAATATTCATATTGTTTGCTTAGGCATTTCAAATCTCATGATTTTATTGTCGGGATTTTCTGGTAATTTTACATAAAAGTTATCGTCACTTAGATGTTGAAGAACAAGGGTTTTATAAAAAGTTTTGTCCATACACACAATTGCTCCTCCTTTATCAGCTTGAGAATGATTGCATCTTCATTTTGTAAGTTTTGCAGAGCTTTCTTCTGTTTGACGTTTAAATTATTTTTACAAGATTTCTGTTTTTCAATGAAGATTTTGTAGTTTTCAGACTATCAATGTACTCATCAAGATTTTTGTTTCGACCTTTTTGTATTGTTGTTCCTTTTTTGTTTTGAACTATACAATCATTAAAATTCTCAATCCGTCCAAAAAATTCACGTAAACATAGTTTTCGACAAAATTCATCTATGTACTTTTACAAACAAATCAAGGGAACTGCAATGGGGACATTTGATGTTACTAGTTTATATACAAATGTTCCACATGATTTTGGATTACAAGCTATAAAAATTTGGATAGAAAAACACCCAGAGCTTATTCCGAGAGACTTTTCACCAGAGTTCATTTTAGATTCAATACAGTTTATTTTGGAAAACAACACATTTCATTTTGATGGAGATTTTTACAAACAAATCAAGGGAACTGCAATGGGGACAAAAATGGCGCCTACCTACAGCATTTTAGTAATGGGATATTTTGAAGAAATTTTGTATCAAAAAGGTGAGAAGGAACTAGAACAAAAAATTAGTGAATACCTTAAACATTCCTGGAAACGATATTTAGATGACTGCTTCATTTTCTGGAAAAAATCCGAAAAAGATCTTCATGAATTCTATAGTTTTCTTAACACTTTAAATCCAAATATTCAATTCACCATGGAATTCAGTGATTGTTCTATTTCATTTCTGGACATTATGGTTTTAAAAAACCAATCAAAAATTTCAACAGATGCTTATTACAAAACCACGGACACTCATCAGTATCTACATTTTAAATCCTGTCATCCTACGCACACCAAAAGAAATATTCCTTACAATTTATCAAGAAGAATTTGCACTATTGTTAGTGAAGAAGAAACCAAAGATCAAAGATTGAAGGAATTGAAAATATATCTAAGTGCTCAAAATTATCCCGAAAAACGTATTGATTCGGCCATAGAAGAAGCAAAGAAAATACCACAGAATATACTTAGAACAACCAGAAAAAAAGAAAAAGACCCATTTTTAATTCCTTTTGTTACAACCTACAATCCAAAACATTTTAATATATTTCAAGAAGCGAAAAAGAATTTTTCTATCATTGAGCGGGATTAAGAACTTAAACAACTAATTAAAAAATCTGAGCTATACCATAGCCAAAGACAACCACCAAACCTGAAGAAAATATTAACAAGAGCTAAATTTAATACAACACCAGAAAAATATGCTGTTTCCAAATGCGGAGATTCAAGGTGCGGCACGTGTCCTTATCTAAAGACAGGAGCTTCTTTTTCTTTTAAATGTGGCAAGACTTTTTATGTTAATGAAAATGTGTCGTGTAAATCCAAAAATTTGCTCTATTGTATAACTTTAACAACTGTGGAGAAGATAACATCGGCCAAACCGGAACACAACTTACCGCCCGCATGCGCGTCCATCGCCAACAGATAAATGATCCCAGCACCAGAAATACCCCTTGCAGTGAACATTTTGACAATTGTGCTAGGGGAGATTATCAAGTATTCCCATTTTATAAACTTAAAACCGACTCAACCGCCATGAGACTTGTAAAAGAAAACCATTTTATTAAACTATTTTCCCCAAAACTCAACAAACATTAATATCTGTATACATGATCATTTTTATTCCAGTCAGTCCTTGTATTTGTACATTTATTGATGTCGTTATTATCATTTTTTGTCTAATTTAGTTTTCCCGAACTTTGACGTTTTGTATTGTATTATGACGTCATGAATTTGTTCCTTCCCTTAAAGGCTCTCATTACATCATGACGTCATAGTTAACGTTTCTAAGGAAAACAATTTCATATTTTATGTACGTTCACCTGAAGACGGATGCTAAAATCCAGAAAGCGCTTGTGAATAGAAACTTTGGAACTGTGCATTTTCTTTTTCTTTTTTTGATTATTTATACTGTGTGATATCATCTTTTACTCTTTTTGGATTATATATATATATATATATATATATATATATATATATATATATATATATATATATATATATAAACCTATGAAAAATTACCCCCCAAAAATGAATACTAATTAATACATGTAGTTGGTGTCATGATGTATATAAAAGTGTGTTAATACTAGAGACTAGAGTTGTCATTTTGCCGGGTTCACAGAATGAAGTTATATTACTTAGTCAACTGAAATGTAACTGAATAGTCTGGAAAGGTGACTTTATGGCATAAATCTGACATTCAAACATATTTCAGTTATGTTTCAGTCACCTTTAAGTTGACTTAATGACAGTTTTCCTAATACCTTGCATAAATATGCCACACAGGTATAATATTACATGTTTACATTGCCTTACGTTGCATACATATTGTTTATACAAAATTGAATCTGTTGTTTCTACAAGAAGTCCATACGAGTTTAACGAAGCGATACTCAGTATATATTGATGATTTTAATCTGAGAATCGTGATTTGTTTACAATAATTTCATTCTTAGCTCCTTTCTTTTTTTTCAAATTCACGATAGTGACCTTATGATTATTGAACACTTCATTCAAAATGTCCGTTAATTATACATGGAAACTACAAATTACAAGTAACGTGAGTTTCATATGCTTCCTTAACACATGTGCAAAATTTTAACAATAATGGCGTTCGTTCTATGCATTTTTTTTCCGTTGAACTTGAAAGCCGCGTCATTTAACATGACGTAACGGAACAAAAAGTTATGCGATACTGCAATATGTAATCATTTGATTAGCATAATAAATATAATCCTATTTTTGACAAGACAACTTAATATGTGAGGCAATAAAGGAAAGTAACGTGTAATTTAGAAAAAAAACACCCTACGGTAGCCCGGCAGAATCACATACTCCCATTGTCGTTAAAATAGCGTACACATTTACAGGACAATTCTCTTAAAAAGTTGTACTGCAACCTAAAGAACTAGCTAAAAGTGCACAATGTTTTTTTCTGGAACTTTAGAAAGAAGCTTGTTTAATATTAACGGATAGTTTTTTTTTTGTTTTCTGGGGGGTTCTTCCGATATATTCATTTCAGGTCCATTTTTTGATATTTTTTGATATTTTAAGAATATATACCTTGAACTATTACTTCACAGAGCTCCTCATATACATTGTCGAGTTCATATCCGTTCGGGTAGTTAGTTCCTTCTAACCGTTCGTTGTAAAATACCACGTAACGTCCTCTTTTTGTACAAACTGTTGTAAAGTTAAGGATTGGTAACCCAGGCCCGTCCTTGTAACACAGAGTGGAAGCATGTATATCAGCATCAGATGATACATCAGTGTTTGACACATACAGTGAGAATCCTGCAAATCGTCCTCTTTGACGCTCGACTGTAATGAATTTAATAACATCTATTTATTAGCATCTATTATTCAGATTTGCTCTTGAATAATATCGTTAATTATATTTTCAGAGTTTGTTATAGTATATATATATATATATATATATATATATATATATATATATATAACGTTTGTCAGGGTTTTTTTTGGTTGGTTTGTAATTATATATTAATGTTTGATATATGAAATACTAAATAAGTATTTTTTTTCACAACTTAAGGTAGTACGAAACACCAGTGAAATCAATTTTTTAAAATATTTTCTCAAATAGGCAAAATAATGACTTAATAGTATGTATAAGTTAATTTTTTATCCATTATCTTAAGAAAATTATGTAAATCATACCCATCAATCATTCATAGCATAAAAAAATTGAAGTACAGAGGATTTTGATAATTTCGAAACCTACATTGAATTGAATTTGCGTGATTTTTGTGCAATTTAGCCTTCTATCATTGCAAAATGTGTAATTGTGTTTCGTTCATAGTAAAGACCAGAAATTTGGTCACAACTATCCCTAGTGCTTAGACTTTATACCCAATAAATATCAAGGTCATATCAAAAGGTCAAAGGTAAAATATAATGACGTCATCTAGGATTTTTATTAATTTTTACCTCTGTCAAATATACTTCAACTTTAATTTATATAAAACCAATGGTCAAATTTTCATTATTTTTATATATTTTTATTACAGGGACATGGCAATTAATTAAATTTGAATTATACAATTTCTTTTCAGAGACTGATAAGTGATGCAGATTATCATCTTTAAAGAGAATTCACGAGCGCTAGTTTTACAATATATTACATCAGAAGTTACCTTAAATTGCCAGTAATAATTTATTTCAGTGTCCTTAAGTAACAAAAAGATCTACTGTATAAAAGGCAGCACAGACATTTGTAATATCTTGTAAAGTAACTTATTGGCATAGCAAATAAAAACGATCACTATTTTGTTTTACTCTCCACTCAAAGGAGGTTCAATTGGTACGTTTGGGGCGATGTAAGCAAAAATTGCCAGGTTGGATTTTTTTTTTCAAATTTGAAATATTTATAGATTTTATTCAAAAGAACAAATTATTAAATTTTAAGAAAAATTGAATGATAGGATAAAATTAGCTTATCTGTTTTGTACTACTTTAAGTATCTTTAATGATTTAAAAATGTATGGGTTATAACTAAAGTAAAAAGCAGCCTAACCTATCATATGTATATAAGGCATTTTATATGCATATAAAGCAGATAAAGAACGCAAAAATAAGCGTGATTATTTGTTAGACCATAAACAGTCAATGAAATGATCATATCGACTTTATGTGATGAACCTTTTTAGAATGAGAGTTATTCTTACTAGAATAAAACACTCGACATAAGCTTTTTTAAAACAAATATCGGTGAGCACACTACAAAATGTTATTGTGAATCTTTGAAAAAATAACTATACGACTGCAGTTTTAATTCAAATTCACATAAAGATAAACCGACAATATAACTCGTGTAATTAATATGAATAATAATTGAATAATAATTGATCCTGATTTTTAAAAAAAAGGCTTTGTTTTGACGGTAATTGATTATTGTTTGGTTAAAATATTTCTTTTTATCAGAATTTAGATATGCTGGCCTACACGAAAATAGCGTCAAGTAAGTTAAAATAGCGATTCAAAATGGCGGAGAAAAAAAAATCATAACTCTCTTAATGTTTCGGAAATGAGGTGAACGCATGAGATAAACAATTATAATACAGTCCCATAATCGTAGCAAATGGGTACTGAGTATTAAGAAAATATGCTGGCTTTTTCGAGAATAGCGTTATTCAGGTCAAAAAAAGCGATTAAAATTGCCGACAGCCAGATTTTATATTAGTTTTTTCTTAGATAGGGAAAAAACAGAATCATAATTTGTCATAGCAAAGTTTTTGATCATAATTAAAGTGTGCTGAGTCCGAGGAATTATACTGCCATTCACAAACACTGCGTTAATTAGGTCAAAAAGGCCGACAGCTAAATATATTTCATAATTTGATCTTTAAGTTTCTCTTACATGTAAATGGAAGAAAAAATAACACACACTTATAAAATGGTACAATAACGTTTTTAATCAATCCTAAATAAGTTGTGTTGGGTTTGAAGAAATATTTTGAGCTTCACGGAGTTTACTTTAATTTATTTGTTTTAAAGGGACCTGGACACGATTTCAGATGAAAATTTTATTTTTGATTTCTATGTTTAAAATAGTTTACTTTTGTATTTTGAATGATTCACCAAAATTTAAATGTTAGAAGTCATGTTACAAACGATATACAGAGGAAAGAAGTCGTTGTTATGTACACAAAGCTGGAGTCTCATAATTGTTTACAAATACTGTAAAGTAAAGAAATTGCCATTTCTTTATCAAAATAACTTGTGGAAACAAGATAGACTGATTCAATGGGTTCATAAATAATTTATTCACAACAAACAGCAACATTTGATTGAAACTTATACCAGTACAACAAATATGTAAACATTAACAGGATTCGAGCTTTGTTTACAAAACAAAGAATTCTAACCTCTGTAACTCGTTTCTAACTTGATATCTGACTTTCAAATTTTGTCAAAGCATTGAAAACATCTATATTAACAATTCTAGACATAAAAATTGAAAAAAAAATAAATTTTGAAAAATTTGAGCTCAAATCGTGTCCAAGTCCCTTTAAAGACAATAGTAAATTAACTGTAACCGGAGACAGCAACCTTGGCTCCATTTCTGGAGACAATCAAAATAAAACTTCATTTATTGACTTTGCATTTTTTTTGCTGGTTATCGTACTTTGCATAACACCAAGGGAGTTCAGAGATTAAATGCGAGGGAAATCGAATAATACAGATAAATAGTTTTAATGACAATTTATCATGGGTAAATAGCATGGAAGTAATCGCAAGGTTGACGATGCCTAGATAACATTTGTGTATTCGTCGCAATTTTACATAGGAAACATACTTAGAGGTACTTAAATCTTAATGGAACACACCTAAGCCGTCGTAGTTTTTAAACTGGATGTTTATTGTGTAAATGCTGTAAAATCCACCAAGATCCACTTTCCACCACACCGTCCTGAAAGCCATGTTAGTTCCTGTACCTATTACGTGTGTCCTCATACACGTCGCGGTGTTTCTATCGACTGCGTTACTAGCATCGTAACCCGTGCCCACAGAGGTGTGTGTTTGGGTTGCGATCTTGTTGTACGATAAGTCATCTTTAGAAAAAACAAGAAAATTTGCTTACATAATATACAGTACGAATATTCAATGAAGAAAATAATCAATATTTAATTCATTTTTCAGATAATTTACATAAACTAAATTGACACTTTGGATTTACATGCATATGTAAAACCCTTACACAAGAAAATACAGAAAGCTACCTCAAAATATTAATATTAATTTAAATAAGTGAGCATTATTTTTTAAATATTTTCACTAGTTCAATCAATCAATTTATTAACTTATGAATATCTTTAAATAATTTTAAGGATAAAAAACAACTTTTGCTTTTTATACTACACTATCATATAACTTCTAATCCCTGACAGACGGAAGTTTTTATAATACAAATAATATAGTATGGCCTTGCTAAAATAGTGTACAAACAAACACCTGATAATAGCATCTACTTACAATAAAGTTAGCAAAAAATCTACAAGGTTATGTGCATCATGCTTCAGATAAATACCAAGTACTTTGGATATTATTATTTTTTAATATAAACCAATAAATACGCATACGCTCGTTTTTGTTTCGAATGTCTCTGAATAAAACACCTTATTCGTATTATATATAGGATCTCTCATGATTTGCGATGGTATATGATTCTTATCCAACGAGTTGTGTGTTTTCTATCATCAAGCCTTGGCGAGGGGATAGAAAACACACAACGAGATTGATAAAAATCATATACCATCGCAAATCATGAGATTTTCTTTTTATTACATGTTTTACCACGTCTTTTGTTAAACTTTTTTTTCTGTAAACATAATAATTCTGAGCTGCAAAACACATTCACTACAAGTCGTCAACAACTTTACGCATGGAAAAAAGTTCCTTGAAAGATTAACAAACAAGCATTTCAATTTCTAACATAATTCTATCAGTTTATGAAAAAAAATAAACAGCATTAAATGCTTCACATTTTTCAACTTAATTATTTTGTTAATTTTTCATTCCACGTCAAACATATGCCTAAAGCTACGTATTGTTTAATTATGACGTCACGTTGCGTAAGAACACACAGTGGAATATCAAAAAATTATTACATGAGTGATATCCATCGCATGTTGAGCTAAACATGTGATAAAATATATAAATTGATAAATTTATTGACCCACCCCCTCCCCAGTAACGAAAGATCATTTTTCAAATGAAGCCAGATGCAGAAAAAAATATTTAGGTAACAAGGATTAAGACAATTTAGCAAAAGTTATGTGCTTTCTTTTTTTTTAAATATATTCTTTTAAAATTCATCATCGACTTAAAAAAAAGTGCGCGAAGTATGCAAATAAATTTAGCATACTTTCACATTTTAGGTAAAGGGTCCAGGCCCTAGGGCGGGGCTAATATGGCCATCTAGTGAAACTGTATAAATCTTAGAAAATCTTTTTCTTTACTTACCTATATTTTTTTAGAAAAACTAAATGCATGGTTATGACCTTTATGAAACCCTCTATCCAAATTGTGAAATTCATGATCCTTGGGTCAGGGGTTCAGGTCCTGTAGCGGAACCAATGTGGCGATGCAATTGTATATACGTGTATTTCGTCTAAGAAAATAAAATTTCTTCTCTACTTTCACATTCGGGGAAAATAAACTAAATGCATGGTTTTGATGTCTAGAAAGCTCTCTTTTAACATGTAATTTATAAAGTGTATAACCCCTGGGTTAGGGGTTTAGGCCCTTGGTTAGGGCCACTATGGAAACAAAGTGAAAATGTATTAAATTCTATAAATATTTTTTTTTCTGTATTTTCATTATGTCCATAATGTCCTATTCTTAAATTATAAAAATCACTGCACATGGGGCAGGGGTTCAAATGATAAAAGCGGGGGAAACAGTCAGAGGAGTCTTGGTTTAGGGTTTAGAATATGAAATGAAGCTAAAATTGCAAGCATGAGACCCCCTGACTGGTCCGATCATCTACGGGCTATTGTATTCAGGTGGCCGTCAAGGCCGTTGGGCTTCTTGTTTTTCTAGTATTAATCGTGTCAAGTGCCCATTCGTTGTGTTATTAGTTAAATGTATAATATTATAAATAAACACTTTTTTATTAAAGCAACCATTTTTTATCAAAGCACTCTTAATTAAAAAACTGTTTATACCAAAGTATCATACATGTTGGCACGATAAAAAAAAAACAGTTTGTCTCTGATAAACATCCCATTACACATAATGATACATCTAATTCCGCACATTATTTAAGGATTTACATTAATATAAAGAATAATGTTAGTTATTAGAGGTTGATTTTAGTGCTATTGTATGGTTATTTGATGTTGTGAATATTGTTCAATCGATGTCCATGATGAAAATGTTCATTAATGCCTGACATAAAAGAACATATTGAAAATGCAAATGTCAACCACAATTAATGAATGATTTGAATAGTCAGTTCCAAATCAATATTTGTACTACAGTGTTACTTACGAAGTACCTTTATGGTGAATAAACGTAACTGAAACACTAACTTAACATGAAAAGGGTTAAAATATTTACCATATGCAAATACCAGAAATAATCCAGGTACGTAGAAAATACAAAACATCCCGTTCATTTTCTTTATCAGAAAATGCACTGACGACTCTACTCATGACAACCAGGAAATTTTATAATCACTTCTGTATGGAATTCCATTTTTGTAATAAAACGATAAATGTACGTTGCACGTAGAGCATTTTAATTGTTATGAATGTTGTTAGGACCTGTTTGTTCTTTGATAGATGGTAAAAGTATCCGATAAGTTTGTGGTGAAAATATAATGTATTATTCCTCATGATTTGGATAATTACAAGTTTGTGCAACTAATTTACATACTGATGTATATCTTATTGTTTGTTTAAGCTAAACACATCAGTCATTTGTTTATTGTATTTTACTAGATATTAATATAGTTTGAAATACCAATTTTAAAAAGTATGTTTTGAGATATTTTGACCCTCCTTTTTGCCTTCATAACTCGTTTTATTTTAACCAGTGCTGAAAACCTGGCAGTAGAACATTCACATTGGTGTATTTGGAGATTGGAATAATATAGTAGTAAGTGTGCTACTTTGTAATCGTTTGTGCTCAATGATGCTATTTTTTTACGTGCATTTCTTTACATTCTCTCACAAGTACCTTTTGTTTCTTGTGAAGTAATGCAACATTAAATTCACCTACCATCCGGCTTAATTCTGAATTGCTCTCATTGACCAATCAGGATGCTTTCTTTAAACGCTCGCGGGCTAATTTCACAGAATTTTCTCTACGAGCTGACACTGATTACTAAAGGCCGAAAAAAGTGATGAAGTCAATTTAATGAATTTTGACGTACGTATGTTAACAAAGAAAATATTAAGTAAAGCCGAAACGAGAAAATAAGTTGTCTCACGTAACAAAAGTAAAATAATCTTCGCGAGTCTTTAAAGTGTCATTCTGATAGCGCTAAGAATTTATCTTCAAAGGTTTGCCCGAACGAGGAATTTGTCAGTTTATTCAACAAGTTAACTTATTGTCCGACAATTTGTTGTAACTATATAATTTCCAGAAAAAAATAAAATTGTTCAGATGCAATGATTATTTAAATAAAAATTAAAAGGTAACCAACAAATTTTCTCCCTTAAGAAATAAAGTATCTCTTTTAACAGTGAGAAAAAAAAATATAGTAGTTGAAAGAGGAAAAATTGAAATGATTTTGAAATCAACATTGTAACTTTAAAATGCTAACATTAGAAAATTTACATAATTCACTTTCCATCTGACGCTTAAAGAATAAAGAACTTAGCTTGTTCTAATTTTACGGAATTGTTTCTCTTTTCCATTAGGTAAGCTTGAATGGAATTTTATATATTTTCAGTAATTTAAGTTTTCATTACATAATTTATTATCTTTTTCTGTTGCTAATTTTGATAAATTTTAGTTTATTTTGTTTAAATACTCAAGAAAATTGAAAATTATATATTTCTATTAATGCGTAACTTTGAATTTGTCATTTGTAATCCAGAATTTTAGTTTTCATTTTCTATAAAGGATATTTCACGTCATTTTTATTATGCCATGATATATGTTTAAATTTTAAATATATGATTTTTATTATTGAACTTCTATGCACTGTTTAATGCTATTTTTATAAAATTTTAATTCGCCGCGTCTGTATTGTGAACTCTTTAGTGTGAGAAGGTGAATTGGAGAATTGTTAGAAATTTGCCGGCTAAGTAATATTTGTTAAGTTATTTCCTCTTTAATTATTTAATGTTATTATTATAATATATTATTATATATTATATTATTAATAGTTAACGTTTTGTTTTCTAGTTTCTTGCATTTTATAAGCGTTATGCATTTATACTTTTGCCGAATTATCGATCCTTTGATTATAAGCATAGAGACAATCTCGTCTTCCTGCATTGCTGCGTTTTACAACAGAGTGTTTCGAAAAAAAAAAAGTGTTTTAATTCACTCTCCATCCGACGCTTAAAGAATAAAAAACTTGTTTTAATTTTATGGAATTAATTATTTTTATTTTTAGGGTTTTCCGTTTTTAACTGAAGACCCTCTTGTTTTTCTTTGATATCTTTTTAGGGTCTTCCCTCTTGTTTTTCTTTGGTTTCTTTTTATTACTGTGTAATCATTAAAATTCGTGGTGGCTCAATTTTCGTGGTATTCGTGGGAAGTCCTCGCCTACGAATTTACATCCTCAACGAAAACTAATTATAAAAGGTTTGGTTTACCTTCTGAAACTGAAAACTGACTCATCCACGAAATTACATCCCCACGAACAAGCAAAAATACCCCACATTCCACGAAAATTGTCCCCCACGAAATTAAATGATTCCAAAGTATTTTTTTCCGACTCCTTCTCGGCCTTAAATCTCAAAATGTTTTCATCTGATTTAAATGAAATTTTTAGAGCTGCTGTGAAGTGACTGTGCATCAAAGTTGTTATAGTTTACCGATCGATTACGTCACTTCCGTTAAAATATGACGTCCATTTTTAATTTTTTTAAAAGTGATTTTGTCCGAGGAAGATTTCAAAGAACGTTAAGGATATCACTTTGAAATTTGTACTGATGATAGATGTATCAATACTATGGTGGACTGGGGTGTTTAAATTTTTATTCATCAATTTTGATCAAAACCGGAAGGAGTTCCGATTTTTTTTTTCATTTATTTGAACTAAATATGTTAATACAACAGTGTTATAGAGTTGGTCATGTTGAATTCAAATCTGAAATCTGTTTCAAAATCGGACGATGCAGAGATATCGGGGCTAAAAATAGATTTTTCCGGAAATTTTGATTCCGCAGTCAAGGTTAAGAAAGTAGTGCAGAATTCACAATCAGACTAACTCGTACTGAAAACAATTCATGCTGGTCATAAAATTCGAACTCTGTTTTTAGATAGTTAATGTGCATTGAAATGCTATTGTTAACTTGATTGATTATAACGTTGAATGTGTGATCCTGGTTTGGAAAGTAGTGAAAATTTTCTTCACCAGAATCATAACATAAACAAAGCAGGTAGAACGCACAGTTCCCGATTTTTACAGCGAAAAAGCGAATTAGCCTAAAAATCGAAAAATTGAATAATCGAACAACACGTATATAGTATGGATCGTTGAACGAAGAGTTTGTACAAATATGAATAAATATTTATTATAATTATTTACTTTTACTTTTACATTTAAAAAATGAAATGCATTAAAGTAATGCATGTTAATCTGTACTCTGCATATTAAACACAAACATGTTTGTTTTAATCGAAATAATTATCGTACGATTCACTATGCCCACTCGCCATGTTTTGATGCGAATAGCTGACAGGGAAAAGCCTACCAATTATTTTCCCATAGAACTCCATACAAACGTTATGACCTCTCAGTACGTTACTATAATAGTGACAGTCAAATTTTTGGTATCATTTGAAACTTCAATTCAAGACCTGTCAGGAAATGACACAAAAAATATAGGGTCCCGTGGCGTTTATAGGTCAAATTTGCAGTTGTTTACAACTTACAGCGATCGGCAGTAAATGTCACTCTACATAAAAAATCAACCTCCACCCCTACAATTTTTCCTAGTGTTGCTATATTCTTTAAAATATTCCCCCATTACATCATTTATTTTAAAAACTAATATTTTTACTACAAAATGAGAATTCACATATCTGAATTCAGCTAATCGCGTAACGCCTACCCATTCATTCATTTGAGTCAGAGGAATCTCGGATTATTTTCACTCCAGTGTATTAACGCGTGTATGTTTTGCACATCGCTGTTTGGAATTTTTATTTGTTTTTTTGCTATATATGAATGTCTTATTTTGTATTGAACTACACATCATACACTGTAAAACAGTGCGCTTGAAAGGGTTGGGGTCCCAAGGTACACAAGAGTAGAATGTTGTAATAAGAGTGCATGTTTGCATTATGATAACTTTATCTCAAATATTTGAATATAACAGACCTTTACCATATCGCCTTTCGCTTAATTTATAAATTTAAAAAACTCAGACAGGCTTGTGCTTAATTAAATAAATATACATGTATTTGACATGGTAAATATTCAATCTAATTAAAATTAGACCTTTCGTCTGGCTCTCTTATATATGGTTATCGCTCGTGAAAGAGCATGTAAAACAGAGTGCAAGATGAAAAGAACTTCATATTATATCAAGCTCAGATTTTAGGTTAATGTTCCCTGATAACTATAACAAATTCTTCTCAAGATTTAATTATTTCACCGAACCATTGTAATTTGTTTGAGATTAGTTTATCTTTTATACATATTGATTCATTTTACGTATACTTTACATGCATATCACATCTACATTGTATGTAAACAATTTTTAAAGTAAGACAAATATATGTAAATATTTACATTTTTCAGTGTCTTGCCTGTGATAACACTACGTATCGATTTTGTACTATATAACCCATAACTTCAAATGACGCCAAATTGAGGCGCCAGCGGGGTTTGCTTATTTATATTTAATATTTAATCGTACGATGGCTTAAAATTATGTAAATATAAGTAATAGGGAATCATTCTTTGAATATTATGAGGTGATAATTTCGGTCGGGGCGTGATCAAATCTATCATAAAGCCCTTCGGGCTTTATTGGGTTTGATCACGCCCCGACCTAAATTATCACCTCATAATACTCAAAGAATGATTCCTTATTCCTTAATAATTTTTACTGCATGTGTCTCAGATCTCTCTCTCTATCTCTCTCTCTCTCTCTCTCTCTCTCTCTCTCTCTCTCTCTCTCTCGTGCTTTTAACCTTGGCAAAGCGTCAGAGAGCAACTAAATTTTGTAACAAAAATATATCTGTCTAGTAAAAGAAATGAACAGTGCATTAAATTTTAAAATGAGCATGTTGTCAATCCCTTATCTTTTGAATGTGCAACCAAAATTCAAAGCTTTGTAAGATTGTTCATGGAATTTTATGCGCAGTATACATTGTTTTGTTTTAAAAACATGAAATTAAAAAGAAAAAAAACCCTCACTAAATTTATTATAAAAGAGCAGCATTGTAGGTATTTGAGACCAATCATATAAAAATTTAGGCGAGATATAGCGCGATATAATTTTTTTTATTTGCTACGAAGCGAGTATATGGGAGGAATTTTATCGTTAAACCGGGTCCGTGGACATCTGTCATTTTAAGGATAGAACATTCTATCTATGTATATGTATGTCTTATTTTGTATTGAACAACACACCATACACTGTAAAACAGTGCTATTTAAAAGGGGTGGGGGTCCCAAGGTACACAGGCGTAGAATGCTGTAATTAATGTGCATGTTTGCATGATTACTGTTTGAGATTAGTGTATCTTTTACATGTATACATATTGATTCATTTTTAGGTAAACTTAACATGCATATCACATCTACATTGTATATATAAACAATTTTAAATTAAGACAAAGATTTAAATCATTGTTACTGTGCTCAGATCTCTCTCTCTCTCTCTCTCTCTCTCTCTCTCTCTCTCTCTCTCATGCTTTTAATCTTGGCATAAGTGTCAGAGAGTAACTTAATTTTGTAACAGAAATATCTCTGTATAGTAGAGAAAATCAACAGTGCATTGAATTTTGAAATGAGCGTATAATATCAATCCATCATTTTTCAAAAAAAACTCCTCGCTAAATATATTCGCAAAAAAACAGTAGAATTGACAAAACATGGTTTATCAGAAGTTTATACTTTGACGCTGTTTGGATGGGTGATATCACTTTGTAAGTTTTGAATTGAAATATTGACTGTCGCACTTTAAGTAAAGCAAACTCTCTCTCTCTCTCTCTCTCTCTCTCTCTCTCTCTCTCTCTCTCTCTCTCAATTTGATATGTGTCTATACCCTAGAAATTTTTTTATTGTTATGATATTATGACCTGATATGCAAATTTCGTGTTTGTACTGCTAAATGAGTTGTGTCAAGCGAAAAGGGACATAGAATAAATACGTCACAATAACGCTGCAAAGACGTAACCTTTCGTCTGCTTGTTTACCGGAAAAAAAGTGAAGAAAAAGCACAACGTTAATGATCGTTTCAGATCAATATGTAATGTAAATAAAAGCGTGACCATCGATCCTGTTGTAATCAACTTTCATGGATTTACTTTACTTACTTTTTATTTTTATTAAATATTCATTTATATTATCATGCTTCATGAAAATAAACATGCATGTACCTATGGCCTACCTATGGACATATGATAATTATACGCCCATATAGTCGTCTGACGTTAACTCACTGTACATAAATCGTTAGAGGTAACGTTATACATTTCAAACAAATGCAATTCCAAATAAAATAGCAATCAATAGCTCCTTCTGTTCAGAGGATTTGACCGCAGAAATCGTAGATCTACAGACTGTCAAAATAATGCATGTTGATCAAGTAGTAAAGTACGCACTGTCAACACGTAACGTTGCGCACTGTTGAATGCGGCATCTATCGACTTAGTCATTAATGCAATGTTTTGTTATGAAATATTTTTATTTTCTATTTGCTAAACCAAATTTATTTAATAGCGAGATAATTTGTCATGACAACGATCAATGAAATATTCCACTCCATAGAGCTGTACAATATTTAACTAATTCGATTTCAAGAACTCATAGCGTCGTTGTATGAGTCTTATCAGTACAATCAGAGATACCGGGATCGAGCCTCGGTTGCCGCGTTCTGGGAGGTGTAAATTTTAGCAATGGAAAAAAAGAACTTTTCTTTTGCAATTATTTTCTGCTTATTGATGCCGTTATCAATAAACTGCTTTATTTTCATTTGCATGAAGATATTATTGTTTTGATACAAAGAATATTTTTTTTAAATGGTTGTAAGTTGATTAATGGCAACCCGATAATTATGTAAATGGTCCTATCCTAATTTGATATTTCAATAAACAAACTAAACAAACTTTTTAAATTCAACAGGCTTTAGACGACCTGATTGATGAGTTCCTCCCTCGTCATAGACAAGTGACAAGTGTGCCGCCTGATGAAGAAAGTGACAGCGATTCGGATAGGGACGAGTTAATACACAGTAACCGCGTTCATGATGATGTTCTAAGAGAAAGAATAGAACTGTTTACTCGAAGTAATGGCGATGACTATAACAAAAAATTGAGAGTGAGGACGAAGACAAAACATCATGTAACGGAAACAGTGACATACAGAGTTCGAAAGAAAAGGTCTTGACATCTTGTTCATGTAGAAAAAAATGCTTAGACAGTGTCCCATTAGAGGATATCCAAAACTCGATCTTGTCATTAAAAGAACTTTCAAGAGAGGAAAGAGACATGTTTATCATGGGGAAACTTTCGTGCACGTCCAATAGCTGTACACAGAGAGGAAAGGAAAGTAAAAGGAAGAGATACACATACTTCTTCAGGATTAAGGAAATTTGCAAGGGGTCTTTTCTTTTTGCGTATGGTGTTGGTTCAAAATATGTGAAGAACATTGTGTCCCAAATGAACGAAAATGGGTGCATACCAAGAACGCACAAAAACAAGAATAGACGCCCTAGTAATGCTTTCTGTTTTGATGACCTGAAAAATGCAGTAGACTTTATCCAGAATTACGCTGACGAGTTTGGACTCCCTCAGCCCAATGTGAAAAACCAAGGACATCCTCACATCTTTCTGCCGTCACCTGGTAACAAGTCATCTCTGCATTCGACCTACGTCACATCATGTACTGAAGCAAACAAACGACACGTTGGCCTTACAAAATTTAAGGTTCTGTGGAGAGACTGCTGTCCCCATATCAAGTATATGACTCCACGTTCTGACATCTGTCCAAAATGTGAGAATCACCGGGCCAACATATCTACAGCTGCTGGACAACAGGATAAACAGGAGCATCTGCAAGCTTTCACTGAGCATTTGTTAATGGTGGAGAAAGAGCGTCAGGTAGTTAAAACATTTTGATAATATATCAACAATGCTTTTGTATTTCTTTGTAATTTGTCTTTATTGTGTGACATTATTTATCCATTGTCGGTGTATAACAATGCAGTAAAGAATGCGATAAAAAGAAATGGAGCTAAATCACAGGCCTGCTGGAGTAATTCCCCCTTGTTCAACCGACCTTAAGGATGTTCACTACACCTTTGACTTTTCCCAGGCTGTCTCCATCCCTCACCATGCACGACAAGAAGGACCGCTGTATTTCCTGACTCCCCGAAAAGTTCAGCTGTTTGGCGTTGCAATTGAAGGACAGCACCGTCAATTTAATTATCTGATTGATGATGACCAAGGAATCGGGGAAAATGGATCAAAGGTGCCAATGGTGTTGTCTCCATGCTTCACCACTGCCTCACAACCTATGGTTCAGGAGAAAAGGCGTGTGTGATACACTGTGACAATTGTGCAGGTAAGACACGCACCAACAATGAACAGGATAACCTGAAATATCATTTGTCATTTTGGTATCAAACATTAATAACTCAAAAACGGTTAGGATTTCGATATGGCTGTCGCTGGAAAAGTTGTTTGTTGGAATCTTATAAATGTCGTTAAAATGTTATTTTGTTAGTGATTTGTGTAATATGAGTGTAAAAATCTTTGTTAACATGTACCTGTTTTCATTTGGCAAGTTAACAAAAGTCTTTGTGCTTACAACTGGCATATAGTTACCGCAGAAAGTATGCTGGTTTATACAGGAGGCTTTAATTCATAAGAATTTTTTTTTAGAATACATGCTTTTTTTTTTAGGAGTTTAGGTCATTTCATCTTAAATTGAATTAAACGATAGAGTGTCGTTCAGATAATTTTTAAAAGCAATGCCATTCTTAATCTTAAGCATAGATCAATTGTGGGTTTTAAGTATAAAAAAGAACTTCTATTTGATAGATTTTAGTCATTATACTGCAAACTTTTCAAATCTTCCTTGGTTCTTAGCTGTGCGTGTGTGTGCGTTGTACCTTTACGTAACCTATTCATCGCCCGCGGCTGAGGAGATCAGTCGAGGCTGAACTACCTAGCGGTAAGCGGTTATCTAATACACAGTTCGCGTCTTACTCGTATATGTAATTGCTTTAATTTTATAAAAGTTTGTCCATCTCTAATTTATTTAATTAAACATTAGAGTGTAAATTAAGAAGTCGTTCTGAAAATAAATAAAAGCGATATTACTCCAAATGAGAAATATCGTGAGACATAAATTAATGGTTGGTTTGTAAGTCTAAAAGTTTTAAAAACTGTACAAATAATGTTTTATATCAACAAAAAACCACAAATATTAAACCTTTAAATGATGATCATCCCTCGCACATGGCTGAGGAGATCCCGCGCGAGTGGACAAGTGATCCGCGGAAGGTTCGTGTTCTTCTATACATGAACCTTATCACACGTGCATGTTTGATATTTTGTACATACACAATAATTTTTAATTATTTTTTCAACTATAATATTGGTTTAAGATGAAAATATAAATTTATTTTACTGTGTGACGGTGCACATTTGTATATTTTAATATTATACGTAATTATGATATTATTAATAATGACCGATATTTTATCTTCATTTTTTCACATGATAAGATAAAATATCGACCATTATAAATTATATCATAATTAGGTAAAATATTAAAATATAGAAAAATGTGACGGTGCACATTTCTATATTTTAATATTTTACGTAATGTAATTACGTGATATAATTAATAATGGTCGATAGTTTATCTTCGTTATTTCACATGATAAGCTAAAATATAGAGAAGTTTTACATGTAAGTTGAGAAGTTCTAGAATATAGAAGTGTTTAGAATTGCGCGTTGCGTGAAATAAATATGTACATTTATTTGGATAAACATTTACACATAAATCTTTACATCGTACAGAAAAAGCTAGTTACAATTTAATTAGGAATAATGCATTCCCACATATCGGTAGGCATCATATAGGCAAGTTAATTACTTATGCAAACAAATGTCGGTCTATTTATTCATTTGTCAGTACGTAGGTATTTGAGTTAATTTTACAATCACGTTAGGATTAACTCATAACAATAGATGCCAAGGATAGTGAAAAACTATTTGATTAATTGAATCAAACTTTAGGTAATAGGGGACGCTATCCTGGCGAGGCCCCGTACAGGGAATCCATTAAAGTTAACTTACAATACAGTTAATTACCCTTTAATTATCCACCTAAGTGACCTCTCTGAGGTCAGGTTCGAGGTTAAAGGTTTATCCTCCCCTCTCCCGCCCGTCACTTACGCTCGGGACACGAGAGAATAAACATATCGTTAATTGATCCTCAACCTTGTCTTCGTTAAGGTCAGTATTTGCCATTTTTCATATTTTAGTCATTTTTATAGATATGTAAATTATTTCATTTTTTCGTCAGGTTTGCTTAAAATTATAACTGTAAATTGTAATGTCTCAAGTTACGATTAGGCAGTTGCAAGTAAGTTAGTTCGTTAAATTGAATAATTATTAAGACAAAAATAGGACAGAATAGTTTCATTTATTTAGTCATTTAGTCACCGTCTAATTTATGCTTTAATTAAGAGTTTATGTTACTTTTATTTAAGGAGGTTGGCACCTGAAATAATAGTAATGTCAATCATCCGAAAACCACTTTGATATAAGATAGGGACCTATAATGTTCATTTATTAGGTCTTTCCACCTTTCAGGTGAAAGACCTTTTGTATTTCTTATGTTTTTTATTATTAGGTCTTTCCACCTTTCAGGTGAAAGACCTTTTGTAATTCTTATGTTTTTTATTAGGGTCTTCCGTCTTCAGCGGAAGACCCTTCTATTATTCTATTGTTTCTTTTTCACTTTTCTTATTGTTATTATTAAGGTCTTCCGTTTCCAACGGAAGAACTTACTGTTTTTCTACTGTTTCTCATTCTTCTATATTATTAGGGTCTTCCGTCTTCAGCGGAAGACCCTACTATTATTCTATTGTTTCTTTTTCACTTTTCTTATTATTAGGGTTTTCCGTTTTCAACGGAAAACCCTTCTGTTATTCTACTGTTTCTTATTATTATTTTTTTTTTTCCCGCAAATTTTGTGCAGCCCATTTCTCGAAGATTTTCTGACTGATTGCTATGAAACTTTCAGGGTTTGTAGACGATGTTAAGGTCTAAAAACGGTTTTTTCAAATTTTTGAAATTCACTTCCGGTTATGAGTTATTGCCCTTTAATTGAAAATTGGGGGGTCTTTTGTCCAGAGTTGATCTCGGGAACTACACATGATAGGTGCATGAAATTTGGCGAAATTGTAGCTAACGTGTTGAAATTGTGCTAGCACGAAAGTTTTGGCAAATTTCTTTTTTAGTTTTTGAGCTATATATCGCCAAAGTTTAAGGTTTTTTCGGGGCTGAAATTTTGTTGCTTTTTGTATTATAACTTTTAAACTAAAAATATTTTGTTAAAACATATAGAAGAAAAGTTGTTTAGAATAACAAGGGCTTTCAGATGAAATAAAGAAAAAAGGGCTGGCCCCTATAATTAGGGGTCAGCAGTTCATACACGTCTTTTTCTGATAGCTAAAAATTTTATCATTTTATGAAAAAAAAAAAAATAACTAGACTACTTTTTATAAATTAAATTTTGTAATTTGGTATGAAATTAAACAAGCTCTGTGCTATATTTGTTTCTAATCTCATAAAACAAATATGCGAGAATCGTACATGAACGAGTTAATTGTCTACATAGACACACAAGCGAACAATGCCGTTTCAGGGCGTAGCATTTATTGTTATTATTGTGATTAAATTTCACGGTTTTATTCTGTTTATCTAAATCATTTATAAATGCAATGAACACACACAACTACTTATTTAAACGTGCTATGTGTCCGCGCAGAGCAAATCTCTATCGGGGCCTTCCTGTCATAAACAGTGACGAACGGCATTGTGGGAAAGCGATGGATGCCGAAGCGCAGAAGAGAAGTTGTGTATTTTTTCGCCGTACATTTTGTACGTTCACATGCACTTTCAATCCACAGTGAAACACATGAACATGTACAGGGAACACTACTTCGTATTTGTATAAGGAGGGATATATTCTTCAGACTTGTTTGAATCGTTTACGAGGAAATTCTGACAGTCACAGTACTGTCGGCAGATGTTTACGTTTACACTGATCAGCTGTTGATAAGCTGATAAGAGTTACGAGTAATAAGAGAGAAAAAATGGACATTTAAAAGTGTGATTTATGTGGATGTTTCTGAAGAAGGTAAGTCTTTTTACTCATTTTAAAGTTTCTTGTCTTTAGTGGTTAAAATGTCAGCATGTTAACTGGTTAACATTTAGTCTAGATGTACAGTCATGGGACATAATTATTCGCCACTTCAAAATGGCCGCCGGACTTCGAGTATCGCGCACCTTGATATTTAGGATATACAAGTATAGCTTTTCAAAAAAGCTTACCGTCTTTAGACCAAACTCTAAACAGCAACAAGTTATCATATAAAATTCAATTCAATTTTATATAAATGTCGCCTTCCTTTAAATTGCCTGGGGATTTTTTTATATGTGCTTTTTAATCAAGCCCAAAGTTGAAATATCGTAATGGTATGCATATACCACATGCTTGTTGTTGAGATCGACTATAAAAGGGATATAGATATCTTAAATAAGATCGAATCATTCCATAAAATCACATTTAAAACCACTGCATTCTACAACTTGTTTAACTGATATTAGATATTCAGCTTGTTTTACTGCTATTAGCATTATCGTATCAAATTTTCACATTAATAGTATTAACATAAAAATACAAAATGAAAAGAACAAACATTTTCAATAGATATTATAGAAAGTTGCTTTCAACTAGTTGTACTGAAAAACTAAAGCTTGAATTCATTCATATCAATTTTGTTATTTTTTCGTTTTCTCTCTTTTTAAGATTGGGAATGTTCGAAAATTGTTAAGTCGTACGTAAATTAAATCATCAGAAAATTGTCTCCCTTGCGCCGAACAGTATTTTGACCAATGAAATAAATGTAAATTTTCACATCATGTATTTTCTACCAATCACAAAGAAGAGGAAGTGCACAACCCGGATACTGTAAATTATTTCAACTCTTTATACCGTCTTCCAAGGAAGACGGTAATTATAAAATTTAATAAATGCCTATCTTACCTCAATACTTTGTTAGATTGTTTTTCATCTTTAAAACTTCAATTAGCCTTCCAGGAATGGTCGCATAAAGGTCCTCAATATAAGCGGTAGGTATATTTTTCCAGGCAGACCGAATTTTCGCCATGAGTTGCTGTTTTGTGTTAATGAATTCGGCACGGGTTTCCAGTGTTCTTTTTATTTTTAACCAAATGTTCTCGATGATATTTAGGTCAGGATGCTTGGAAGGCCATGATGTTGCATTTATATTGTCATTGGCAATGTATTATTTTACTAAAGTCTGTCCCAAGATATTTATGCAGCACATTTGGACGATTTTTAATAAAAATACACATACCTGTGAAAGAAGTGCAATTGAAATAGTTGAAAGGGATAATTTCCAAGATAATTTCATTGACACATTATCATCTTTCACTCAGAAAAATTCACAGGAACGAAAACTGATTCCTTACGGAGATTTATAATGGGGAATGTTTACATCTTTTCTCCATTCGGAATGCACTCGGAATACATCGCGCAATTTTTCAACGTTATCATCCAGGCTTGCTGTAATACAAAATCCCCGTAGACATCACATTTTTTAGCATTGTAATGAAACCCGATAAGCTAACAGGGGCGTTTCGACTGAGAAATCTTGGAAATTTTTCATACTTTTGAATGAACATCGTTTGAACCCTGAGGTATTTATAAATATCAAGCAATTAAGCGAAATGTGAATCTGTGGGACAGAGTATAAATTGTCTCTATGTACGAGAGCATTGTCGTCCATAAATGCTTATTGGTTATCAGGGATATGTCTGGCTAAAACGGGCCAAAGGTTATTGTCTAATATTTCAATATATTTTCTGGCATTTATGTTACCTTCTACATAAGTTAAAGTCCCTATTATCCATATAGATACACATCCCCAGATCATGATACTCAAACGTCGTCGAGATGGCGGACACACAAGTTGCGCATTGTATTTTTCGTCGTCTTTTCTCCATATATAAACTTTCTGATTTTTTCCAATTACTATCTGGCTTTCATCACTAAACACCCATTTACTCCAATCGTGATAAACAGTTCAATTTTTCCTATCCTTACACTACATACACCGAGCTTTTTTGTTGACATCGCGAATCGCGACTTTTTTCTTGGGAACTCTCCGTTTATATCCAAGCTCTTGAATTTTTCTTTTCATAGTTCTTGTACAAAATCTATGACTGATGCCCTCAATAACAATACCAGTTTTGTCTTCGTAAGTTCTTCGTCTGTTTTCATTGACTACGCGCAAAAGTTTGTTTTTATCTCTGTCCGTATACACTCTCTTCTTTCCCCTTTCTTGTTGATTTTCTACAAGTCCCGCTTCTTCATTTTTTTTTCAACAATACTATATTGTAGATCTAAGAATTCCTAATGTTCTTTCCAACTCTGATGCATTTCTGGTTTCTCGATAAGCTTTTACAATCATATTTCTGGCGTTCGTACATAATTCTTTTCCCTTTCCACCCATATTGTTTTGGTATAATTTTACCGACAAACAGTACAGCAGTAGAAAAAACCCTGTGTATACGTCATCAATTTTAGTATTACATCACAAAGTTAAAATTAGAAAGGGAATATGTTGTGTCTATTTATAGCGCGCAGCCCTACTTTACGGACCATGCAAGAAACCGCAACGCTATTTGCGCACAGGTGGCGAATAATTATGTCCCATGACTGTACATGTAAGTACGTGCACACTGTCACTGATGCATGTTATTTTTTTAGTCCAGACAATATAAATCCTTTTAAGAGAATTGAATCCCAAATGAATACCCTGTAGACATAATATCAAGTAAATAAAATTGTATACTTCAGAGTTAAAACATGACTTTAATATTTTTATGATGCCGATCATTGTATCATTAGAGAGGTTTAGCAGACCAACGGGTACCCGGTACATGTACTTGTACATGTAGGTTACAAGTTAGAACTATGCGTACCACTGTACCAGTTCACATAATTTTTCTTGTTCAACAGTTATGATGTGTACTTTAATTGTCATTGTTAATGTTTTAAATGTATTTTTAATATTCTCTTTTTTTATTCTGACTGCTGGCAGTACTGGCGTGCGAGCAGTTCTCGCCGAGGACCATTTCTCGCCGGTGCATTGTTACATCATATTTTCGTATATAATTTTATGTGTTGATAAAATGACGTAACAATGCACTGGTGAGAAATGGTACTCGGCGAGAACTGATCGCACGCCAATATTGATTAATTACAGACAAAAACTGAAGGTTGCGAGTGTTATTTTTTATTGAACACCATTGTTTAAAATAATTCTTTATATATGTGACGGTCAGACCATTTTGAATACCAGTGCCAGATAGCTCAGTTGGTAGAGCACCTGACTAGAGATTCAGGGGGCCCAGGTTCAAATCCCGGTTTGGTCCTTCATTATTTCTCCCATCCCGTTACAATATTGGTGCTGTGACCAACCCCTGGAACTGACAGGTTAACTCCTGCCAGGGGAAGAGCCAGGGGTGATCTTTGAGGGTGAAGATCATTTAAGGGGGGAGGAATGTGACGGTCAGACTGGTTTGAATACCGGTGCCAGATACATGTAGCTCAGTTGGTAGAGCACTTGACTAGAGATTCAGAGGGCCAGGTTCGAATCCCAGTCTGTTCCGTCATTATTTCTCCCATCTTGTACATGTATATTTATCAGATATATAACAGATGATTAAGAGTCATCACATGTTTTGCAAGATGCAATAAGTATATTAAAACCTTTACTTTACAACACAATACATTTAAGTGAATATTTATGTTTCTTGATATTATTTGGTGTGGTTTTCTTGACAGCGTCACATTCAAGTCAGTGTCAGCTACGTTATGCATAAACAATTTACCCGCTCCTAAACCACAATTTTATTATTAGTGGATTCAGCTTACCGCTGATCGGCTGCTGTTGCAGCAGACTAATAATATATGCACGGACAAAACACAATGAACTTATCAGAGAATGAAAAATTCATCGAGTTACTTTCAACTGTTGGAATTTGGGTATTTTTTTTAAAATGTATACTTGTGACAAAACATATATGTGGTACATAAAGCTGTAGCTTTATGAAGAAAATTTGGGTTAGACCATATATAGCTACCATGCAAGTAAATGATATTATCAATTCGAATTTGATGAGATTTTTCCGATAGCGTCAGGATCAATTCTGTCTGTTGCGTCATACATAAACAAAACAAACCGCCGGTGTTAAAACTTTATGATTTGTCAACTCGTTTTCTTAGGTGGAGCTACATGTATTTATATTCTATAATAATGCACGCTTACGCAATGTCACAGCTTATTGATTTCACAGGACACTTCATTTACCAAACACTTCGATTTTCCCTTGTGCAAATTAAATCTCTCTCTCTCTCTCTCTCTCTCTCTCTCTCTCTCTCTCTCTCTCTCTCTCTCTCTCTGTATTGTATGTGCCCCAGTTCATTTTATGTATATAAATGTAAATGTAAAATGTACATGTATTACTACTTAGTTACCAGTCGAAGTAATATAGATGAATATCTCGATTTCTGCACCTTTTGATCGACAAACGACAGTCAATAAACGAATTGAACGATGATATTAGAACCATTTTAACAAGAGCTTGGACTTTGGGTAGTTGTGTCAAACAGCAATGTGACGTAGGCCTGTCTATTTCATCGCTCGCCACTCAGTCATGACTCTTTGAAATCAACAAGATTTGTCTGGCTATTGAGCTAAGAGAACGCAATCGGTGCATATTTCGCTTGAAATTGCGTTATATTTAACTTGTTTTGACGCCAGGAATAGATAGCTACACCCTACTGAAAGTCCAAGGTCTTGTTAAAATGGTTCTATGAAAGAACTTGAGACGGAAGTGGAAAGCGCAAGGGGGTATAAATGTACATGTACGTAGAATTCGATTCGTTTATTCACCCTTGCCCTACCACATTCTGTGTAAATCTATACCAAAATATCCCCATACATTTTACAGCAGATGTTATTTCTTTACTTGACTCTTAAACTCTTTTAAACGCCATCACCAGCCCCATACAGTAGCGTATTTTGTTTACATATAAAAATAACGACTCCTGATCTGCTTTACGAGGTTGGTTTGCCATTTGAAGATTGTTTAATAAGAAAAAGTTTGGGGCAAGTACTTGTATGAACAGTCGTAAACTGAATTAATTTTTAAAATGGATTTTTTAAGTATGCACTGTTCATTATATATGGCTATGTACATGTAATTCAAACCATAATTTTCTTCTTAGAGCTACAGCTATATGCTTGTTGTTTTGTCCGTGCATAATTTAGTCTGCATCAGCAGCCAATCAGGGATAAGCTGCTGCGTCCACCATAAGAAATTTTGTGGTTAAGGAGCGGGTATTGTTTATGCATGACGTAGCTGACAGACTTGAACACGACGCTATCGGAAAAACCTCACCAAATTCGAACTAATAATATTTACAAAAAACTTGCAATTTATGGCGCACGAAATATACGCTAGTTTTATAAAGATTGACATACATGTAATGTACCACATTCTGTGAAAAATGATCTATTAAAAATACTTCATTAAGTTTACTCATACATGTTTTATGCTTATTACACATAGTTTTGTTTTTAAAACATGTAATTTCTAAGAAAAGAAACAAAAACCCTCACTAAATTTATTTGCAAAAAAAAAAAAACAAACCAGTAGAATTGATAAAGCATGGTATACCAGAAGCTAATACAATGTAGTAAAGTAACTTTGACGCTGTTCAGATGGGTAATATTCCTTTGTAATTTACGAATTGAAATATTTACTGTTGCACTACAAGTAATAAACTCTCTCTCTCTCTCTCTCTCTCTCTCTCTCTCTCTCTCTCTCTCTCTCTCTCTCTCTCTCTCTCTCTCTCTCTCTTTCTTTCAATTTGATATGTGTCTATACCTAAGAAAATTTTTTAATATTATATTATGACTTGATATGCAAATTTTTGATCTTGTACTGCCTAAATGTTATGTCATGTATTGGGATATGTCATACTTATTACACTGCATGGTCAGTGTATTTTTTCCAGAAATACTATGCATATGTTAATGTAAACACAGCTATTACTAGTACATGTATGTAAACACAGCTAATTATTCTTTTTTTGATTTCAGCTCAAAACGGACTCTTGTTACCACATGGCACCACATGGCTTTTACCTGTTGATTCTTGTGGTTTCAGCTCTTGAGGTTAACCTGTCACCTCTACCAACATGCATATTCCTTGTGTTCTACAGACTATTTACCGGTAATTCAAATTAAGTCAGATAATGCATGAACAATAATGGAACTTTCAGAAAGCATCATGCCATGTTGTGGTTTGTGTTTGATAAGAAATTATGAAAAACAAAATTAAGGCAGTTTAAAGAAATTCATAATTGTTATGAAAATTTGTTTTTCAATAAAAGTATGAAATTTTGTTTCCTTTATTTTTGATTTTATAAACTTAAGATATTTAGATGTGTTTACATAATTGAAAAATCCCCCCCCCCTATTCAATTGTCTGCATTAAGATTACATGTAGGATATGTAAATGTACATTTGACTTTGAAATAACATCTGCTATGATAATTACTTTTGAAATGAACAAGAAACAACCTATTTCTACCTTTCTAAAGTATATATGCATAAAAAAAGTAGAAAAACATGTCAAATTTGAACATTTTTCATGGAAATCAACTCTGTCTCCAGCTACCTGGGTGTGTTGAATTTAATTTTAATTTAAGGCAGATGTCTAACTTGTAGGTCTTACTGTTTTAGCATGGTTAGAAGGAGACTAGAAATCAGAATAGATTAGATATTCACTAAATATGATTGTTAGCTTACTTTTTTCATGAAAACAAGAAATCACATGCAGGACAGCTGTCTATTTGTTAATTAAAATGGTAAAAATCGTACAATAAACAAAGATCAAATTTTAGAATCATTGATGATTGTTTTCAAATATGTGTGAGAAATGACTCAAGGAAATTGCCACAAGTTTCATAAAATTAGGTAAAACATTTCAAACCATGACTTTTTATGAAAATCAAAAGGGGGGGGGGGGTATACATGTAAGGGCATTTCTAAGTGATGTGAAGCTTTTATCATGATTATATCATGTAGATGTATGTTGTATTGAATAAGGTTTCTTTTTAAAGGTGGTTGAACAACAATTGACCTCTAAAAGGTCAGGTAAAGGTGTTTTGCTATGGAGAACCCTATAAATCTGTGTTTACTAAAGGAAATTGGAAATGGTGGGTTCACTTAAATGGCCATATTTTTATTAAACCTCAATGGAATTGGCAATATGTGGTATTCTTTTTCTCAGAATTGCATTAGCTTTCTTATTCTAAGACAAACTGTTTTTTCATAAAATGTTAGTGTACGAAGTTAAAGGTACAAGGAACAGTTTCGGATAAAGTACCGTCAATATTTTTGTAAAATTGAGAGTGACTGTACTTGAAGGTTTAGGCCAGCATTTTTTAATTTTTAGATTTACGAAATATTTTTCAAAATGTTTGGGGGGGAGGAGGGAAAAAAAATAAAAATAAAATTGAAAAATTTCTCCGTCGAGAAAAAAAATAAAAATAAAACAATTTTTAACAATATTTTTTTATTTTTAAAATAAGAACACATGTTCAGGAGCTGCCATTTTTTAAATATATATTTAGTACTTTTGGTTGTTGATGATGTTCTTATCATAACATATTTTATCCATGGGCACTAAAAATTTGTGTTAATATATTGTATATGCATGTTTAAAAAGAAGGGTTTTCTTTTTTATATACCAGCACATACTATACATATAGATAAAGACCAAAAGAATTAAGGGAGTTTTCACTTCTCCCTTGCAAAAAATAGGAATAAGTTTGAGAAATCATTTAGTTGATTAAGTTAACAATGCTATTCACAAATTCAAAATTTAAAATATTGTTACTGAAAATAAATTAGATTAGAAGCATGTCCATAAATGTCAGTAAAAAATCAAACAATTAAGTTTTTAATTTAAAAAAGCTGGTCTAATTTTTAAAATTTTATTTATTTATGTAATTATACCTTTAATAAAGGAATGTTTTGTTATTTTGTTAGCTTAATGACAAATAATAAGACTCTTCAGTGTGTTTAGGGTTATTAGTCCAACCCTATGACCCACTTACAGCAGTTATGTAGAGGATCTATTTCCAAACTGTTAATTATGATTATTTTAGTATTTATTTTGCAAAAATGTCTTTTAAATAAGTAGCTTATCATTTTCTTGCCAATGAGGTTTTTTTTAAATTTACGAAATCGTGAACTTAGAAAAAGACTTCAACTTCTCTTTTTTGAGGAAATTCTGGCTAAGTTGCCGATCACAAAACTTAAAACTGAAGGGTTGGACGAAAGCAAACAGGAGTAGGGCCTATAGTTTTTTTGGTTTTTTTTTGTAACTTCTATTGCCCATGACTTGATCAGAAAGAACTTGGTCTTTTTAATCAATGCATGAACAACAATAATTCAGAATACACATACGTGATTGCATCAACATTTATTTTAATTTTTACCAGAAAGAAAATTTGGGGTCGGAGGAAAAAATAAAATTAATAGCTAGTTCAGGTCCTTTTATTTTTATTTGAATTTTAAAAATAATAGGGTCGGCGGGTTTGTAAATCGAAATTTCAAAAAATGCTGGCCTTATCAGTGTTGCGTAGATTCATGAAATGAATTTTAATGATTATCATTAGTTAGAGGGATGTCTCTTGTTGGAATTGGTAAGCAATATTAAGGCCCCTAATTTTAAGTACATGAGAAGCAGTAATAAATTGTGAAACTTGCGGCTATGACTGTTGTGTTGAAATTGAAGGTTACAAACGGGAGGTTATATAACACGAAATGTAGGTGGATGGGATATTATATACCTATTTACTGGGTATGAGGACAAAAGCAAGTTTATTGTCCCCAAGACAGCAACTATTTCATGGGGCAAAGCCAAGGGAAATAGTTGCTGTGGAGGGGGACAATAAACTTGCTATTGTCCGAATAGTCAGTTAATTGGTATTTTATTATACCAAAGAAAACTTTATTTGTCAGCGATGCAGAATTTCTTGATAAACAAATTAGAGTTATCAAACTTTGTATTTAATGTGGCGATCTGATTAGGTCAGAGGTGTTCCGAGTTTAAAAAGGAGGGAAATCGAATTCTGCTGATGAATGGTTTTGATGACTATTCACCATGGGCAGATAGCATGTAAGATAAAAAAAGCATGTTTATGCGGGCGCCTTCTAGTGATCAGTTTGTCCGTCGATCCATCCGAGATCGCTTGACCGGAGCATAGCTTCTCTCCCCTTGGCCCAATCTGGCTCATACCTCATTCACAGTGTTCCTTTGGGTAAAGGATGTGCAGTGACCTTGAATCATGTTTTAAGGTATAAGGTTAAGGTCATAGCAGAATTATATATATAAAATCCTTGTCTGGGGCATATCTTCTCTCCCTTTGGTCCAATCTGGCTAATACAGAGTGTCTTTATGGTTAACAATGTGCAGTGACCTTGAATGAAATTTGTAGGTAAAGGGTGAAGATCATATCGGATCATGCAAAAATCCTTTTTTCAGAGCATTTATACTTTCCACTAACCCCTATTTGGCTCAGACTTCACATAAGCAGAGCTTTTGAGTAAAGGGTGTGTAGTGACCTTGAACCTATTTTCAAGGTAAACTGTGAAGGTCATAGCAGAATTATATTAAAAAAAATCCTTGTCCGGAGTATATCTTCTCTCCCTTTGCTCCAATCAGGCTCATACTTCACCCACATGATGCCTTTGATCAAAGGATATGCAATGACCTCGAATGATATTAGTAGGTCAAGGTCATATCAGATCACACAAAAATCCATATTTAAGAGCATATATATACTCTCTTTTTAGCCCCTATTTGGCTAATATTTTACCTAAGCAGAACTTATTGGTTAATGGCGTGCAGTGACCTTGAACCAAGTCAATGTGACGGTCATAGCAGTTCTTTTTAAAATTAGTTTTAGACAGTAGATTATTTCCCAGATATGCTTAATCTTGGTCAGATTGAACAAAAATGCCTGTATGTTTGGGGAAATGAAATTGAATTAGAAGTACTATGCCAGCTGGAAAAATTTCAAGTTATAGGTCAAGGTCAAAGCAAAATTCTCTGAAATAACATAAGCGGGGCCCTTTGAAATGTTCACCATTTCAATGTTGTCTGGTTCATAGTAATTTTACATAGAAAATATTTACAGAGGTATAATAAAGTAAACTATACATTGATTAGTTTCTGACAATTGATGATGCAACAAGCACACAGTAGGTCAACCCTTTGAAAAGCAGTGTAGAGGAAAAGTTGCTCATAATTATGTTTTAAACAAAATTTTCTGTTGGTGGCCCTGTTAAGGAGTTTAAGGGTTCGTCCCCTAAAACACAGTGTTTCAGATATAACTTGAACGGTCAACAATTCTTGAACACTTGTTGAACAAAATATGTTTATATTTACGAGACCTTTTATTTGATATCAAAAATACGGCTGTTCCCTCAAGTTAGGGGCCAGGAAGGCTCAAAAGCTTAACTATTTCCGGAGCAATAGTTTTTCATTAATCATAAACGCTAAAAGAGCTTATCAAGCTCAATTTAAAACTGAAATCCATTTAAAATTCGGACGATTAAATGCGGGATATAAGCGTTAAAAAAATTGATTTTTACGGAAATTTTAATTTTGCATTCTAGGTTAAGAAAATAGAGAGTCCAAGGTAAAGTTAACTTGTACCTAAAATGAAGTCAAATTTGTTAAGTCATACTTAAACACATTCGGATTTTTTTGTTAAGTCGTTCTTGAAATGGTTAAGGTTTTTTGTTAATTCGTACTTAAAGTCATTCGGATTTTGTTAAGTCGTACCAAGAATCATTCGATTTTTTTTTTATCTTTTTGTACTTAAGTTACTTTTGTAACTAGATTAAGAACTCTGCTTCTTAGAGGTACTTCTAGCGTTACTTTCGACATTAACGGAAAACCCACTCGTTGCTTTGCAACGAGCTTTGCTCTAGTTATTATTATTATTCTTTTTTTTTCTCACCGATTTTGTGCAGACAATTTCTCGGAGATTACTACATCGATCTCGTTCAAATTTTCAAGATATACGCGCATTTATCTGAAGTTGATGTTTTCTGATCGATTTTTAAAAATTCACTTCCGGTCGGAAGTTATCGTCCGTTTACGATTTTCAAAAGTCAATTTTGTCGGCTAGAGATCTAGAAAACGAGTAAAGATAGAGGGCTGAAAGTTTAAGGGATGCTAGACATAGCGTTTTTGTCTTGCACCTGGGTCAAGAAAATGTCCGCCGTCACTTCCGGTCGTCACCAGACGGAAATTCAAAATTTCGAATTTTTGAATTTTTTTATTTATTAATATTTTTCTTTCATATTTTTGTAGCTGATAGTGACCCTTTTACTGATTCAGAATATGTAATTTGTTTTAAAATCGATCAACGCATTCTCGAGATATTAAGCGTCAAAGTCCTGAAGCGAGAGCCCGAGTAGCTCAGTCGTTATGGTCGTGGACAGTGCCCAGGCGACCCGGGTTCAAGCCCCGAGTGGCGAAATTTTTTTTTTCGTTTTTTTTGCGTAGACTCACAATTTTATCTTTAAAACGAAGAGTTCTATCTCATTTATTCAAAAATCGGACGGAAGACCCACTCGTTGCTCGCAACGAGAACGATCTAGTTATTATTATTCTTCTTGGTAGACACCCTTAATTTCTCAGCCATTTCTTTATCGATTTTAATGATTTTTACAGGGATGATGTCTTAGGTGAATGTCTCTTTGCATCCCACTTTTTGTCTGAAAATTCACTTCCGCTTTTGAATTATCTCCCTTTTTCGTGTTTTTTGGATCATGATTTTGTCCACGCGTGTTCTCAAAAACCGTTATAGTTAGAGACTTGGAAATTTTATGCAAGATAGAGTGGTTATGGTGATTTGCATGCTTGTTTTAGATTTCACCAGAAGGCATTGTGCTTGAAGCTCGCCTTGACCTGAAAATGTTGATGTTAACTTTTTTTCACAATTTTGGGGAAATTTGAGACTTGATCACGAATATCTTTTTTGTAATAAATATTTTGTTATCATATATAGGACAATAAAAGTTTATATATACAAGAGCTTTCATCTGACACCAAGAAAAAGGGGCTGGCCCCTCATATTAGGGGCCCAGAAGGGTCTAAAGTCAATTATCTGTATCTCTTTAATAAGAAATATTTTATAATGTGTTATAGAAGCAAAATTGTTTATCTTCTCGTTAGTTATCTATACATGATTAAAAATTGCTGATATGTTACATAATTAGGGGTTTTAAGGGGCTAGAAGTCCAATATTTTGATCATTTATATCTTAAAAAGGAGAAATATTTTGTAAAGCATTATAGAAGAAAAGATGCTCAGAATAATGTTTGTAATGATATGTAACAACCACAAATTCGTAAAATGGCCCTTATAAGGAGATAAGGGGTCGGCCCCTAAAACAATCTTTTTCAAATATCTCAAGAACGGTAACGAATTTCTTATCACTTAATGAACAAAATGTGTTTACATTAAAAATACCTTTTAACTGACACCAAGAAAAAGGGGCTGGCCCCTCAAATTAGGGGCCCAGAAGGGTCTAAAGTCAATTATCTGTATCTCTTTAATAAGAAATATTTTGTAATGTTTTATAGAAGCAAAATTGTTTATCTTCTCGTTAGTTATCTATACATGATTAAAAATTGCTGATATGTTACATAATTAGGGGTTTTAAGGGGCTAGAAGTCCAATATTTTGATCATTTATATCTTAAAAAGGAGAAATATTTTGTAAAGCATTATAGAAGAAAAGATGCTCAGAATAAAGTTTGTAATGTTATGTAACAACCAAAAATTCGTAAAATGGCCCCTATAAGGAGATAAGGGGTCGGCCCCTAAAACAACCTTTTTCAAATATCTCAAGAAATTTAACGAATTTCTAAACACTTAATGAACAAAATGTGTTTAGATTAAAAATACCTTTCATTTAATATCAAGAAAAAGGGGCTGTCCCCTCAAATTCGGGGCCAAAGGATTTTAAAGGGCAAGAAGTACAATTCTTAGATCTTTATATCTCTAAAAGGACAAATATTTTGAGAAGTATTATAGAAGAGACGATACTAGGAATGATGTACTCAACAATATTTCACCAGCAAAATTTCGTTAAAAAGCCCATATAAGGAGATAGGGGTCGGCCCCTAAAAAATCCCAAAATATCTCAAAAACGGTAACGAATTTCTAATCTCTTGTTAAACAAAATGTTATTGATATTGAAATACCTTAATTTCTTTTAATATCAAGAAAAAAGGGATGATCCTTTAAATTAGGGGCCAAGAAATATCTAAATGTTTTCAATGAAAGTTCTTAAACATGAATCTGAAAGAAAAAAGCTTCTGGCCTTTTCAATGAAATATCACTTTTTTCTATTTCTTTATCATGTTTACCTTATAAATAGCAAACGCTAGATCATTCATGTATCTCAACTATGAAAACCGGACGGAAGACCTCCTCGTTGCTCGCAACGAGATCGTGTCTAGTTATTATTATTATTCTTTTTTTTTCTTACCGATTTTGTGCAGACGATTTCTCGGAGATTGCTCGATCGATTTCATTCAAATTTTCAGGATCAACGCAGTTTTATCTGAAGTTGATTGTCATTTAACCATTTTTGAAAATACACTTCCGGTCGGAAGTTATCGTCCGTTTACGATTTAAAAAAGTCAATTTTGTCTGTCAGGTTTCTCAAAAACGAGTAAAGATAAAGGGCTGAAATTTTCAGGGATGACAGATCTACCTATTTTCTGGTGCACCTCGGTCAAGAGAATGCCAGCCGTCACTTCCGGTCGTCACCGGAAGGAAATTTAAAGAAAATTAATTTTTCGACTTTTTTATTTTTTAATATTTTTCTTGAATTTTTTATAGGTGATAGTGACCCTTTTACTGATTCAGAATATGTAATTTGTTTTAAAATCGATCAAAGCATATTCGAGATATTAAGCATGAAGCGAGAGCCCGAGTAGCTCAGTCGTTATGGTCGTGGACAGTACCCAGGCGACCCGGGTTCAAGCCCCGAGTGCCGCAAAATTTTTTTTCGTTTTTTTTGCGTAGACTCACAATCTTTAAAACGATAAGTTTTATCTTATTTATTCAAAAATCGGACGGAAGACCCACTCGTTGCTCGCAACGAGAACGATCTAGTTATTATTATTCTTATTAGGTCTTTCCACCTTTCAGGTGAAAGACCTTTTGTTTTTCTTCTGTTTTTTATTAGGTCTTTCCACCTTTCAGGTGAAAGACCTTTGATTTTCTTCTGTTTTTTATTATTTTTTTTTCTTCTCTTTTTTTCCAGGGACAGCTTTTTTATTTCCAAAGATATTGAACTACTCTTTTCTTTATGTGATTGATCATAAAAAGTTATGGTACCAAATGACCCATTGCTTAATAGCTCCCAGAACTTACAAAGTTATTGCCCTTGTGTACAAAAAGCTTGTTATCGCTACTCCTCTAAAACCATCAGAGATAGAGAATTAGAACTTTTACCAATGTCTTCAGTACACTTAGAAGGTTCTTCAATCTACTAATACCGAAAGGATCCGAGACCCCCTTCTGTTAGTTATTGCCCCTGAAAGTATTTAAATTTTCAGAAAATCACTTCCAACATTTTTATTATTTATGATAGAGACTTCGGACCACTTGGGATGGAAGCGTCTACCTTGGCCGAACAAAATGACATAAAGGTCAAAGGTCAAGGTCAGTTGGAAATCTCTTAATTAATGAGTTTTTAGATCTCTTTTGTTAAGGGTGGTAGAGAAAAACTTTTTTCATGGATGTAGTAGGACATCTCAAGACATTTCAAAATATAACCCCTTGGCTCCTACCTTTGAATAATTATAGAGTTATTGCCCCTATTGTACGAAATGCTTGTTATCGCTACCCCTCTGAAACCATAAGAGATAGAGATTTGGAACTTTTACCAATGTCTTCAATACACTTTAAGGCTTCTTCAATCTATTCATACCGAAATGATCCGAGGCCCCCTTCTAGTAGTTATTGCCCCTGAAAGTATTTAAATTTCCATAAAATCACTTCCAACTTTTTTATTATTTATGGTAGAGACTTCGGACCACTTGGGATGAAAGTGTCTACCATGGTCGAAAAAAAGGACATAAAGGTCAAAAGTCAAGGTCATTTAGAAATCTGTTAATTAATGAGTTTTTATATTTCTTTTGTTTAGGGTGGTACAGAAAAACTTTTTCACTGATGTCGTAGGACTTCTTAAGGACATTTCAAATATAACCCTTCAGCCCCTATATTTAAACAATTATAGAGTTATTGCCCCTATTGTACAAAATGCTTGTTATCGCTACTTCTTATAAACCGTTAGAGGCAGAGACTTGAAACTTTTACTAATGTATTCAGTACATTAAGGGGCTCCTTCAGTCTATCATACAGAAAGGGCCTGATGCCCCCTTCTAGCAGTTATCGCCCCTGAAAGTTTCTTAATTTCGTTAAAATCACTTACAACTTTTAAATCTTACTTCGTAGGGCTATCAGACTACTTCAAATTAAAATGTTGACCTTTATAAGTAAATATGACATAAAGGTCAAAGGCCAAGGTCAAACAAAATAAAAATTTACATATTTAAGTTTTTCGACTTTTTTTTAATGTAACGCAGAGAAAATGTTTTATTAATTATACTGAAACAAAACATAAAAAAAATAATGAGGTGAATAGACCTCTAATTGTTCGAGAACAATTAGTCTACTAGTTATTTTTTTTCTCCTCTTTTTTTCCAGGGATAGCTTTTTATTTCAAAAGATATTTAAACAATTTTTTCTTTATGTTATTGACCATAAAAAGTTATGATACCAAATGACCCTTTGCTTAATAAATCCCAGAACTTACAAAGTTATTGCCCTTGTGTACGAAATGCTTGTTATCGCTACTCCTTTTTAACCATAAGAGATAGAGACTTGGAACATTCACCAATGTCTTCAGTACACTTAGAGGGTTCTTCAATCTATTCACAACGAAAGGATATAAGGCCCCCTTCTAGTAGGTATTGCCCCTGAAAGTATTTAAATTTATATAAAATCACTTCCAACTTTTTAATTATTAATCGTAGAGACTTCGGACCACTTGGGATTGAAGCGTCTACCTTGGCCGAACAAAATGACATAAAGGTCAAAGGTCAAGGTCATTTAGAAACCTGTTAATTAACGAGTTTTTAGATCTCTTTTGTTTAGGGTGGTAGAGAAAAACTTTTTCATGGATGTAGTAGGACATCTTAAGACATTGAAAAATTTAAATCCTCAGCCCCTACTTTGAAATAAATACAGAGTTATAGCCCCTATTGTACGAAATGCTTGTTATCGCTACTCCTCTGAAACCATAAGAGATAAAGACTTGGAACTTTTACCAATGTCTTCAGTACATTTAGGGGCTTCTTCAATCTATTCACACCGAAAGGATCTGAGGGCCTCTTCTAGTAGTTATTGCCCCTGAAAGTATTTAAATTTATATAATATCACTTCTAACTTTTTTATTATTAATCTTAGAGACTTCGGACCACTTGGAATGGAAGCGTCTACCTTGGCCGAACAAAATGACATTAAGGTCGAAGGTCAAGGTCAAACAAAATAAAAGTTTTGCAATCTTAATCTTTTGACATTTTTTTTTTTTTATAAAATAGCGTAGAGAAAATATTTAATTAGTTTAATTGAAACAACATTATAATAAACATAAAAAATAATGAGGTGGAAAGACCTCTAATTGTTGGAGAACAATTAGTCTACTAGTTATTATTTTTTTTCTCCTCTTTTTTTCCAGGGACAGCTTTTTTATTTCAAGAGATATTGAAACATTTTTTTCTTTATGTTATTGAGCATTAAAAGTTATGGTACCAAATGACCCTTTGCTTAATAACTCCCAGAACTTACAAAGTTATTGCCCTTGTGTACGAAATGCTTGTTATCGCTACTCCTCTGAAACCATAAGAGAAAGAGACTTAGAACTTTTACCAATGTCTTCAGTACACTTAGAGGGTTCTTCAATCTATTCATTCCGAAAGGATCGGAGGCCCCCTTATAGTAGTTATTGCCCCTGAAAGTATTTCAAACTCTATAAAATTACTTCAAACTTTTTTATTATTTATCGTAAAGACGTCGGACTACTTGGGATGGAAGCGTCTACCTTGGCCGAACAAAATGATATAAAGGTCAAAGGTCAAGGTCATTTGGAGGGCAATCTAGCAATTTATTAAAAATACTAAGAGGGAAAGACCTCTAATTGTTCGAGAACAATTAGTCTACTAGTTTTATTTGTAGCCCGTGTCACATGTCATTTTTTTACGAAATATAGGGCCCCAAACAGAAGTGATAATTTTCCTGATTTTTTGCTAAAATTTGACATAGAAATTGATAATTTGATGAAATCAAACACATATTTATAGTTTGAACTATTATTTAGTTATGATTTTAATACAGTATGAAGTTGAACACATGCAGTGACTAAGAAAGTAAAATCTAAGTCAAATTTTAAAATTTTTGCTTTACTGGTGGCTTCAAAGGCCAATACATAATGAATACAATAGCAAATATAACGATTGTTACCAAATGAACACAACAATAGATGTTACAAAATTTTGGAGTTATCAAATTATAACGCAAATTAAAAAAATTATAGTAATGTCATGTTTCCAAAACTTTGCATACAAATAAACATACATTTAACGTCTCATTTAAAAGTAAATCAAGTAGGGGTCACATCTCAAAAAATTGAGATATAGCATGAAATGGGCTAATTTTCGGCCAAAATTGGAGTAAATTATTTCTTAACCTCTATGAAATACAAGCTTAATATGCCAAAATATATCGATAGACATATCAAAACATTGTTTAAATATGTTTTTTAGAACATCATGGATATATCGTAATACACAAACTATCTAGAATTTTGGTATGCGCTGAAAATTAGGAAGCTAAAGTAACAGTACTCTAAAACTAGTGAGTTATTAAAATTGTTCATTTCCTTCTTGAAAACCTTCCGCTACAAAATATAATCCCTTACTATACTACGTAAAAATGTAGATTTAAAAAAAACAATTTTATTCAATATAGTTTATTTGGCATTGTAAAATATAAATATACTATTAGAATAAATATGTGATGTAGAAATTTCAGATTAGAGGTGACTCAAAATGGTTACCCAAAAGCTAAGGAGCGAACCTCTTTAATAACATTTTATGCTCTTTAACATTTCTTAAATTATGTAAAAGCAAGCTATGAGCGAAATAATTGTACTCTGTTGTGTTCAAAATTGCCGCCACTGTCTTGGCGGATCACAGTACCTCATGTATGTAAATACCGGAAATGGTTACCGGAAGTATGTTTTCATAACGGCCGCCGCTGTTTAATGGCGGGCCGCTGAATCTTATATATTTTCATTCTACTTAATTCACTTTTAACTTCAATATTTGTATTTCAACATTCATGATTACCTTTGTATTGTTAACTAATCATTTTTTTCTTATTGTATCATATTGCTCGATTCTAACCCGCAATGGTTGGTTGATTTCGAGGAGCGGATCCAAGATCTTTCGGCGACCGGTTCCGAACAAATTATCATGGGTGACTTCAACATAGATCAATTAAAATCTTCAAGTTTAAATGATGGAAATCTTTAATCTCACGCAGATAATTACCGACCCGACACGTGAAGCACGGGATAGCAGCACTCTGATCGATCACATTTATGTCAATTACCCGAAGCTCTACAGTTCCAGGGGCGTGTTATCGATCGGCCTGAGTGATCATCACTTAGTGTATTCGGTTCGGAAGAAATTTAAAAATGAACAAAAATTAGATCATGTTTATGCAAAATACAGAGATCAAAAGAAACTTAGCGTGCATGATTTTATTAATGACCTAAAGGCCGTTGATTGGAATTCGCTAAGATCACTATCCGAAATCGATAGTATGTGGTCATCTTTCCGCTCGATGTTTATGTCTGTGGTCGACAGGCATATGCCGATAAAAGAACGACGCATCCGCAGTGATTCGGAGAAGTGGATAAATGACGATATTTTCTCAGAAATGCGACAGAGGGATATTCTACATCGTCGAGCTCTAAAATCACGCGACAGTTCCGACTGGGTTTTATACAAAGCTGCAAGAAACAGAGTTGTTGCAAAAATTAACGATGCGAAACGAGACTTGAAAGTGCTATTAGTCAAGCCAATACAAAACCAAAGGATATGTGGAGGGAGTTAAAACAGTTTCTACCATCTAAATCCACATCGACAACATCAACGTACATTGAAATTAACGGCGAAACAGTTTCAGATAAGAAAGATATGGCCAATGCGTTCAATAATTTCTTTTGCGGCATCGGACATAAATTTGCGGAAAAATTTGACAATTCATTACCTTAAATTGAACAGTTCATGCCTAGAGGATATTTTAGTATTCCAGACATATCTGTTGATTATGTTAAGAAAGAAATACAAGTAATGTCAAACTCAAAGGCTACTGGTTTAGATGACATTTCTGTAAAATTGTTGAAATTTAGTTAAGATGTAATTGCTGAAATTTTGACTTTCCTGTTAAATATGTCTTTGAAAAATAGTGAGGTTGCATCTGAAAGGAAAAAGGCAAGAGTTACCCCATTTTTTAAATCAGGTGAACATTTTATTGTAAGCAATTATGGACCTGTGTCAGTTTTACCTATTGTCAGTAAAATAATAGAAAGACATGTTTTTAATTCCTTTTACGAGTACTTGAATACGAACAACCTTTTAACTGAACACCAGTCTGGTTTTAGACCTAAGCACTCATGTGAAACTGCATTACATAACATCATTGACATACGGCTAAACAACATAGATGATGGCAAATTAACGGGCGTTCTTTTTATTGATCTTAGCAAAGCTTTTGACACTGTCAACCATCAAGTATTATTACACAAACTTTTATCTTTTGGTATATGTAACAATTCTTTTAAATGGTTTCAGTCGTATCTTCATGGAAGAACACAAAGTGTTAGATGGAAAGGTGTATTGTCTGATGAAAAAGATGTTACAATTGGTGTTCCGCAAGGATCTATTTTAAGGCCTTTGTTTTTTTTTTATATTATTTGTAAATGACTATCCAAAGTGTCTTAAACATTCAAATGTAAATATTTATGCAGACGATACAACACAAGATGTTTCCCATAAATCTATTGATGTTATTGATCAAAAATTGTATGAAGATCTTTTAGATTCTGTAAAATGGATGAACAGTATCTAGTAACAAGTTGACTATGAACTTAGAGAAAACTCAATGTATGTTGAATGGTACAAAACAAAAATTATTGAAATGTAGAAAATTGTATATCAAAGTTGGTGATGTTGTTTTAAACACTGTAAAAAAAGCTAAACTTCTTGGTGTAACCATAGATGAATCTCTTACTTAGTCAGAGCACATTGAACTTTTAAGCAAACAAAACATTGGTCAATACCTGCATATTCAAAAAGTACAACACTGGATGAAAAGTCCAGTTTCCGCAAAATGGAAACAATATGGAAACTATGCGGAAACCTGAAGTTGAAGTTTCCCAAATAGTTTACGCATTACGTAAACTATTATATGGTTTCCAAATGGTTTCCATTTGCGGAAACTCTTAATATGGTTTATAAATGGTTTACGCACTACGTAAACTAGTTGGAAAGGTGAATATATTATCAATATATGAATTAACAGTGTTTCCAAATAGTTTCCATTCATGGAAACCATGTAATGGTTTACAAGTAGTTTACGCACGAGTAAACTTACTGGAACTAATAAGGCCCACAAAATGCATATTTAATCTGTGTCAGTATGACAGCATTCCTAGTTTAGAAATTTTACATGGTATCAATATAAAATATCTTATCTATTGCACTAAAACATGCATTAAAGCTAGGATGAATGACAAAGATTAGAAAAGATTGACACTTAATCCCAAAAATTTCAAATACCAAGGGTCATAAATTGTTTTAAAGAAGGTCACTTAGAGTAAAATCTAAACCCTATCCTTCTAACAAAGGCTTTAAGATATAAACACACACAGCAAACTTCAGTTCAACTAATGCTTGAATGAAAAAAAACAAAAAAACCCAAAAACCCAATTATTCTGAATTCTGTGAAAAGTTAAAAAAATGAAGTATGTCAATTTATCCTATTTTAGACTTGATCAGCTGCCACAAATCATAAAACAAACATCCCTCATTATCTGCAAGAAAGGTCTACAGCACTGTCAGAAAAGGGGGTAACAATATGTTTTGAAGACATTTCAATATGACTGGCATACAAACTTAATATTGTATTATCTAATATCATTTTTTTAGCCCATAACAAGAGATGAACATATAAAGTTAATAAATATCTGAAACAATATAATTTCCTATTGGCTCTTAAGTTTTAAATTTACTGAAATGTGTAAATATATGCTTAATTTGAGTTACATATAAATCTGTTATTATTAATATTAATCTTTTTTTTTCAAAACAAAGTTACATAATAGTATAATGTTAGTAATGTGTAGCTCATATGATCTCATATACAAAGTTTACTAGTTTTAACTTTTGTCTGAAGGACCATGCAGATCTTGACAGTTTAACTTAGCCATATTCCTTTTTAAAAATATGAATGATTCATTTATTCCATTCCACTTATCTGTCATTGCCATAACATTTCCTAGGCTTATTGAGTAGCTCATACTTTGAAACATTTACATTTTGAAACATTAATTTCACTTACTATGGTTAAGCTGAGGTATCAGCATATATCATTTCTGCAAATTATGTATAAAAATGAACATGAAGTTTGAAATGCTATATTTCCTTCATGTATGTGTATTTTTATTTCTTCAATCAATTAATATATCAATTCTTGAACTGTGTTGTGTTTTTGTGTTTGCAAAAATCTGAAAAACTTCTAAGTTACATGCTTCAATTTTTTACTGACAATACTAGTACAAGTATTTATAAGTTTTAAATGTGTTTGTTTTAACTACCAATTAGGCTATATTTTACAGCTGTTTTATGAACATTTATTTTGTTATGATTTTTTTAAAAACAGTGATGAGCATGCGCGGATCTAGAGGGGGGTGGGGTGGGGGTCCCGACCCCCCCCCTGGAAAATGAAAATTTATTAAATTTACATAATAAAATTATCGAAAATATGCCTCGGACCCCCCCCCCCGGCAAACACGTATCTTTCGGACCCCCCCCCCCCCCCCTGTAAAAATTTTCTGGATCCGGACATGATGAGTCATTAAGGAGATTTTTTGTAAATTCAAGAAAACTCTAAGTTAATATATGTTACTGTACATGTAACTTATCATTTTGAAATAATAGACTAAAACATATAATATACATTCATCTCGGTGTCGTGATACACCCCCCCCCTTTCTCCTCCTTCCCCGTTATAATTAACGAATATTTTTACACCACATAATGAAACAATCATGGCCCGGAATATTCTACGGTTTTCGTGATGATGCATAGTGTCGTACAGTAAGTGTAACAATTATCATGAAACCACACTATATTAAAAGATGCAGATCTAACCTAAATATAAAACCGGAGGTAGCCATTTCAGGTGCGTTTGATTTATACGTACAGTGCATGCATATGCACATATAATATTAGAGACCATCCATTGTTATAGTGGTTATTATGAGTACTCTTCTTATGTTTGTGTTCAATTTTTCATGGTTAAAAGTGAACGCAATAAATAAGTTAGATTTAATTGCGGCAAATAAACTATGCACTTATCTATTTAACGATGTGTTCCTTTCCCGTCTGCTTATATATAGATATATTTTTTGAATTATTAAAAAAAGCATATAAATCTCAAGATCAGTTTGTATTACAGTTGACTGTTGATGTGAGAGAGAGAGAGAGAGAGAGAGAGAGAGAGAGAGAGAGAGAGAGACGCAGGTGTGAAACACTTGTACTCCAAGAAGGACAGGTGTGCCCCTGGGCGCAATTTCCGAATTTGCTGGTTAATCAGCTCTATTGTTTCTTAAATCGAAAAAAACCCTGCAATCAACATAGAATACACAGGTAACTAACAGGTAACAATACGATCAAAGAACAATATATTCACCACCTCCCCTCGCGGCAATACAGAAATACATGCAGGGACGTTAGTATATACGTCCCTGATTTATGCAAGCTGGAAAAAATTATAAAAAATTATAATAAATAAAATAAAACCTCTACATGCACATTCACAGATAAATATTTGAAAAACAAACCGCATTTTTTTATTATTATTAAAAAGGATGAAATGATCTAAACCAATCATGCCCAGCTTGCCTTGAAAAAATAATTATGTAAAGAAATGTACATTATTGTTATCGTGATTAAAACGGGATCTTTATTGTGTTCATTTTTTATGCAGGAAAACGAACTTAATTTCATTTACATCTTTTCTAAAGCAGAAAAGAAGAAAACAATACGACGTCTGTATTTAGTTTGGATTAGTACAAAATGAAGATTGTTTTTGTTATTAGATTCTAACAGAGACGTATATACGTCCCAGATTCTAAATAGCGCAAAATAAATTTCTTTTTATGTTCACATTCATTTGAACATATTTAAAATCGATTGTTGTGTGCAAATTCTCGATTATTTCCAAAAATTCAGTTTGTGTAAACTTCGATGTCCCCAAAATTATAGTTTTATATTTTCACGAATCAACGTGAGTTAAGTAAATGTATACGTTTAGTAAGGCATTAATATTTACGGTAACCACTTATTTTTAGACGACACGAAATGATTGTAAAATAGAAGAGTTCAAGCCAGCTGGTACACATTAGAGTAAAATAATGCGTGTACATGTATGTACAATCTGATATTATTAATGATTCATGTAATATTGGCTACTTGTTGCTATGCTAAACTTTTTATTCAAAATATTGAAACTGTTACAAAGATATCATATTATCAAAAATATAAGATTATGAAAATAAAGTTAGAAATTCTACATAAAAAATATACCATAACAAAAAAAAAAAAAAATAATAATAATAATGCAATCCCACAATTCCTTTTCTGAGCTCTGATTGGCTAACAAATTTCGCGGGTCCATCCGCGGGTCCAGATACAGAGCCCAGTTACTCGTCGAGTTGAACTCAAAGTTGTACGACTAAAGAAATGGACCAGAGAACCGCTGATCGCGTTTTGTCTGAGCTGGCTCATCTGAGGGAGATGTTTTCTTCCAAGAGCAAGAAGGCCCTAAAGATGCCCGACGGTATTCAAGTAAGTTTTAACATGTTTAAAGTAGCTAGATCGGTCGGGGGGAAAATGGCGCCATTGGTTTGTTTGATTTCAGTTTTAAAAAGTTACGGCTTAAAACTCCTAAAATGGAACATGAATCGATAAATTAATCTATTATAAGAACAACATTGATATTTTGCAATGTTAAAATTGTGAACAAGCATAAAATGTACTGATTTTTCTCGGTACTTTGCCGATCGTTCAAACATCTAGACTTGGCGCCATTTTCTCATGTGCTTTTCAGTCGCATTTTGTTTCAAACAATGCGTATACTAGCGACGATTGGCAATAATAATCGTTTGATACTTGTTTAATTTGATTCTTAAGACTTCGTATCAGTCTATCAGATCACCATCAAATATATCATCATCTTTGTTCGGAAATAAACGGCATCCGACTTTACACTTTATAGTTCACATTATATCCGGTGTAGACTGAGTCTTGCAGACAAACCCAGCGATTAACGGCGATTAACGAGTTGTTTTTACTTATAGAGAGCTGTTAGGCAAGTCATCAGAAAGCTGAAGGAAGATGTAGAAAACCCCTTAGTAGTGGATTATGACAAGTAAGTTTGTAGAAGTTATATAAAACTAAGATTTGATGATTTTCTTCTTCTGTTAATGTGCCTGCTTCCAGTGCAGTGTTGAGCTGTTAGGAATTTTCTTGTGTGAAAAATGTTTGAAAATTCACAGGCGATTGTTTCATACTATTAGTAATAACTGTCTTTGATTATAGTAAATATGTATAGGCCTACTGTATGACACAATTAAAGTATGATAGTTCAAAAGTGCAAATTGAATAGAACTTTGATAACTATTAAACTTGACCTCTGTTGACATGTATTGGGTGTAAACAGAAAATGTTGTTTTTATTATGATATTGGGAATGTTTTTTTTTTAAACTGTAATGATTACAAACAGGATAGGACTGTTAAAGAATGATGCACCTTTTGGCATGGTGTTATATAAGTGATAAAATAAGGAATCAGCATCTGTTAATTATTCAGTGATGTGAAAATCTTAAGATGGCATATGGAACATATTAATGGGGATTAAAGTGCATAGTAGCTAAAATACTTTCACCGGTTTATAATCTTCAAATTTTACAACATTTAACCAAGATATACATTTTAAATATTTTTGGAAAAGGTAGAATTTTATTAAAATCCCCTGCCCTGGCCCAGCAGGATTTGAACTCATGACTTAAAGATTCGTAGTGAATCCTCTAACTCACTGGCTACACTGTTAGATGACAATTTTGGGAAAGAAACTATTTAAAGAATTACACTTGATTTTATTGTTTATTTCGATAAAGTGTCCCATACCATGATATCGCCAGAAGTCAATAATGGTTTGAGGGATTAGACAAATGGATTATCTTATGTTGGTTGGGGTCTCAATATTTATACCTTTGGCAATTATAATAAAATTGTAGGTCTGAACAAATAAATGGTAGCGCATTTTAAAAAAACACTTATTCTGAATGAATATTTAAATATTCAATTTACGGTGTTAAGTACGTTATAGATAATACAGGTTTCAATTTTGAAAAAAAAAGTTTGCTTGGTCTTGGGGTATAACTTCTCTTAGTGCTTTCAATGATTTAGGGTTCTAGACTTCTACCGGTAGTTTAAATGGCCCGTGATGTTAGAACCAAAATTAGACACTCCTAGATTGGTTAACTTGGCTTTGGGGAATCCTTACAAGGTTTTCATATCCTCATTCTGCTATGTTTTTATATGCTCTTTAATAAAACATCTCTGATACATACAGTAAAATTAATGTTTACTGGTATTCAAATTTCAGAAGTCAACATCTGAAAGGCTTTTCCTTTATTGCGTTAGTACCAGTAAACTTTGACATCATACTTAGCAAAAGTAAAAAGTTACCTAATTTTTCACTAGTATACCTATTAAATCAAATGAAATTTAAGTTCCCTTACCAATAAAAAATACCTGACACATTAGAAGTGAGTATATTTTTTTAGTAGACATGGTAGAGGGGGGAAGTTTTTAATAATTTGAATTTTGGAAAATAATTAATTTTTTTTAGTTTGTCATTGAGGCTGATTTAACAAAATTAATTAGAATGCATTTTACAAACAGATACCCAGTATTTAAATTTTAAGGTTCTATTTGTTCTCGAATTATGTTTTGCATATTGGTGGAGTTTTATTTCTCGAAGAAAAGTTTTTAAAGATATTTATGAATTTTATTATGAAATTAAATATTTGATTTTGAAATATTTGGATATAAAGCATGTTGCTGAAATTCTACAGCTTGATCTTAATCAATAATACTTTTGATAAACTTCCAAATGCATTCTATATCTTTTTTTACTTGGAAAAGTAAGTCTTACTAGTTTTGCTGGAGGTGATGTTGGAAGGGGGGTTGAAGTTTAACATAGGAATATATAGAGTAAATCTTTAAAAATCTTCATCTCAGAAACTAATCAGCCAGGAAAGCTGAAACTTGTGTGGAAGCATCCTCAGGTAGTGTAGATTCAAAGTTGTGAAAATAATGACACCCCCGGGAGTAGGTTGGGCCACAATGGGGGGGGGGTGTCAAAGTTTTACATAGGAATATGTAGAGGAAATCATTAAAAATCTTCTTCTCAGAAACTAATCAGCCAGATGATTCTTTATAATTGCTAAGACTTTGGCCCAAGACAATTCTTCGGCCTCACAAGAAGGTTCAGAGTTTGATGTAGGTTTAAATCCCATATACATGTATAAACAATTGTTAAGGATCTTTTTGAGAACTGCAATCCTCAACATGTGATATGAGTTATGACTATAAAATCATCCTGTTAGAAAAGGGACTTATAAATGATTATAAACATATGAATATCCAGAGTTATGACTATAAAATCATCCTGTTAGAAAAGGGACTTATAAATGATTATAAACATATGAATATCCAGGGGGAAAATGGATTTTATTTATACAGGATCTACATGTATTATTGTACATTGTCCAGATAGTTTGTATCATCGCTCTATTAAGCTGATTTTATCATACCTATTGTTTCTCAGGTGAGCGATGTGGCCCATGTTTATGATAATTATGCTAATTATAGGCTTCCCTATAATTATAAAGATTCCTCATACAAGTTACTATTAATTGGAAATGAGCCTAATACTGTTAAACTGTCTATAGAATTTTTTAATAAGTAAGGAACTGTAGCCCTTAGGCATCATGGCTTGTCAACCCAAATTTCTCCAGAGCTATAGGCAATATTAAGATTAGAAAATGTATTTAGCATAAGAGGTGGAAATAATGACTTAAGTTAAAAACATTGAAATACTGTTTACTGTGGTAGTTGTGTTTTTTGAGATGCAAAAATAATTGGTGGCCAGTCTTAAACCAGTGTCGCTGTTTTGGCTAAATAAATACGAAACCATATTTAGAGATTTGTAGTAAATATATTTATTAAAAGTACCACGAAATACAGACTTTTGAGTAGTTTCTCCACAAATACAAAAAAATTTAATCTGCCAGAATGATAGCTTAATTATGCATTCTGTAGTCTCTGTCTACTTCGCATACGAGCACAGTGGTGAAATATAGATGAATTAAACGTTATTAAACGTTATGTTATAACGTTATTAACATGTAATAAACATTTGTTTCATCACGCCATACAATCAATGGATATGCTAATCTATTATCGAATATCTACTTTTTCATCTCATTACATCATCTAACCATACTTAAAAAAAAACTGGCAAATTTTATGCTGGTTTATCCAGACTGGCGAGATCAGCGAACCTTTTCCAGCCGTGTTACCAAAGGTCAACCGGCCCATTCGGCCTACGCCAGTTTGACAAATTAAGTCCTACCTTTGTTGAGTTGTATATTGCAATATACTGCTATATTAATAATATTACATACCCCTACATATATTAATGTGCAGGTTGCATTGAACCAGATATTAAATGCCATCATGACATGTATGTACATGTATAATTATGTTTACTGAAAAAGGCTTACCGGTAGTGGCGATAATAAGAGGCTGTGAACCAATTTATCAATGCTTACAAGACATCCCACTCATTTTTAGATAATTTCCCATAAAAAAATTATTCCTTTATTATTTGCATTTAAACCTGTAAGTGCCCAAAAATTCAGGGTACTACATTACCAAACAATTTTTGGAGTTGGAGTATTTTGAATTTTCTTCATATTAAAATAGCTGTCGAATTCAATTGAATGCTCATAAATAAATCCATAGTATATATTTTTCATTAAAACTATAATGATAATATATATTGAAAGAAATATATGACATATTACATGAAATATATCAATGGAATTACATATTGGAAATCTTCACATTGATTGCTGAAGTAGGAAAAAATGGACGATAGGTGGCGTCCAATCTTAACTGGGATATTGTAAAATTGTCCCAATTAAAAGTTTGTTTCTGTATTTTGATATTATTTGTTCATCACTGTTTGATGGTCAGACTAGTTTGAATACTGGCGCTTGAAAGCTCAGTTGGTAGAGCACATGACTAGAGATTCTTTGGCCCGGGCTCAGATTCCGATCTGGCCTGTCATTATTTCTCCCATCCCGTTACAATTGATACTCATCCATGACACTTTATCTTCAAGAAAGGTTTGTTTTTTTTTATTTAAGGTTTGAAAACAATGATATAAGGACAATTGTGCGAGAAGTTAGAAGGAGCTACACCAACTATGATTGGGGATCAGGTACCATTGAAGGTAAAGTAAACTAATGTTTCAAATATCACAATAATTGATATTTTTTTTATTTATATGACTGTATTCTCATAGTTTTTCATAGAGCTAAAACAAATACCATAAATCGATATTCATAGATGCAATCTACAAGGTATAATTTTGTCATTATTATTTCTATCGTAACAACCGTCCGAAGTTGGAGCAAATTTTACCAAATTACTGTGTGTCAAACTGAAATAATTTAATTCTGGTTGTAACCCGGTATTTGATTGGATAGAAAAATTTAGTTAAATTTGTATAACCTGGTTAGCAGGTCACAAGACACGTCACAATGCACCGACGTCAAATACATACTAATCCGCTTGACATTACGTTTGAATTTTGAACAGATTAATATCATTTTTAAAAGTAAAACACACTCAATTTGTAGAGTAAATCACAGAAAATTAAATTATAAGAATCTACCCAAGTTATACTCGTATAATCTGGGTTGGAGCAATTTATGCTTTTTTATAATCCACTTTGCGGATTATAAAGCGTAAACTGCCCCAACCCAGGTTATACTCGTATAACTTGGGTAGACATTGAGTTCATTTCTTAAATGATATTTGATTGCAGATAGAATATAAACACTGTCTTTAGCGCATATTTATTTTGTATTAATTTTTTAGAGGCATTACGGCGAGTATGGAGAAACATGCGTGATGAAGAAAGAAGACGCGAGAAGGGGAAAAAAGAACTCCACAGACGCCAGAGTAAACAGGCAAAGCGCATTAGAGATGTAAGATTTACTTTGACATATTTCTTTTAGACTATCAGAATTCTTTATTGATTTAATATCAAATGACAAAGAATACAAGTACTAAATTTTTATAGTGCACTGCCTTGTTAAGAATTATTAGTTATCATTATCAAATCTTCTGAACTTCAACATTTAAAAAAAAATCTTTAACCTGGGATGATTTGCATACTGATGCATTTATTTAAGTGTATAAAAAAAAGTGGGAATAATTACATGCATGTAAATTGTTACACATAGAATCAAGAAGTACCGGTAGTCCATGTTGTATATAGTAGTTGACCATGAAGAGGGCTGGATGGTTGTGGCCATTATTAGGCTACAATTACCTCCTTCAGATGAAGAGTTTTGTATAATGATATAAAAAAATGTTCAAATTTTAATGCTAAATTATTTTGATTTTTTTTTTATAACTTATTTATTTATGAAATACAGGCATACACACATTTACACCCACAAAAACCATGCACAAACACACCAACTCACGCACACGCCTGCATATTTTAAATAACAAACTCTATGTACTGATGTACATGCAGTTTTATAATGCTGGATTTTTTCTTTAATAAATGTTAGTTTGTGAATATTTAAGGCAGATCTGATGTTAATTTGTTGGCCATCCAGCCTCCTTAAGTCAAAACAGGCCTCTTACAATTATATCTAGCTTAACTTGCCAAAATATTCAATGAATCAATGTAGAGAAGATATTGATTTGAAAATGTCATAGAATGTGATAACTAAAGATTTAATTTTTTCAGAAATTAAAGAGTAGATGCACTCAGCTGAAAAATGATGCCATCTACAAGAAGAAAGATCGTAAGAAGATAAGAAAATGCCTAACGAGAGAGGCCACATCACCAGAGGTGACAGACGATGATGAACCAACACAGCGTGTTGCAATTCCGTTTGTGTGGGAATCAAGTCTTCTGCGGGCTATCAAGTGTGATCTGGACAGAGGATACAGTGATTCTCTCAGGATTCAACAAAGGAGACAGAAAGCCAGAGTGACCAGGAGTGCCACTGAGATGACCATGACCCCGCCTCCAAGGGACATTCCTGGCTGGGCAATCTCTACAACCTATCACCTTGATGGCTGAACCGTAGTGTGGTCACCAATCTCTTCATCTACCAATCCCTCTGTGCCATGAAATCCAGCTTCTTTTTTAAGTGTTTATAAATGAGATAAAAAATGCCCTTGAATTGTTAAGTACATGTTTTTCTGTTGTTTATTTTCATAAAAATTAAAATCTTATAATTTTAGAGATAAAATAATGAACAAGCTTTGTAATATTTTCATCTTTTCATTTGTATAATGCTGTGAAAATTAAGGCAGTGCATATTTTGCACTTAGCAGATTATAGTTTGTTATAGTTAGATATGATTCATTTTAGAAAAAAGGTTAACTAGATTATCTTTTTGATGAAATGAGGCTTTTATTTATTATAGTGCTTTGAAATGGAGCTAGTGTTTTGCATATTTTGTATTTAAAAAGATTGTATTTTTAAAATTTAGTATTTATTTCATTCAAAGCCTGTATTTATATATGTTGCTACTTTATCATGCCTTCCTTCTAAAAGATTCCTTGTTATTGCTCCCACATTTCTTGACCATGAACATCTTAAGACCAGTAAAAATATTTATAATATATTAGTATATGAAAATGGGAGTTCAGTGTATATATTTGAGGGGAATTATGATATACATGTATGCATTGACTGGATTTTTTTTGTCAGGCAAACGGAAGGGGGGGGGGGGTCCAGAGAAGCACAACTTCTTTATAGCCAATACACAGAATTACTAAAGAAATGTAGGTATTTAGGCCACAATGTGTTGATGTGTGTATTATTACCAGGACATTTTGGTTCTATTATTATTTCTGGGTCTTTTGAATTTTATAATTTTGTTAATGTTAAAGATGTGCATATTTGCAGGAAGTTTTGATCTGATGATTGTTTTTCCAGCTATGCTCCTGTATCAAATTATTTTGCGTGTTAAATGCATTACCAGTCATTCATTATCATATGTGTAATGTTGTTAAGTAACGGGGGAGTGGGGGTTTGTGATTTTGGTTATTTTAAATTTCATTTTTCAAAAATTATATTTGTTTATGATCTCAACACTTTTTTATATGAATGGGGTTGTAAGGCATGTTTCCTTCATTAAAAACAACTGTGATCCAACCTTTATAATACCATATGATACATAAGTTGGGGTAGTATGATGCATTTCATCAGGTGCCCCCCCCCCTCCTCAATCAAATGTATATATTCAAATATACAGTATATATATACATATAAATTCAAATTTCTTTTTGCATTAGATAGCTATTCTCATGACAATGTACATGTATTGCACAAACTGTAATTTTGAACAGGTCCAAAAATTTAATGTGCATTTGTCTGTAGATTACATGTAATGAAGATAGCAGATTTTTATGCTTGTTTTTAATTAATTCATTGTAATTAGGTTTTGCTCATTTCAAATTATTAATGGAAATACTGACAATAATGTGATAAGTGACTTTTATAGAAAAAAAAATTGTTGCATACATTTGCAATTTTATAACTTTGATTTGACAAGTCATATATATGTATATAGTGCTTGTATATTTTGAGAAATCACCATTTATAATATTGTTATGCAATAAATTGCTTTGATGATGTATTTCTTTCTTATCAATATATGAATATTTGAATATCAATGAATTCACTGGTCAGAAAAAAGAATATATACAAAATAAGATGAATTCTGAAAAAAATCGATAAAAAAATTTATTTATGGTTTACGCATTGCGTAAACTTAGGCTGTCCACCATTCCAGGTGGTTTACGCAGTGGAATCTTCTGGTTTATGATTGGTTTCCGCAGTGAAAACATGCAGAAACATTGAGTTTATTTATGGTTTCCGCACTGTGGAAACCATTAGTAAATCTCATGTTTCTGCAAAGTTTCCGCAGCGTAAACCACCTGGAATGGTGGACAGCCTAAGTTTACGCAATGCGTAAACCCATGTAAACTTCAGGTTTCCAAATGGAAACCTTGTATAAACCATAATTTTTCTTGAGTTTCCGCACAGTTTCCATAATGTTTCTGGGGTGCGGAAACTGTTTTTTTCATCCAGTGCAAAATATTAACTTAAACAAAGATAGATTTTTACCTGAGGGTGTGTCATGACCTTGACCAAAGATTCTTTTGGCAAGAGCAAGGTCTCTGGCAGGAAAAGTGCAAAATTCGTGTTCGGTCCATATCATTTTTATGGAAAAAAAACATTGAAAGTTATTACTTCACACAAAGATTGCTTATGACTTAAGTGTGTGTAATGATTTTGTTTCAAGGTTATTTTGTCAAGTTCAAGGTCATTGGAAGAAAAAAGATCAGAATTTTTATCTGCTTTATACTGTTTTTAAGGAGAAACAGTGGAAGTTGTTATTTCATATAAAGTTGGAGATGACCCGAGAATGTGACGCAGGGTAAGTCATGCAAGTTCAAGGTCATTTGAAAAAAAATGCTTAATTCCTGCCTGTGTCATATCTTGTATACATGGAAATGGTTAGAAGCTTAAATTTGACATAAAGATTGCTTGTGACATGTACGTAAATATGTCCTGACTTGAACTTTTGGTCATTTGTGCAAGTTCAGTGTCACTATAAGAAAAAGAAGGATCCATTATTTTCTAAAAGAGAAATACTTTAGTTATGATTTTTTTTTCTTAGCGGGGAAGGGGGTATCATTTGTTAGCTTGCTCACAGAACCTCTAGTTTGTGCAGTGGGAGCACTATCTCCCTTTCTCGCTACCAAAATTTAACTTAAATTAACATTTAGAAAATTGAATTCTGGGGCATTGTCCCCCCCCCCCCCCCACACCCTTCACCACCACACACACACACTCCCCAACACTCTTTTTAGGAGAAGGCAAAATAAAAAAAAATTGGCAAATTTAAAACAAAATCATATTAAACAAAAGAAATTAGAGCTGCCTCACAACTCCCTCCCCCTCACCTACCACTACCACGGATTAGGAGTTTGAAGATTTGAGTATTTTTTTAATTTGCTTTTTAATAGATTTCGGAAAAAAAATTGTTCCCTCAAGCAAAAACGATGCTGAGTGCTTGCATGGCCAAACATTATACGGAGATATGTACCTCCCGCTGAGCACCTCTCGTATAGCGCACCCTCAGGTCGGAGAAGGCGTCTTCTTTTTTCTTTTTTTTAAATTTTCTGAACTTACTTTTATCATATTGACAATCCAGTCTGATTAAAACCACTCCTCTTTTCCTTACACTCGTCAGGATCTGATAGGTATCTTCACATGACCTCCACATTTGCATACAACCTAAACATACCCCTAATTACTAAATACATGCCTTTATCTGTTTAATGAGAGGTGCAACTCTTTAATACTCAGTCTGGGGGTTACATAGAAAGCAGGCATGAATTAACCTGCCTGTCTCCATTTGAAAAGTTCCAATCAATTTTCAAAAGCCCTGATTGGTCAGCAGTTAATGTCGTGTGAAAATAACCTCCTATCAATACCTCTCAGACCCTGACAAGTGAGAAGGAGGATGGTTTTAATCAGACTGATTGACAATCATGTCCCGACAGGAAGCTGCAACGGAAGACGTCTTCGTTGCTTTGCAACGAGCTCGGCTCTAGTTGTTTCTCTTTTTCGTTAGCAACCAGTAGTAAGCCGAGTGGCATCCTACCGAGCTGTTCCCCAACTTAACTATATTCACAAACAGAGAAAATCTCTGTGTGAAAAATACACAAGTTCATGCGTAAAGACTAAGACATATATTTCTAATCAATAAATATATTTAAAAAGTGTTTAAATATGAGTTTGTATGATATATGTCTTATTATATAACGACAACGGCAACGCGTTTGGTTTAATTGTCCCTCGTCGAGGTCAGTTGCTTTATTTGACCTTTTTAAAAACTCAAATTAAAGGAGAACCTATTTCTTTATCCCAATATATTTAGGATTTCACCTTCATAATGATCAAAAATGAAAGATAAATATAAAGATCGATTGATAAAGATTGATAAAGATCAAACAACACCAAAAAAAAATACCGTCGCCGTCATTTTTAAACTGTAACGTAAAACTGTAAATGCTGAAAATTCCACCAAGATCCACTTTACACCACGCATTCTTCCACGGAGACCTTAGTCCAATTTGTTGTGCGTTCGAACAAGTTGTTGTGTTTCTATCAGCTGCATTTCTGGCAGCATACTGCGGGTCTGGATGATAAATGTGCATTTAGTTGGCGACTTTCATGTACGATAAGTCATCTTTTGAAATATAAAATATAACGATACATTATCCAGCTATCTTAAAATCTTTTAATGAATATAAAGATGGTTCATACATTTTCTGCAGGAACTATCGTCTCGTTTGTGGGTTGTTGTTTTTTTTTGTTGTTTTTTTTGGTTTTTTTTTTTTTTTTTGGCTTTTTGTTTGTTTCTTGAGCGCATGCAGTAATTTGCATAGAATATGTTTGCCCGAATGGTCACCCAAAATACTGTTCTTTTGCTACATACATTCCGTACTGCATGATTGACCGATATTTTCTAGGCATTTATTTATTCGAAATACAGTTTATCATCAGAAGTTGCTTTACAATGGCCATCAATGAAATATGACTACGTGGATAAAATGATTTCTGATCGATTATTGAATTGGTCGTTTTACATCCAAAGGTACTTTGCATAGATATATTAAATTCAATCTATTCACGCTTCTTTGCTCGTTACTTTTGGTTGTTAAAGTACCGTGTACATGATAATAATTTTATAATGTAAATGCAAAAATATTGTTCAACATATAAAGCTAACAAAATCTCAGGGGATAAATAGTACACTGTATTCTCTGCACTGCAAATAATGAAATCGACCGTCCTTTATTACAAAAAAGCATTAAAAACACCATAACTATCTGCTAGGAATAACCATGCTAATAGAAGAACAAAGTAATAGGTGACCATGTTATTGAGCTTTTTTATTGAGTATGCAGTTTTTCATCACTCATGAGGAAGTTATTTTGGGTCCTTCAATCGCAAATGTCTGTGGGGGTTTCCGTCAGCGGAAAAAAATCGAAAGTTCTACGAACTTGTCAATGACACCCCTTCCACCTAAATATAGATACAATACAGTTCATTTCCTGCTGAGATTTGACCTTAAAAACCATTAATAAACCTCACCTACTCAATACATAAATCAATCAGTAATATTTGGTAAATATGTTAAATTGACGGAATAATAATATATTCTGTATGAAACTCCGTTACGCGGTCATAATCTTGAGGTGTTAATTAAAGTTCTGACTGAAAGGCCCGAGGCATTTCGAAAGTATGTGCAAGTTTTTTAAATGCTCAAATGGACGTATTTGAAGAAACTCTCGCAACTATTTTTGTCATTTTGCAACCTGAACATCAGGAAAAACTGGCTGTTGTATTCCGCGCGCAAACTGTAAATATTCTTTTATTGTAGTATAACACTTATCGATAATGGTCATGTATATAATTTGAACAGAAACGTCATTGCACATATTCTTGATTATCACAATATCGATCCACACTGTAATATGCCTTCTCAAAATTATGTTATAAAAGAAAGAAATTTATCAAATTTGACAATCGGGATGTTTAAATATGTGTTCCGTTTGTTGATATTGTGAACTATGTAGTACAAATCGTAATACATACTCTTTTTCACACTACACCCTGTTTTAGCCCTCGATGAATTTTTAGCGTAGGGCTTTTAGCCCTCTGGCTGATTTTGATGTCAGGCTGATATAAAGTGTAATATGAAAAAAAACGCATTTATTATTTTCTATATATTTTAGCTGTATATCATAGATAACGTTGCTTACAATCAAAGCTTTGGAAAACGATCCTTGATTGTTGTTTATAAGACATTTAATACAAGTATATATCTCATGTTTCTTGTAACAATTGCTCATCAAGGACATAAAATTCATATAACTGAATGAAAAGATAAGTATCGTTCTCTGTATGATTTATTGCAATCTTTTTTTAATCCTTGCAGTGTATCCAAATCAGTTATATATACACAACTATTGTTAGATATTATAACGTGACTCAACAAGCAAAAAAAATAATAATGTAACAACAAATGTTTTGTTAACACTTTTCGGCGGTGGTCATAATAAAAAAATAAATAATATTTAAAAAAAACCAGACAACTCACAGAGTTAATTAAATCAACATTGCATAAACTAAGGATCATATTTCATAAAAAAAAAAAAATCCAGTTAAATATTTCTCCAAGCCATTAATGTGCATGAGATATGTTCTTATCCCGTTTCCATGGTACTAGGCAAATGAAAGTCATTGGCTTCCTGTGAATGGAACATCAACCATCGCAGGTTAAGTTCCGTTTTGCCTGTACCCAATTTAGCCTAGGTGGACTTGGATCATGTACCTAAAGTTACAGTTGAACTTCGATATCTCGAACACTGATATCTCGAATACAATGGATATATCGAAGTGAATTGTAAGTCCCAACCACTTATTTTTTAAATATTTTACCCTCGATATCTCGAATACTCGGATATCTCGAAGATTTCAAACAGTCCCATCTAGTTCGAGATAACGTTGTTTGACTGTATTTATCTAATGACACAATACACAACCTCAATTGCCCATAGCTGGACTTGAACCACTGAACTTTTGATTTCTGGCCTAACGCCTATAACCACTAAACCATGTACTCCACAACATGATTCATACGTACATCTGAATCATTTGATCGAACGCAACTGGTTTACATGATGTATTAAAGATCAGTAATATTTCCCATTTGACACGGTAAGATGACTTTGTAATACAATATAAGTAAGTGTATTTCTTTATTGGTGATTGACAGGGGGGGCCCTGACCAAGTAATTTGAAGGCGGGCTTATTTTCTCGATCTTTAAACAAATTAACAAAATGCAAATAAACGGGAAAACATTATCACTTTCAAAACCATTAGATAACATATCAATTAAATAATAATGTTAATAATAATTTTCATGAACAACAGAGATAATAAATACTACTGGTAAACAAAATATGCTTAAACAGCAACTGATTTACTTTGTATCACTATTGATAACACATGCCTGTCACTAAAGTGTATAGATCATCGCATGGTATCTGATTTGTAACTACTTTAGCAGTATCGACTCATAGGTGTTGTTTTCTCCATCTGTATTAAGTTCCTGGTAGTTAGACGCCATATTGGATGAACCCGGATGTTCAGTGGTTGTTGCTGACGTCAGGCAGGGCTGCCTGTCATCAGTTCTGATTTTCGTCTTTATGGACTTTTTCCTACGTTAAATTAATCATGATTATATATTCTTAAAATCAAGTCGTTAAATCAAATGTATTACGAAAATATGTTATTAGTTGAGAAATAACAATATTAATAAATTAGATAACTGTACTTTCAAACCAAATTTTAAAATGGAATAAAATATGTTTTTACCGTAATATCGTTAATATACAGGTGGTAATGATAAAAGCAACACTGAGTCCAAGTGCTACCGAGAATCCAATAATCCACAGTGTCAATTGCTTTGAAGATTCATCTTATCTTTTTGTCATAAGACGTATTTTTTCGCTATCTTCAAAACAAAATTTATTATGACTCTTAATGTTTGTACTCCCGTGAGTTTTGGCATGATTTTTTTCATTTGAGTTTGAACAGATAGCAAACGATGAAGATTATCTTACGTTTATTGCAATTTTGTTCATCCGTTCGACCCAACAAACAACTTCCATTAAACCTGTCACATGTTTGGTTTATACAATGCTCACCGCATGCATACCGACAGTTCTCTCCATATGATTGGTCACATTCTGTTATTGGTGTTTTATGATAACATATAAAATTATATTACAGACTGGTTGTTTGAGACAAATATTCAATAGATAACAAATTAGTACACCCTAGAACAGAACATATAATTTCAGCAGAAAACGTAAGTTTATCCTATTGTTTAAAGAAAAAAAAATAAAAAAGGAAAAATATTTAAAAATTATTGTTTTATGAGTTTCTGAACGTCAGATTAAATTAAATATCATAGTTAAGCCCAAACAACAATTAAACGAATGAAAATACAGCGTATAACATTTCTTTCTCGCATTAAGAAGAATTAAAAACCAGTTTACTATTTAAAAAAAAAATTAAAATCCTGATGAATTATTATTTTTTATAAATTGGTGAATACGCTTTTAATCAAAAGTAATTTTAATTTATACCGTTCATCACTTATACTTACAATATCAGAAGAGAAATCTAGCATGTGATCAAGGCCAAAAAATCCATTTAAGAATTTTAAAAGACAAATACCTATGGTACAGTTGGAACCCATCCAACCAGTGACGCAAGAACACAGTCCGTCTGTGTTTCGACACGTCTTACAGTTTGGAAAACAAACTTTGGAACAGTTTCCGCCGTAATACCCTTCTTCGCAAGCTAGCATACAAAGAATTTTATGTAAATTACATTTTACAAAAGAGGAAAAGCATAGTATTTGTGAAACCAACCGTTCTTTATCTTACAATTATTACAGCGTGCTCCAGTATACCCGTCTTGGCACCCACTTGGACACACTCCACTTATATGGTCACATGGTTCATTGTTTGTACAATGTCTGCTACAGTTATCTCTGCAGTCCAATCCAAAATATCCTGGTGGACACTCTTTACAAAAAATTTATGTTGATTGATTTTTATAATAGAAACAATCTGACACATTGACTTGACAGTTACTTAGATACAAAAATTAAATTTCTCTAATTCTTTCCTTAAGGTCTTGAAACAAATTGAGAGTAACCTAACAATGCCTTGTATTGTTTGTTTTATTTTAGCTTGTTTGTAAGAGAATATGAAAATTGAGAAATCAGTAAAGAAAATGTTATGCTTTTTAATTGAAAAGCAACGATACAAAAATAAGTGATAAAGCACAAGAACAAAATATATCTGAAAATATGTTTCGTTAAACGTAAATCGGATTGTAGAACTAACATTGATGCTATTCTATCCTTAACCGCTTAAAATAAAAGTTTAACTTTCACATCACATCGTGTATAAAAGTCTTTGGTACTATGGTTAACAAAATATCATTATACTCTTCCGTGTAAAAGAACATATGAGCTTCTTCTGCACATTGTATATCCAGATAAATCTAAACAATTGTGATACAATTAGGTGTCAGGAATATGTTTGATACAGTGCATTTGTACTGATTGCTAGTTTTTCCATGGCAATTTAATCTTCAATCTTCTTTTTACATTGGTATTTACCTTTTGTACAATTGTATCCCAACCATCCCTCCTTACAAGTGCAGAAGCCGTCAGTGTGTCTACATGTTTCACAATTTGGAGAGCATTTAAAAGAACAGTTGGTACCATAGTATCCTTCTTCACAAGCTTGATTGATACATAAACAATATAAAACCAGATAATGAAAATGTTTTAACATTTGTCTGAAGAGGAAAACGACTCATCCGTGGTAAATCAACAAGTTTTGTTAATGATTCAATTTTCTTACAGTTGTTACAATACGTTCCAATGTAGCCATCTTCGCATCCATTTAAACATTTGCCGCCCACATGATCGCAGAGTGTATTGTTTTCTTGTAAACAATGCTCGTTACACCTTTCTTTGCAGGCACGTCCGAAATGACCAAACGGGCACTCTACAGAAAATTAAACAGCATTAATCAAACACAAAATAGCTAAATGAACATTTATTTCACATTTGTTTCATTTCAACCAGCTAGAAGCTATATCGAGAAGATATTCCTCCAGAACAAAACCTGCTTGATTGTTTTCGGGCAACATTGATAATGTGAGACACTTTGGAGCGAAAAAAAATGTATCATTTTGTGAATTAATAAGTCGTAATATTTGAATGAAAATAATCTGTTATTAATCTATAAAAACTGACAACCATAAAGTCTGATTTCAGAACTTATTAAAAGAGAACGATGCAATCTTAGTGTTTACTACGTTGTGAAACATTTAGGCACATCCATACCGTTAAAAGACTATTACCACTTGACCAAGTATATAGGTTTACACGGTGAATCAGCATATTGATATGCGAACTTACGTTTACTGCAGTCACTGTCGGTATATCCCGGGTTACATCCATCATTGCAATGACCAGTCATTTTATTACATGATGATCCATTCAAACAATTAGTACTACAATTGTTCGAGCAGTCATATCCGAAGGTTCCGTCATCACACCCTACAATACATTTTATCTAATGATTAAATATAATCCAGAAAATGATATGAATGCTCGATGAATCCTCTAGATATGTATTCCCTGGCGTTTTATTGTACAAAAATATATTCTATGAACAATTCTTTTCATCCCAAGTGAGATGAATTAAAAGCGTAACTTGTATTAGATAAATAAGCTTGTATTTTATAAATAAGAAAGAAGGACATATAACAAAGATTACCATAGTCACACATAGCTCCTCTCCATCCAGTAGTACAACCTTCGTCACATTGACCAGTCACGTGATTACAGGTTACATTATCTTTACAATGTCCATGACATTGCTGACTACATTGTTTACCGTACAAACCCTCTCCGCACTCTATACGTAAATAAAATTAGTAGGTACTTGAATTAAGATATAATGAAGAATAAAATATTGATAAACGAATGTGAAATTAATTCCAAGGAAAACAAAATTTTAGGCCTATCGGCAGTATTGCTCAACAAAAGTACAATGACAGTCTAAATCAGCTAATCGATTTCCTTTCAATAATGGACTCTATAATGCCGTATTAATTAAGGTCTTCCGTTTCCAACGGAAGACCTTACTATTATTGTTCTTGTAAGATTATTCTTATTTTTCTTTTTTTTTTTTTTTTTCTTCCTAGACGCGAACTTTGAGGCTTCATATCTTCCTCATTTCTGAACGGTTTTTGCTCAAATTTTCAGGGATCATAGACATTACAAAACACTATCTAAAACATTTCATAAACTTTAAAATTCCTCTTCCGTTAACGAGTTATTCCCCTTTTAAAATTTTTTAGGGCCTTTGGTTTCCAGACAAAGGCTCCGAGACTATGATAGCAGGGAATGAGAATCCAATGAATTTGAATAACAGAGACATTGAAGTTGTGCACATCGATTTTTGTTTTTGGATTACGTTTTTTATTTAGAAAAAGGTAGGGGGTCAAAAAATAGGATTCAAAAAAGTGCGAAAATTTAGATCTATTTTTCTTTGTATCTTTTAAACGAAAAATATTTTGTTAAGACATGTAGAATAAAAGTTGTGCAGAATGTTAAGGGCTTTCATTTGACACCAATAAAAAAGGGCTGGCCCCTAAAATTAAGGGCCAATAGAGCTTGAAAGTTTTTGCTTAATAACTCAAAAACGGTTAGGATTTCGATATGGCTGTCGCTGGAAAAGTTGTTTGTTGGGATCTCATAAAGGTCGTTACAATGTTATTTTGTTGGTGATTTGTGTTGTATGAGTGTAAAAAGCTGTACATGTTAACATGTACCTCGTTTAATTTGGCAAGTTAACGAAAGTCTATGTGCGTGCAACTGGCATAAAGTTACCACAGAAATTCAAAGTATGCTGGTTTATAGAAGAATTTTTTTTTTTAGAATAGATTTTTTTTAGGAGTTTATGTCAGTTTTGTTAAGTTCTTATAGTGCACAATCCCTAAAACGAGAATCGGAAAACAAAACATTCTTTTTCCTTTGTAGTAAAACACAAAGTACGGATTTAAAATAAATCTATGTATTACATTTGAGTTTTCATACTGCATGCATTTAAAATCTACCTTGAATCAGAGCTGTGTGTGTACCATTACGTAAGCTATCCTTCATCCGCGGCCTAGAAAATCGGTCACCATGGTCGCGACGGGGCTAACTAGCGGTCAGCGGTTATCTAATACACTAGAGTTGCGTCTCTAATATATGAGTCTATTTAGCCGCGAACTCTAGAATTGTTTTAGTTTATATACCCGTAAATAAAATACAAGATCTGTTTTAATTTCTTCATGTTATAAGAGTTTGTCCATCTTGTTTTTATTTAATTAAATATTAGAGTGTAAATTAAGAAGACGTTCTGAAAATTTATAAAGGCGATATTACTATAAATCGGAAACTTCGTTAGACTTAAATTAATGGTTGGTTTGTAGGTCTGAAATGTTTTTAAATCTGTACAAATATTGTTTTAAATCAACAAACAACCCACAGATATTAAAACGTTTAAATGATGATCATCCCTCGCACATGGCCGAGGAGATCCCGCGCGAGTGGACAGGTTTGTGTTCTTCTACATGTACCTTATCACGCTTGCATGTTTCAGACTTTTGTACGAACACAACTATTTTCTTTTATTATGATTTCAACTATGATATTGGTTTAAGATGAAAAGATAAATTTACTTTACATGTACAGTTTATTTAGCAATGATTAATGCGATTGTGCACAAGGTAGTTTATTATAATCAAAGTTCCATGTTTCATGTTTGCGGTAGGTGCTGGCACGATAAAAGGATGTCATGAATTGAGGCATTCGGATTTTTTTTAATTGTCAAAAAGATAATCAGATTTGACGAAAATCATTTTTTGGCGACATCTTCTTATGTGTAACATTTTCACTTTCCCACCCGTTTGTTTATTCGGTCAGTCTGTGTTAATTCAATCGCAGCGTGCGATCGAAAATCTTGTGGACGCACACAGCTGAGAACATCTATAGCCCCAGCCGGGTTATGTTTATGGCTGCAGATCATCAATTGTTATGTAATTGAGTAACAATGTATCGAAGGTTATCGAATATTATTGAGTATCGAAGTGTGCTTTCACTACAGTGGTCAATTGTTAAACAAAAAGGCTATTATTCGAAGTCAATCATCTTCACATTATACATGTAGGTGCGAAATCGTAATCGGATAATGTTGCTAATAAATCAACCTGTTGAACAAGCGAAACTTCTACAGATGTGAACGGAATAATACATTATACTTAAAAGTTTTAAGTCAAATGAAAATTGTTCTTGGATTAAAAAGTTATAAAATACGACTACATTATGCAACGCAGTCGGTCGCCATAGAAATCATCAAAGTACTGCAAGTGTCGACAGATTTCTTGTTTCTTTGAAATACATGTACCATGATAGTTCACTACCAGAGTCAAGCTAGCCAGCACTAACTCCAACGCACTAACACAAAATTAGTTAAAATTATCGTCTATTTTTCAAGCATTTTCCGATCCCGATGTTAAACAACTGAAATTATTAGGCCGCCTTGCACCCAAACTAGGACTTGTGGTCAAAAGGTGAGCCCGGATTCCTTGGGGACGGGTGTACCCTCGAGGATTCCGGCGCCAAATTAGGCACTAGTGACAACGATTTCCGGCGCCAGGGCGCGGAGTAGACCTTAAGCGAACAAAATATTTCTGTAATGTAGCGTTCTAAACAAGGCGCCCTGTGCCCAAACTAGGACTTGTGCTCATTAGGTGAGCCCGGATTCCTCGGGGGACGGGTAATCCCTTGAGGATTCCGGCGCCAAATTAGGCACTAGTGACACCGATTTCCGAAGCCGGGGCGCAGAGTAGACCTTAACTGAACAAATTATTTCTGTAATGTAGCGTTCTAAACAAGGCGCCCTCCAAACATTGAAAGTTCTTACTTCACACAAAGATTGCTTATGACTTAAGTGTGTGTTATGATTTTGTTTCAAGGTTATTTTGTGAAGTTCAAGGTCATTGGAAGAAATTTCATAGGTTGTGTCTGCTGTATACTGTTTTTAAGGAGAAACATTGGATATTTCTTTTTCATTTAAAGATTGCTGATGACCTGAGGATGTGTCATGAACTTGACCCAGGGTCAGTTGTGCAAGTTCAAGGTCGTTTGAAAAATAAATGCTTCATTCTTGTCTGTCATATCTACATGTAATATACATGGAAATGATTTGAAGCTAAAATTTGACACAAAGATTGCTTGTGACATGTACTTAAATATGTCCCGACTTTAACTTTGATCATCTGTTCAAGTTCAGTGTCACTATAAGAAAAAGAAGCATCCATTATTTGCTAATAGATAAATACTTTAGTTATGATTTTGTTTTTCTTAGTGGGGAGGGGAGGAATTATTTGTGAGGTTGCTCACAGAACCGCCAGTTAGTCCACTGAGAGCACTCTCCCCCTTTCTCGCAACCAAAATTCACCTAAAATTAACTTAAAGGAAATTGAATTTAGGGGCATTGTTCCCCCCTCCCCCAACACACATTTTAGTAGAAAGCAATATAAATTTTTATGGCAAATTGAAAACCAATTATATTAAACAAAATAAGTTATAGCTGCCTCACAACCCCCCCCCCCCTCCCCTACCACTACCACGGATTAGATTTTGAAGATTATTTTTTTCTTTTATTGGCTTGTTAATACATTTCGGATTTGTTCCCCGAAGCAAAAACGATGCTGAGTGCTTGCATGGCCAAACGTTATACGGAGAGTTGTCCCTCCCACTGAGCACCTCTCGTACAGCGCATCCTCAGGTTGGAGAAGCCGTCATCGTTTATTTTTGATTTTCTGAACTTACTTTTATCATATTGACAATCCTGTCTGATTAAAATCACCACCCTTCTGCTTACACTCATCAGGGCCTGATAGGTATCGATAACAAATCATCTTCACATGACCTCTATATTTGCACACAACCTGAATATATATCTCATTTACCAAATGCATGCCTTTATCTGTTAATGAGAGGTGCAACTCTTCAATACTCAGTCTGGGGGTTACATAGAAAGCAGGATTGAAATAATTTGCCTGTCTCCATTAAAAAAATTCCAATACATTTTCTAAAGCCCTGATTGGTCAGAATTTTAGGTCGGGTGAAGATGACCCCCTATCATACCTGTCAGACCCTGTAAGGAGAAGAGGGTGCTTTTAATCAGACTGATTGACAATCCTTTTCCGACAGGAAGCTGCAACGGAAGACCTCTTCGTTGCTTTGCAACGAGCTCGTTTCTAGTTTCACTAATCTGGTTCTATAATGAATAAATAAAACTAACCTACCTGCACTCAATTTTCATACGTTCTAACCTCAGTTGGCATATTTTTTTTCTCTTATTATTTTATTTCATTACATTACCTTGCAACTACTGTTATACTGTTTGTGTTAATTTCAGTTGAGATTAAGTCAGTGTTTCGGAGCATTTAATCACAATGTAAAACAAAATTAATACTTAACAGGCGATCAATCTAACAAATGGGCAGACGAACAGACCAACAGAAGACGGCTAACAGGTGACCAGAATAGCTCATCTAAACCTACGGTTAATATGATTAAACAGTTGTACTTGTTTCACAAGTCTCATCTGTCCATCCTGGTCTACATGCAAAACAGGTTCCATTGAGTATGTGGCAATTATTATCTCGACAGTTGACTGGGCATGCCGTATCACATCCAGTGCCATAGACGCTGTGGTTTGTACATCCTGATTTGCCATTGATAAAAAGAAGAATAAATAAGTATGATTTACGTGTACTAGCATATTTACTATAGCAGATCATTTTTAACATGTCATTTACTTGAAAATACAGCAATTGACTGTCAACATGAAAATTCAAAATGAAAAAAAAGAAAAAATTCATTATTATTTCATGTTTGATACAGCCAAAAAAAAGTAATAAAATAAAATAAAAGACTGCCTAAAATATGCATAACATAAACTAAATATAATCGTCCTTGTTGACCTAACTTGTTAGATATAGACTGACAAAAATGTAAGGAAACAAAGTTTCGTTATAAAAGAAATTACCCTCAACAATAACTTCACACAGTTCGGTAAATACATTTTGAAGTTGATACCCTTTTGGGTAGGAAGTTTCATCCAATCTCTCGTTGAAAAATATCACATACCGTCCAGATCCCGTACATACTGCTGTAAAGTTCAATGGCGGTAATTGAGGTCCGTCTTTGTAACATAAGGTAGAACCCTCTATACCACTAGTGTTTGATATATACAGGGAAAATCCCGCAAATCGTCCTTTTTGTCGGGTTTCTACAAATGAGTGTGATTCGATTTTTTACTCAATATCATTAAATTATTGATATCAATAGAAACTTTTACCAAAGATTGTGAATAGTGTACATATAAAAAAAATCTTCAATTAAATGGTATCTTCGCCAATATTAGTATTATGATTATCAACTACCTTTGACACTATTTTGATGTTTTATTTCATCTTTAGAATAATTAACCCTGATTTTTTGTTTTGTAAAAATAAACACTGATGGATCACTTAAACTGAGATTTAAAAAAAAAACCCACCTCGATAAAGCAATTAAATATAAATCACTAAAGCGTTCAACGTATATATTATAAAAAAAATACATAACTATGTTGTTAATTAAACTTTTCCCTTATAAGACTGTTGCTGACTAGCATGAAACGTTCATTAATAATTATGATTACTACTGAACATCATCATTTTTCTGTAAATCTTTGTTTTTTTTTGTACACATATAAATGTTAAGCTATTTTATAATTTTCCTTTTCATCCAAATGCCCACAATTTGGAAATATGACATCACAAAGTTAACCTTTTCCGGCCATTTTCCCATTTTTAGTATAAGACGGATTGTTTTTAAACAGTTTTTCTTTTAGAAGACGTTAAGCGCATGCTTAAACAAACACAATATTTTCATTAGAGGTGTATCTATCCAAGACTAATAAGGGACAAAAATATTTTCCTTGTTTAAAATGTCGCCCTATATTTCCCATTAAAAAATATGAAAAATGTCAATTGTTGAATGATTTTGATAGAATTATAAAAATTGCGTAACTTCTAACGTCATAAACTGCCTGTGAGTGCAAACAATTTAAATAAATAGGTAAAATATATGTTATATCAACTCTTCTAATATATAACCTAACTTCTTTAGTGTACCTGGAACACTTTGAAAAATGACGAATTATGGGGGCCAAATATGACTGATATCACATATAGTTCTTTGTTCTTATTCTTAAGCATTTAGATTTACATACTCTCCTAGACACTTATGATAAAAGAAACTTCAAAATGATTCTCCATTAAATCACAACCAACGTGAAATTTACAAACACAACAAATTAAACCCGTGAAATATTGACACGTGAAATTAAAAATCTGTACTGTACCATAGTCTGTATAACTTTTAAAAAGAATGGTGATGCTATAAATATTGTATATTCTGCTAAGATCCACTTTCCACCATGTGCTGTGGTATGCAGAATTAAGCCCTATTTCTTCCGTCCTCATACATGTTCCGATTTGTCTGTCTAGTGCATTACTTGCATCATAAGAGGTCCCAGGATATATTGGTGATTGAGTTGCAACTTTATTGTATGACAAATCCTCTTAAAAATAGAATTAAAAGAATCGGTGAATCATATTGATTATTAATTTAAACTGTGATATGTATTATGACATATATATTGTTCTTTTTATGAAGACACGATACATTCTCTCATACTTGCCCATTTGTAACTATGCATTTCAAATCAAAGTAGACTGATTTTTTTTATATTTAAAGAGTACACATCTTGATTAGAGTCTGGTTATTGGATCTTTTGATGTTGTTTATCCTCTTTCTCTTTTTTGCTCTATTTTACTAATTGTAAAATGTACCTTTCTTCGTTATCTTTTCAATCATTTTTGGTCTATGTAAAATATTGTAAGTTATTAATTAAATCAATATTTTACTCGTTATTAAAATGCATTTAATGTCCCATTTTTAATTTCCATGGTTAAATGTTCATGAGAGATTTTCAAATTTTGCCGTTGTCTATAGTTTCTGTTGTTGTGATCGGCGTTATCTTTTTTTTTTTTTTATATTTGCATTCTCTTCTTTAGAACCAATCAGCTTAATGCAAACATAATTAGCACAAAGTATACTTTAGTTATGGAGAATCAAGTATGTTAAAATAAAGGAGTAAACCCTGATGCTAAGGGTTATAATTGACAAACATTAAATTTGGTGATTATTTTTTCAGTATCTCTTCCTTCAGGATGATACTGTACTATTTGTGCAATTATTATTAACGCATCATCATAAAGTGTAGCTTTAAGTTCGCCCTACTGGTGGCCCCTGATGTAAAGATTTGGCAACAACAGCGGCAACTGGGGTTATAATAAGCCATTAGAAAGCTATATTTAATCAAATCGAAATATGAGAAAATATGTGTATACATGTTTCAAATTAAGAGAAATCATGCAATATTCTTTAGATTATTATTGAAACTTATCAATTAGTAAAACATGGTGAAATTTGCGTCTTATAACCCTTTGAAACAACAAATAGTCACAAAAAGAGTCCATCTGTTTCTTTAAAAATCAACAGTTATTTAAAATAGATTTTCAGCCTATAAATTATATCAATTTGTGCATTGTGTTGACAAAAATATAATTGCACATTTTAGGAGTGCCGCAAGAGTCAAGATTGATTCAAAAGTTTAGATATGTTTATTTATCTTTAAAAAACAAAAACCTCTCCTATCAGTTCATTTATTTTCATGTTTCTTTTGTATCATCAAGTCGTCTTTAACATAACAATTTAAGAGGGTCTCTGGATCAAGCATTACCAAAACATATCATATATTGTTCTAAATCCGTTATTCTTATTTACAAATGGTCATTCATGGGTATATATAATAATGTTCTTTTATACAATTCAAAACTGACCTATAAATTTAAAACTATTGTCATTTTCTGTGAAGCAAAGCGCTTACGTTACCAATGTGGCCCGTGGACTTTTTGTTTGTTTGCTTGTTTGTTTTTTGTTTTTTTGTTGTTTTTGTTTTGTTTTTTTTTTTTTTTTTTTTTTTTTTTTTTTTGTTTTATTTATTTATTTATTTTTTTTTGGGGGGGGGGGGTGGACAATTAGTTCCTTATTCATAATACAGTATTGTTGAGTTTAATTCGAATTATTAAGATTTATGTGTTGAAATACCAACATAATAAGCGTGACTTCCGTATCATTCACTATATATTCACGCTGTATATTGACTATTTTACAAAAATCCTTGAAAGATGAAACAAAGTTATGTAAAAAGAAATGCGCAGTTTGAGTTTATAGAGTTATTATTACAAGTGAAATGCACAATATATCTAAAACACTAAGATCTCATCTTGTATGTTTTTATTTTTTTTAAAGTGTTGTTATATACAGTGAAATATAACACATAGAGACAATAATCTAATTCTCAGAAAAAAATAACAAATCATAAAATTCATTATTAGCATCTAACACTATTTGCGAGAATATAACTGGTCATACATGTAATAGAAATTATAAAAACAAAATAAAAATGTTAAATATAGCAGAATGGAATTAAAAAGTTGTATGATTAAGCACATTGTTAATATTTTTAAAGCATTTACATGTACATTAAAACGTATATTAATTGTTGGGATTGTTTAACATGTGGTGTGTAATGGTTTTTGACTAAAATTAATTACTACATATAGACTTAACTATAAATAGTAACATACATCAATGTCCATATATTTTGTTTTGTTTTGTTCATTCTTAAATGTATATATTACATATATTGTTAGTATAAAATGCTTATTTTTATTATGCTACTTACCAAACGCAGTTGTTAGCAAAATCCTTGCTAAGCACACAATTAATATGTGAACGTTCATATTTGAAATTCAAGGAAGGTGATTTGCCAGTCAAATAGAAAAACCGGGAAAGCATTGTTACCAGTGATAAAAATTTGTGTTTCATGTCCCCAGTATGACAAAATGGAAATACAACACAAATTTGTAAAAAAAAAAAAAAAAAAAAAAAAAGAGAATAAAGTCATTAAGAAGAAGTGATATAAACTATTAAAAGGTAATTCAAATAAGCAAAAGCGATTGATGCTAATAGTTAAGATATTTTATTGCATATTAAGATTTATTTCTACAGTATTAACCCTCATTCAATTGAAAAAAAATTAAGAGCGTGTCTCAGAGAAAAACATGCAAAATGGTTCAGTATCTAGGTTCTCCGATTGACTTCAAATTTTGAGAGCAATATCTAGTATATATGTATAGAATTCATACAAATAATTTTTGCTCTCTGATAAAGGTATAGGTTTCATGGGTTTGTTATTTAAAATAGAACTAAGGACTCAAAATGAAAACTCTGATTACACTGTTTTAGTGATTTTTGGAAGGAAAAATGAAAATGCAATTCTGAAATATAGTCAAATACCTAATTGTTTTTAATAAGGTATTGCATAACATAGTTTAGTTTTACATTATTTACCCTCACTCTATTGAGATAAACAACACGAATTAGGTTTTAAATAACTCTTTCTTGTTTTTGCTATTATTTATTATATTGATTTGTTTAATGTATCATAAAAGCTTTTGATTAAAAACAAGAAAAAAACGACTGAAAACAATGATAGAAATAAGTAAACTAAAGTACAGACTGTGGACAAAGGTATTCGCACTATATTGACGGTTATTCTGTCTATCGAAAACATTTGCCGATAATCAAACGCATTCTTGTATTTTCTGGCTTACATTAATAAATAGGCATATGCATCAAATTGCAGGAAATATTTCATGTTTTTCGTAATATCAAGAAAACTATGTTACATAACTATTTTGAGATGTACCGGCGGGCCTGTTGAAATCGATGCACTCATTCTATAATCGATGGATATTGATATATTTTTTTCATATTTTACAGTGCAAAGCCTACATTTCTAAGCTTTTATCAAAATTCTTTTACCACCCTTTAATAATGTAATGATGATTTTTTTACATCCCTTTTTAGGTTCTGTCGATTTCTGCCCATACGTTTCCTCTCATCAACTCTGTGAATAACGAAAATGCAGACAACATGAATAATTTTATGACACTTTTAATTGTCTTGATTTTTAAATGTATCTTCGGTAATTGAATGAGTCGTGACTATGCGAAGAAAGACAACTCGAATTGAACAATGCGCGAAAAAATCGTTCAAAAATGACGAGATCTTGGAAATACGTTTGTCCAAAGTCTGGATATTATTCTAACGTTTTTTTTCTGATTCTTCTTAACACATTGCAATATGGTAATATGGTTACCGTTCTTGGTTTTCAAAATAAAAAAAACCACTATGACTATTTGTGATCCGTTCTTGTAACAAAATCTGGAACCCTTTATATCAGCATCAGATGATATATCAGGTCAGAATAAAACCAACACGCAAGAAATAGGCAGCAGTCACGAGAAATAAAAAAGTCAGAAAAAAAAATTAAAGTAGACCATTTGATAATTTCATTTATAGTATCTTTTTTTCTGAGAATCCAAGGGTGAAAAATAGGTGTATAAAAAAGAAGAAGAAGAAGAAGAAGAAGAGAGAGAGAGAGAGAGAGAGAGAGAGAGAGAGAGAGAGAGAGATTATGACCTTAAGAAATTGGCATAAATACTGAAATCAGTATGCATTGATGCATGTATTTTTCGTAGGATAATACATTTATCAAACTTAGAAAGTAATGATAATGCTAGCTATATGTATATGCTTCTAATAAAACTCAATAAAATATCAAATATATGTATTTTTAATTAATGTGTTGTTCACCGCTGCCTTTACTCCTAGATTGGTTGTAAATCGAATACATACATTATATTATGCAACATTACTTTCGTGGACATATTATATATATATATATATATATATATATATATATATATATATATATATATACACACAAGGGCATGTTGTATTTCCGAACAGTTTTAATAGAACATGGTGGAGAGTGCTATTTTAGGAGGCGATTAATAGATATTGTACAGGCATGCACAATACTTTTAAGTTCAATATTTGTTTTGAATACGACTTTTTTCAGACAGGAAAAACTCATCATTCCTCATTTTATTTATCTAAACGTTAACGATGTATCCATAACAATTCTTAAAAAAATATAGAGTATAAAAAATATTATTTTAAAAAAAAACGCATGTAAAGCAATACCTAATAATTATTATTCGTAGCAATGTAGATCATACCCTGTTGACAATAAAATGAACAGACACAAGTGTGTCACCGGATTTTCCCTAATACTTTATGCACAGTAGACATTTGTTATTATGCTTAATTACTTGTAAAGAAAATAAACAAGTAGTAAATGTCACACAGTGTATGCAGTTTTAGACAAATATTAAAATTCAAAAAGTTATGTAGTTAACGCATACATATCAATTTATTGCGTGAATTATTTCTTGTTAATCAAGCAAATATATATTGAAACATTAGTCTTTGTAGATCAGTTGCAGGTAGTTAATTAACAGAATAAATTAAAATAAAACACACATTTTGGCAATATAACAGAAAAACTTATCACAGACATAATTTAAAAAAAAAACACACCCTGTTTTCAATCCTTAACCATAGAGATACGCTTTTTAATTTGTTTACGGGACAAAACAGAAAAAAAATGATTCATATAAATATGTTCGTTTGTTCAGAAATGATCACATGAATCTCAAATAGAATTTATTAAGGAGTCATGGAATAATAAGCTCAGCTAGTAGTTTAAGCTCAGTTGGGTTTTTGTCAAGAATATGGGTTTTAATTTGAATATTTAGTCGACAAACTACTTTATTTACAGAGAAAAAAGCGGCGTAAATTGTGGTGTTTTTTTTTTCATTTTTCATTTTCTTCATTATATGCTTACAATATTCCAGAAACAGGTACATTTCATTGAACACTTATCCATTGAAAGGGGTGTTCAGCAGGTGTTTGTATTGTACTTTTTCTTAAATCCAATATTCCTTTGACATATAGTATTAATCAAATTAAAAATCTGGTAGGTAAATCAACATTTACCTATATCAAAAGATAACAAAAGATAAACAGCAAATTTATCATAAGCATAATTTATTGTAAAAATAACATTTAAAAGAAAGTTTACATATAATTATGATAACGATATTGCCAGCCTAATACGGTTAGTTTCAATAACGTTAGATTAATTATATAGACACCACACAATCAAGATTATGATTAAAAATTATATTTTATTATATTAAAAAAGTATATTGGGTTAAATATTGCACTTCTAAAATCAATTATGGATACTACAAAAACAAATCTTAATAGTACAAGGGCACTAAAGTATTGAAAAGAAAAATTGTACAGGCCAAAACCACTGTTAAATAGAACAATACAATTACAGTCAAATTAAAGCCAATATGCCAAACAGTGTTATATGGAATCTGAAAACAATTGATAGCAAACAAACAAATTTACAAATACAAACAATATTTAAGTGCAAATTAAACAAATTAAAAATCAAAAGACGGTTTTGATAAAGACCTAAAAAATTTCTTTTACATTCTTAGAATTGATTTGTGTACGTAAAACAAATGTTTTCACTTTGGATTCCCACAATAAAGTTATATATTGGTAAAACAATAATAATGTTCTTAAAAACAAATTCAGCGTAGGATTTTAATTCTTACAAAAGGATTATCTTATTAAACAAAAGCACAGTCAAAATTAATGTTACCAATTAAATATTCAATGATTTATAAATCAACAAGTAGTTAGAATTCTAAAGGGTTAAGGTCCATTAACAAGTAACATCCTAAAACAGTCCAATCCATACAAATTTAATTTCAAAACGATCTTTTCATATCAGCACTAAACCACAAAAACAGTATTAGAACTAGTTCGTTATAGTTAAAAATATACTAAATAGAAATGTCTAGTGCTTGTTGTAGGGATTTTACAATATCTCCTTAACAATTTCCATAAACACAGTCATTGAGGAGATATTCCGCTATGGCGTCATGACAAAGCTTGTACTCATCCTAGGATAAAAAAATAATATCATGTTATGATGATAAATACATACATATAAATCATAGTAAACTCCGATAGATTGTAAAAAAATAATTTAAAAGCAGAAGCAAGAATTGTCAAATAAAAAAAAATCTTCATTAGCACAAGGTTAGAATGCCAATAGTATACAATCAAATCCGTTATTTATTTTTTATTATACCAACATTTTTAAATATAGTCAAAATAGAAATATAACTGTAATACCTACCACAGTGGACACACACTCTGGCCTACGTATCTGGATCTGACGTACAGCTGTAAAGATGTCTACCTCTCTATCCACGGAGATCTCTTCCAACACGTTGTATACAACAAAGAATGGACCACAGCGTGTAGCTCCATCTCTAACAACACATTTTATATATAAAGTAAAAAAAAAAATTAAGTTTCCACATATTTCTGAAATAAAGGATATGCATATATTTTGTACACTTTTTAAAGTTTGGCATAATTTTTTTTTCTGTTAATATTGTTTATATTTCATTTTTTTTAAAAGATAGTGTAAAGGATATTTCGCGTCAATGTTTGATTGTGTAGGTCGTTTCAAGTGCATTTGTATTTCATATAAAGAAATAAATTACTAAACGTATTTACATTTTAATTTATTTCATGTACAAAATAGTTTTTATGGTTTTAACAGGATCAAATATTAAAGCAAAAACAATCAATTATAACTGCATGTTATCTCTATGCCCTTTGCAAGGTTCAACTGTGCCATCCAAATGGACATTTATTTCTTTTTCTTACAGAAAATAGCTTTTTAAATGTGAAAATTTGCTCCCATTGCAAAAATTTAACGATTTTACGATTTTCACAATATGAAAATTACCATGCCTCGCTTGCAACTGGAAGACTGATAGTTTAGGTCGAAAGAGTGAGTGATTAAAAGAAACATTTGCACAAAATGGTATATTTATAGCGGATTGTCATATTTAGATGCTCTTTCTTCATTATTAGAAATTATGTCAAACTGTTAAGCGTGTGTTTGTTGCAATTCTTATTTTAAAACTAGCCAATATGTATTTATTAAAAGATTTTGCATGATACCAAAGTGTACTTATTATTCATTGTTTCTTGAAAACGATTGCCATTCATCAAATACAGGTAAATACGGAATGTGGGAATACAGACTGGTGTGATATTGTTTACGTTACCTTGACAGAACGAGGACTCGGCCCTTGTTGTCAGACTTCTCAGTCTTTACGGCCTTAATTACATCCAAAAGTACTCTTTTGTCCCCCTTTTTCTGTCTTTCTCCCCAAGTCGGGCATTCCAGAAGAGTGATATCCATTTCATTGAAGCCCTTAATATTACAAATTTAATGTACAAGAAAGAATAAGTAGTGTTAATTTTGAATTTCTGATTAAAATTATAATGTATATTTTCAATAATCATCTCTGCTTTTTCCGTAAAAAAATATTTGCGTTAGAGTCCATAAGTATTTTTAGACAACTACTGAATAACAAAACATGGTGAAGTCATTTAGACGTCTGAAAGATTTTAATTGCCCTGGATGTGCTAAGGCGGTTTTTTTTTTGTTGGTTTTTTTTTAAAATTTTCCAGATATTTATTTACAAAAGTACATGTTAAAAAACAATGTTCACATGTATATGTAGTAATAAATATATAATAATAATACTAATAATACTACTAATAATGATATTAATATCAACGATAATAATACTAATGGTAATAATTATAGTAATAGTAGTAGTAATGTCACCTATTATATCTGTCGAAGTACCATATATAAATATAAAGTTACCAAAAAAATTTTATACAAAATCATAGACTTTTTTACATTGATAATATTAATGTTAATTGATCAAGATATTTGAAGTCAATAGGTTGTAATGAAAATTGTTTTGTAGGGAGGTAAATCCATCGGCATCACAGAGTCTATATTTTACCTCCCTATTTATGTGAAAAACCATGGGCCAGGTCTCCCATGGCGACGTGCTAAGGCGGTTTATTTTGACAAGAGATGAGTCATCCTCTGATAAAATTGGTATAATGTTAAATGTAATGCTCTGTTGCAGTTTAAACGCAAGGCATTGTATTTTTGCAGTATTGAATTAAAAACAGTTACCTAGCATTTTAGTTGAAATTAATCTAATTTATAAAAGGTATATCTTACGACGTAACTTATCTTTCCTAGTTTATTTTTTTTATTATCTCATTTTTGTCTTAAATACAAATTTAAAAAAAAGAAACCGTTGGTTGTATGTTGAGTCTGGTCATTTTGACATTGTTGCTTCTTGTTGATGACATATTTTTAACGTAGAAAATCCCATTGAATTTGTGTTGATTTTCTGGTGGAAACCATTTTGATGTCTTTTAAATAAATGAAAAAAAAAATATACACAGATTAAATAATTAGAAAGAGAAAGACATTACACCAGACAGACAGGCAGATAAGTATATGGGTGGATTGAAATTATTTCGTCCATACCGATTCAATGTCCTCTAGTGGGCACAAGAAGACCACAACACGTGCGTCAAAGTCTTTGATCAGTCTGAGGAAGTCCTCGGTGTTGTCTAGTAGAGGGTACTGGGCACTGATCAGGGAGTCCTTCTCCAGGTAGGACTGTATAAAACACACAAAAAAGAAAATATAGTATAAGTAACAAAGAAATCTGGTAGAGGGTCTAGGCGCTGATCAAGGAGCCCTTCTCCAGGTACGACTGTATAAAACACACAGATATTGTATAAGTAACAAATAAGTCTAGTTAAGTGTCTGGGCGCAGATCAGACATTTTTTTTTCAGGAACGATTACGATTATTTATAATGATGTTCATTGTTTGGTTCTATATTCAAATATTTTAGCAGATGGTCCTTTTAAGAAGACGATTAAAGAAAACGCCAATACAATGCTCCTAAAATTTTGATGCAGGATCTTTTAATTCATCTTTGAACTAACACATCAGTTCCAAATAATTCAAAATATAATTCATTAATCGAATGAGCACTAGTCACATTTTGAATTTTGTTACCAACTATAAACCATATTAGGTAAATCAGAAACCATGTATTGAATTTAGCTTACCGACTGCCTTTGTATAAATGATAAATAATAAATACGATAATACAGATTCAACGGTTTATAATAATACTTCCGAATTAACAAAGGGTAAGATATGCACTGTATGTATTTATGTGTTTTTTAACCTGAATTAGTACAGCATTGTAGTAGGTGTTATAGCCCTTCATATAGTGCAGATGACACATGAACTCCTCAACTGAAATTAAAATAAGAAAGATAATATTATTAAATATATATTAATCTACTGTTATACAAATCATTTTTAATTTAATTGCCATAAAGGATTCAGTGCATCAGATTGAAAGCAATCTTTCTGTATACAATCTTCAATGAAATAAATACAACGTTCACAAACGTATAGATATAAATATTGTTACCAGGAAGAACGCTTTCTGTGTAGTTAGCTGATATCTGAGCCCGGCCAAAAATGTAATCTTGTTGTGTATACTCTTTTTTCAACGACAGTAACTCCTACAATTACATGTTAATTTTTTAATAATAAGGAACAAAAAATAGAATAAGAAATTAAATGGAATGTTCAGACAAATGAAGCAATGAAATATCAGATTGTTATATATTCTCAATGAAAAAAAGACACATTTTAAAAAAATACATAAAATGTTGAAATAAGAGCATTAAATTTCCATTATCTGTATTTTTTTCTTCGAGTACTTATTTGGCATCAACTAATTTATTATAAATATAAATCATAATTTAGATAAACCTCTAGATCAGTAGAATAGGAGGATTTTTCTGCTACATCTCCACAATTTGCATAACAATTATGTTCTTGGAAGTCGCCTAAAAACTTCTCTGTTTCCAAACATTTCTTTTGGCCGTAAAATGCATCCTTCAGTGCAAGGTAGAGCAATCTATACTGGTCCTAAAAGAGTTTTTTTGGTTCCATGAGCATAACTTACCCGTTAAAATATGATATAATAAATGAAAACCAATAATACAGATATATCATGATATAGATATATCATTATAAAACAATTTGATTAAATATGAGATACATCTGTCACGGAAAAAAACTGCTTACAAAGCAATGTCCCTAAAAGGCCACTAGAGGAAGTTTAATATCAACGCTTATCTAAACAAATACAATACAAGCTTTCAAATAATGAAGTTAGTTTTTTTCTTCTAAAAGTCAATGGTCACTTCCTTAATTTCAAATAAGATTTTCTACATTTGTTTTGATCATCCAATTAGATGATTGAATCAACATGCCTTTTTCATAATGTGTATTTGTTTTGTAAACGACAGGAAGTATTTTCTTCATTTCAAAACACCAATGACCAATAACCTGTCATAGGGACATAATCTACGAGGAAATGTTATGTAACAAAAAAGTATTTTCTTCCGCTGATAGCCAACATTAAAGACATTTCATTTGCACCTAAATTTTCTTTTGATTAAAGTTTTGATTGGGCAGAACACAATAAGGAAGTTTTGATTGGGCAGAACACAATAAGGAAGAAATTACCCCGAACTTTAACTACTGTATTGCATTTCGGGTCTTTGCTTATCAAGTACTGACCTTTAATTGCGGGAAAAAAGTGACGTATCTTATCTGAACATATTTTGAATTGTAAAATAGTAATTTTTTACTAACATGTTATTCTGACAAAATAAAATGAAAATAGTGAAAAATTCAAAATGAAAAGAAAGTAAAAAAAAAATATAATCAATTATGAGAGAATATTATAACAGTTTGACGAAACATAAAGCAGAGCTTATTGTTGATTAGATAATTCTTATCTCGAATATACAGACTTTTCATCATTTTTAATTTTAAACATTAATCAAAATATGAATACAATTATATATCTGGAACATTATATTACAATATGTTCCCGTATCATTTGCATTTGGGATTCAAATAGAGATTAATATCTTCATTTTCATTGTTTTAGCTATACATGATCCTACATCTCCTTGTATCATGTTCATCCGGTCCTTCCTCATTGTCCTGACGTACATCGGTACGTTGATTTTACCAGTTCTCTCCCCTTCCCGGTAGAGGGCGTCTAACGCAATGTATGTCCCAGTTCTACCTACTCCCGCACTACAAATTCAGATTACAGAATTCAAATGTGTTTGTTTTTCAGATTAAAACTTTATTTTTTAATCATGATAAATATCAAAATTTCATCTGTATGATGTTTATTTCAATGCCATGAAATATTTAAAACATTGCAACTTTAAAATACCTTTTTTTTTGGTTTTGTTGTAGTCGTTTTAGTTGTTTTGTTTATTTTCTGGGGGTTTTTTTGTGGGTTTTATTTTGTTTGTTTTTTTTAAATTTATTTTCTTAATGCCATATTGCTTAACTGATTCATTGGAACGTATTTATTTAAATGTTTTTTTTTCTATATTGTCCCTTTTTAAATAAGCGCATATTTTAATCTCTCTGACTTTCTACACTTTTACCTGCAGTGTACCACTGTGTACTTTCCAGCTGAGTTAGCGGTGGCTCTCATTACGTGACGATGAAACACGACCAGACTAAGGGGATCGGCCACTCCGTGGTCTGACCACGTGGTGTAGTGGAACATCGTCACGTTACGGTCTGTTCTGGTCTACAACAGATGCGGAAAAATTTTTGAAATAAAGATATCAAAAATGAAATGTACGAAACGATTTTTTTGTAAAATCAAAAACATACGTATTTCATCCAGCTGAATAGATCATTTGGCAAGAAAAGTCTGGCATTTACCTACTTTTAGCAAACAACTTTTTTCTTATCACATGATACCCTGAGAAAACTTGAACGCAACATTTTGGTGTTTTTTTTTTTGGATTTCCTTCGTTTCATTTAAACACACACGTAGCGAATGTACGGCTGCAGTACTATTCAATTAAAGCAAAGTTCGTAGTAGTAGGTTGATTTTACTCTACTCGTAATTAGTTGCGTTCGTTTAACAAATTCGAGATAAAAATCAAGCGAAGGCTTATTGTAAATTGTTTACTAATTATGCCTTATAATTTTTATCTGCGTTCACAGGGGCATAAATTGCAAAACCTATTCTGTATATAAAATACATAAAATCATTTAATTTTAGATCTGATTAAAATAAAATACCAAAAGGGTTTTTATTCAAATATTAAAGTCAATAGTCATTGTTTTCTTTAAAATTGGAGACAATAATAATACAACAAGATCCAATGACCACATAGCTCACCTGAGTTAAATCGGCCTTACATCTTTTCAAAGTAGCTTACTCTACATAAAGTTAGTGTTATTTCAGTGCTTGTTGTAACAACAACAAAAAATGGTGATAAAATAATATATAATAATATTGCAAATTGTAGCAATTTTGAGTTCTAAATTATAATATTTTAAAAAATAAAAGGATCTATATTCACACAATTCCATACTGATTTTTAAACTCTCCTGAGACCCATTATAAGTTTTTAAGGGATAAGACTCCTGTTTAAACCAAATTCTAAAATATACTACAATATATACTTTGAACATCTTCCTGGGGTCTTCACTAATTATCTAGAATGCTTGCGTAGTTAATTATTACATGTTGTAGCACTGAAATTTTCGAGAAGATGTAAAAACTAATAATAATAGCTTTATGCTGTAAAATTTCTACAAATTATAGCCTTTTAGTTCTTCAGAAAAAATATTTACAGTACCAATCAGGCCCAACCTAACAGTAAGTAAACCCGAACTAAACCCTGGCATTACTTTCGGGGTTTACTCTGGGTTTTCTCCGGGTTTACTATAGTGAACCCAGAATAAACCCAAAGTAAACACAGAGTGGACACAGAGAGTAAACCCCGATCAGAAGTATACCCCTGAAGGCAGACGCTACATGTGTATTTGGAATATACAAGGGGCAGCTATTACATGCAGTAAGATGGTAAGATAAAACACGGGTCTGCTTCACACTTCAGTGCGTACAGTGGACCCCAAAAGCAAACCCCCAGTAAACCCAAAGAAAACCCTGAGTAAACCTAAAATCAACCCCAAGTGGACGCAAAGTTTCCAAAAGCAGGTAAACCCTGAAAGTAAACCCGGGGTTTAGTTCGGGTTTACTCTGGTGTTAGGGTGGGTCTGATCGGTACTGTATGTGTTGTTATCTTCTTTTGTCTATTTTAAACTTTGAATCCCTGTTAGGGCCCCTTTCTAAACCCCATGGTGTCAATATTTGAACAAAACTCAAATCTACTTAATAACAGAAAGCAAATGATAAAGTTTAGATATTACAGGTTATTTGTTTGTTGAGGAGAAGATGTTTAAACTACAACACCCTATTTTTACTTATTCCCAATTATCTCAATTATTTAATGAGGACCTGGTCCTTCTTTTGAATAAACTTGAAGGTCCTTCCCGCAAAGACAAATCAAAGTACCATTAGTTCAACTATATTGCATCACCATTAATCTTAAAAAGTTACAATCAAGAAACATTGATCACCAAAGTGTTCAAGGATTCATCGTTTCGGAAATTGAACAAAAAAAATACGGTTTAGCTATCAACCATGATTTTTCCATTTGTTTCCATAATAGACATCAATCAGTGACATCGATATTTTTCAAGAATAAAATTAATTTTAGCTCATGTTATAAAATATTTCATAAATTAGTGAAATCAAAAAGAAGTTTTAATGTAATATCTAACAGAGAAATACATTTTGCACTTGATAAACCACAAAAACAAAAGTGCATTACAAAAGTATCATTATGAAAAAAAAATAGTATAATTTTCTTCAATGATTCCGGTTTCGCATCTTCTTGCATGTTAATATAAATAAGCAAGGAATTGTTTTTCTTCTTTATATGAATGTGTTAAACTTTTGTTAAAGTGTGTTCGAATATACATCAACATTTATGGCGGTCCATTTGCAACAAAAAACACATTTTGAGCATTGAAACATGTTTTTGTAAAATAATAATTTGAGATAAAGAAAATTGGGTTTGAAAATGCAAACGAATTTCTACATACAACCAAATAAGAAAAAAAGTTCAGACCTAAAACTTGCTTTGCTGTTAAATATGACTTCTGACCATGATTGACATTAGTAATAAATTCATTAAAATGACTTATAGATCCAAGGGTCCGGGTGCAAACTACTAATTTTCGACACATACTTTGTATAACAAAGTTATCTATGCAGAATGTCACTATAATAAACAAACTATAAATAAAAAAATAAATAAACTTACATTAATGAAATTCGTACCAAAATAGTATAATGAAATTATAAAATAGTAAAATAATGACAAAAAATGATGAATTGCATATCGTATTTAGTTAAACAAATATCCAGCAATAAAAAGAATGATTCAGTTAAATGATTGATAATTTGCTATTTTAAATTGTTGATAAATTGATCTTTTAATTGCATTCGTTTCGAGCTATCATTTTACACACTACTATTCGAAACAGTGTGTGATCATATTAAGTTGTGCCTATATATTTATATATATTGATGCATGTCTCTTTTTTTAGTCAAAAGTGCTACATTTACAGAAGGATATACATTTCAAATATACAATCTATGATAAAATGAGAATTTTATTTTATAATTTACTTAAACAGAATGTACACAAATAACAAAAATAAATGCATGTAGTTCTTATACACGTATACATATTTTAAGAAAAAAGCATAAATCTCCAAACACTTATTTATTAAATTTGATTCATGCGTTCCCGATTTGTTTAAGTAAGATCTGTGATTTTATAAAGGTGATCAATCAGTGCATCTGAGCATTTCGTTTTCCAACACGTTTTCCTACAAAGTCTCCTTTGATTGGTGCTTTAAGACAGAAGGGGCGTTTTTAGAATGCATATATTTTCGTAATTTAAGATACTATTCCAAATTTTGATACCACCGAATTTAGTTAAGGGTGTGTGCTAAAAGTTTCTAACATATGTCATCACATTTACAAATTTATAAAAACTATATTTTTTATCCCGCAGAATTTATGCATGTACAGCAGACACAATCAGTGTTAAGATGACAGTGAACGCTACTGATCGGAATAGGTAATCATAGGGTAAGATATTTATGTATATCACCGCGTGTAGTGAGAGATTAGAAACATGGTATGGACTCGATTTGAAGTCAAAGTAAGTATAGTATTCCATATAGTATTTACATTTCATTGAAAAAGATCGAATCTACGTACCATTTATTTCAATAATTCATTTTGACGATGTATGTAATCTATAATTCGAAAAATCTAAACTATTGTTATATTTTGTCTAAATCATATTTATAATACATAGTATATACTTATGATATACCTCATTTGTTATTTCTGTACAGGACAGAGATGAAACTCTGCTTCAATCAGGGGCACTTAATAGCTATAAAATATGATTTAAAAAAAACAACAAAAATAACAAATTTAAAATAAACAAAACCATAAAATGTACGGTAAATTCTATTTGAAAAACTGTTTAATGATATTTCTATATAAATTTGTCTTGAGACAAAACTAAAGTTTTCATTCTTTTATTTTTCTAAACATCTGCTAATACAACTACAGCCTTGCTATGCTTCTTCATTAACAAAGTTTCCTTTGAAAACGTTTAGCATTGTTTTGCTCCACCATATATCACAGATTCGTTTATCTGTTCTACTAGCAAACATTTTTATAATGCAGTTGTTCTTTACTCGTGTCGACTAATTGCTTAATTTGACGTCACATTTTTTAACCAAAAAAAGTTTTAAGTTTTAAGTAGTTCTACTTTCAATCAGGTCAATGCATTGAACTTATGGACACATTATTTCGATATCATTAAGTGTTGATATTAAAATTATATTGACTGGTAAATATTTTAGACCTTCCAAACAGCTCTAAAAAGTCGACCCTTATTATTATTATTATTATAGTTATAGTGATTGTAGTGTTTTTTTCTTTCTTTCTTATTAAGGTCTTCCGTTTCGTACGGAAGACCCTATAGTGATTGTAATATTTTTTTCTTTCTTATTATTTTTTCCCCTTTTTTGTCCGCAGAATTTCTCAAAGATGGCTGGATAGATTTTCTTGAATTTTTTTTAGGAATAATAGATAATGATAATATCTCAAGGCGTTTTTTCCATTTTTTTAAAATTCATTTCCGGTCGTCCGTTTCCTGTCCCGCGACAAGAAAGTTTGTCACTTCGAGATCTAAAAAACGATAATATTTGAACATCCAAACTTTGTGGGATGATAGACCTATATGCGTAGATGTGTTTAAACTATTCTGTTTTGTTCGTCGTATCTTCCGGTCGTCACCGGAAGTAATTCAAAAATTTTTTCACGTATTTTATTTATTTTTCTTAGAATACATAAATTAGAATAAATCCTTACATATGTCATCTTAACTATGTCAAATAAACAAAAAAGTTCTACTTTCAGTGAGATATCTCAATTATCTCAGGTAGCTGTTTTTAAACAAATTTTGTACCCGCGAGATCTCAGGAACTGTAAGTGATCAAGACACGAAACTTACATGAATCATAGACATTTGATAGAAGATGTGTTTAATTGCTTTCATTTTTTCAACCGTCTCTTCCGGTCCCCGTTGGAAGAGTTCAAATAAAACAAGTTGTTAAAAAGTTTAACTGGTTTTTTGTTGCTGTTTTTTTTTTGGATAATTTTAGATAAATTGATTGGCAATTAAGTCATGTTGTCTAATGTTTAAGAAATATCAACTTTCATTTTTATTGAGCACATCCGTTTGTCCGTTTCCTGTCCTGAAACTAAAAACCTTGACTCCTCGAGATCTCAAAAACGGTAATGACTTAAACAATCAACCTTTGTGGGATGATAGCCCTATATCTGTAGATGTGTTTACACTATTTTATTTTGTTCGGTGTAACTTCCGGTCGTCACCGGAAGTAATTTAAAAATTAATTTTTTCATGTATTTCATTTATTTAACAACGAATGAATATATAAGTATAAATCCTTATATATGTCATCTATGCGATGTTAAATAAACAAAAAAGTTCTACTTCCGGTGAGATATCTCAAATTTCTCAGGTAGCTTTTTTAAAATAAATTTTGTACCCGCGAGATCTCAGAAACCGTAAGTGATCAAGACACGAAACTTTTATGGATGATAGGCATTTGATTGAAGATGTGTTTAATCGGTTGCATTTTGTCGACCGATACTTCAAGTCCACACCGGAAGGGTTCAAACAAATCAAGCTGTTAATCTGTTTATCTGTTTTTCTTTGATAATTTTAGTTAGCTCTATTAACAATAATGTACGATAGGCAAGTACACAAAAAATACTGAATTTATTTTTCATTTAGCACTTCCCTTTGTCCGTTTTCTGTCCCTAGACAAAAAACCTTATTTCGACAAGATCTCAAAAATGGTAACGACTTGAACAACAAAACATTGTCGGTTGATAGACCTATATATGTATATGTTTTTACACTATTTTGTTTTATCCGGCGTAACTTCCGGTCGTCACCGGAAGTACTCCAAAATTTGATTTTTTAAAAATATTTTGGTTATTTTGCATTGAAGTACCATTTTAGCAATATAAATACAAAGGGTCATCTACACATGGTAAATAAACGAATAAGATCTACTTCCGATGAGACATCTTAAATATTTCAGGTAGCTTTCTTTTATAATTTTTTTGTACCCGCGAGATCTCAGAAAATGTAAAAGATCAAGATACAAAACGTATATGGATGATAGACATTTGATTAAACATGTGTTTAACGGGTTTCATTTGGTCGTCCGTCACTTCCGGTTCTACCGGAAGCGTTCAAGCAAAAGAAGTTTTTATAAAGATTAGATTTTTTTTAAACATTTTACTCAGTGTGCTAAACAATAACGTACCGTAGGTAAATGTACTCAAAATATCTACTTTTAATTTCTTTGATCACTTCCGTTCGTCCGTTTCCAGTCCCGAGACACGAAATCTCATAACTAACAAAAACTTGAACATCCAGACTTTGATGAAAGACAGAACAATGAATGAAGATATGATTACTATGTTCCGTCTGATCCGGCGTAACTTCCGGTCGTCACAGAAAGGACTCAAAAATTGACATTTTGTCTTTTTGTTTTGTTTTACTTAGAAATAATTGCTAGGAATACCTTTACAGTATACATATATTATATCCATTTTCGCTTTACAAGAGAAATGCATGCATTTTTTTTTACAGATTAAAACATGAGGAACGGAAGACCTTTTTGTTGCTATAGCAACAAGAGTTTAGTTATTGTTATTATTATTATTAGGGTCTTCCGTCTTCAGCGGAAGACCCTTCTATTATTCTATTGTTTCTTTTTCACTTTTCTTATTGTTATTATTATTATTATTATTATTATTCTTTTTTTTTCTTACACATTTTGTGCAGACGATTTCTCGGAGATGGCTCGATCGATTTCATTCAAATTATCAGGATCAACGCAGTTTTATCTGAAGTTGATCGCTTTTTAACCATTTTTGAAAATACACTTCCGGTCGGAAGTTATCGTCCGTTTACGATTTTAAAAAGTCAATTTTGTCTGTCAGGTTTCTCAAAAACGAGCTAAGATATAGGGGTGAAATTTTCAGAGATGATAGATCTAGCTATTTTCTGGTGCACCTCGGTCAAGAGAATGCCAGACGTCACTTACGGTCGTCACCAGAAGCAAATTTGAAAAATTTTAATTTTTCGACTTTTTTTTTTTTTAATATTTTTCTTTGAATTTTTTATAGTTGATAGTGACCCTTTTACTGATTCAGAATATGTAATTTGTTTTAAAATCGATCAAAGCATTCTCGAGATATTAAGCGTCAAAGTCCTGAAGCGAGAGCCCGAGTAGCTCAGTCGGTATGGTCGTGGACAGTGCCCAGGCGACCCGGGCTCAAGCCCCGAGTGCCGAAAAATTTTTTTTCGTTTTTTTTTGCGTAGACTCACAATTTTATCTTTAAAACGATGAGTTTTATCTCATTTATTCAAAAATCAGACGGAAGACCCACTCGTTGCTCGCAACGAGAACGATCTAGTTATTATTATTATTATGACAATTTCCCATGCATTTCTAATATTGCTCATACAATATTTCAAAATTGACGTTTTACCGATTTGTTGTGTATTTTGAATCGTCTAATGATGTACTCAGCGTAGGTTTTCTCCTCCAGATGTCTGACTGTTAACGTCCCATCCTGTAGTTTGTCGTTAATATCTGGCCAGTACTGGGCACACTTATTCTATCATAATGAAAAATATTTACTTAATGCTTATATGTGAATAAAAAAGAGTTGCATCATCATGTTCATCTCATTTAAATCAATGAAAACTTTAACTTAAAATTTGAAATGTGTAAAGGGTTTATACATTAAATTGGTCCTTAACCATTAACAATAAATCGAATCATCATGCTGTGATTGCTTTGAAATTCACATGTTTTCCAATTCTAAAGTAACTAGTCGATCGGTTTGACATTAAGTGAATTTAACAGTAATCCATATTTTCAAATTGTAAATTACCAACTATTTGTTGTAAATGTACATATCAAAAACGCAAGTTGATTACTTTTAGTCGATGTATTCACACTGCCAGGAACGAAATGAATAAAAAAGACTGTAGACAACTTAAATTATGTAAACGTTATGTGTTAACCTTTGTTCCCTCCGTCAAATTGGTCAAGCAGACAATGTTACAAACTTCTTCCTGCCAAACCATGGTCCAAAAGTCTACTATTGTTTTTGGCTTTGGGCCTTTCGAAGATCAAATAATAATAATAATAATAATAATAATAATAATAATAATAAAAATAATCATAACAAACAGTAAACATTTAACTATTAAATTAAAATAGTACAACCTTTAATGACAAAAAGTCATTTCTTAAATAAATTACCTTGGGTGGCAATGTATATCCGCTTTTCTCTTGTATCCTATTCAATACAAAATAACACATTTCATTAAGAACATTTTACACTATTTAGCTCTTACTGAAAGAAACAGTTTTACTTCTTTTATTAATTTTCAGTTCCAAGTTAAAACGTAATAAAGAGCCATTCTATATTTTTTTCTTGGTTTCTTTAGTTTGGTAATAAAAAATAAAGCAATACAATTTTAATTTAGACATTGGCTACAATATCATTTAGTTTATAATTTATTTGTTTACATAAAGATCACTGTAATAAGATACTTGCTTCAATGTAGTTGGCATTGATGTACCCCCCTTCATCTTTGGCAAAGGTCTTTAGAAAAACTCGCGAATGATCATCTAAAACGGTAAAATAGGAATTATTAATTATGTTTTGATGCATGTTTTAACTTACTTATAATTGATTGAAACACATTATTGAGATGGTGACCATCACACAGGACTCTGCTTACAAAATAAAAAATAAGATACCAATATTTAAGAGGATTTCGCTTAGATATTGACCAATGAATTAGAAGTTTTCTGGTTGGCATAGAACTTTAAATCAAGCTCATTACCCCTTACCACCAGGCATTTTGGAGTTTGATAAGATAAAGATTAAGCCAATAGAAAATAATTGATGGTCTAAAACTGGACTTTAAAGACATCTGGAATGACCTTCACATTTGAAATTGACACTTAGTCGCTGGTCATTGCACACTATTTACCCAAAGCTCAGTTTATTCAAAGTATGAATCAGGTAGGGCTAATGAGAGATTTAATGCGCTCTGATTTTTATTTTGTTTTTGCTTGGTTTGATATAACATTGACATCTAAACAAGAATCATTATCCAAGGTCACTGTACATCCTTTGATCAAAAGCACTCTACTAATAAAGTATGAGCCAGATTGGGCCAAGGGAAGAATAAATATAGACGGACAGATGGACGGACAGACAGACTGATCCCTATACGTCGCCCGCAGAGCGGTACCCATATCAGTCTGAATTTTTCTAATACATACAGGGGAATATGGTTGTGTATCTATTTTTAGCTTTATTTTCCGGTTTCTTTCCCTCTGTACATGGATGGAGCTCACCTCGAGGTATGTCCTGTAATGTACGTGCAAAATATTATTTTTTTTTTACCTCTTAAGAATAATTATATTCGTCAAACATTTGAAACAAATGTAAGGCAAATAACAAGAAACATGTCAATTACAAAAATAGTCTTACATGGTATTCACTCTTAAACCCAGCGTTTTCATTTAAAGACATGTTTGCAATTTGTGCTTTCATATTCCTGACAGAAATGTTTTTATTGGTTGGAGGACCCCTTTTTGTTTTTTCAGGCAAAGCGTATGTTGACTCTGCGACGTCATTAGCACGAAAAGTTTGTGATCTACAATCTACTATAAATAAAATATATAATTATGTTCTGTCTGAAGAAATCTGAATCAATGAAAAAAAATGAAACAAGAAAATAACATGTATATCTTTCAAATAAAAAAAAGATTTCAAAAAAAAATAAGCGCAAGTGAATGCAACAACTTACTTGGTAATTTAGACTGTTCTGTCTGAAGTTTATTTGTACGAAGGGACTTTGGTTCCAAAATAAATGACTGACGTTTTACCATCGTCGTTGATTTGCGTTTAAGACTACATTAATTTATTGCAACAAATTATAATAAATAACTATTGAAATTAAGGTCATCATTTATAAATGCAATCGAAAGAAATTTTATAAAATTAAACACTTACACAAATTAAACAAATAAACACTTTTAATATGCCTTATTGTTAAAAGCAAATAAACCTAAACATTTTACCAAGGCGCATACCGTATAATAAACAAAACCAATACAATTCCGATTATTACAATCAAGCATGCGCCAAGCGTTCCTCCCACAATTACAGAAAATTTAACTGCTGTTGGCAAATATCTTTCAACATCTGCAGAATCTGTTTTGAAAAAAAAAATCTATATCATTGTACAAAGTTATTTGTGTTGTTAAGAAGAGCCAATATTATAGAAACTTTCGAATTTATACAATTATATTCCTTATCTAAAAAGAACACTTTTTGAAATAAAATAAAATCGAGATCATTTAGATACATGTATACCTTCATCACATCGTTTCCCATACTTACAACCATACAAACAACTGCCGTTTATTCAGATTAAAGATTATTTTGAGAAGAAATATTTATTTTCACAATGTAATTATAGCACACACCTCCTTACTCTTAATTTCATGTGTTCAAACATCTAGCTGATTTATTTGAATCTCAGATCAACATGTAATGCTTTACTACCTGACCACATGTGTCTAAGTTTGATATATATTTTTTTTTCATTTCAGCTCTTGAGGTTACCCTGCCACACTCAAATTAAATCTGGTAATGCATTTATAGTGATGGAAGTATAAGATAGCATCAGTGTTGACAAAGTTAAAACTGTTATTGTAAGTTGTGAAATTCTTTCTCAAAAAAACGTATATCATGTTTCCTTTATTCCTATATATGTAAATTTGTTGATAATAAATAATAAATCATTTTCAATAAGGTTTTTAAATAAATACCACCAATATATTTTTGCTTTCATCATAAAATTTGCATATATTTTCCATGTATGCACATAAAAAAAATGAAAACCTATACAAATATGTGGGTCAGTATATCCTTAAAAGACATATTAATGAACCGTGTATTATAATGATGAAACTTATCCTGCCTTTTTGGTAGAGATGCACTTAACATCATTTTTTTAATATCAAAACAGAAAAATATATAGATAACATATAAACATTATAACATATGACAACATTTATTATCGGGTACATATTAGACAGGGGCTAATTTAGGACTGATCAGAAAAGCTTAAGACCATCTTTAGAGTATCTTTAGAGTTTTAAATACACATTTTTATCTAGAATTATACAATTTAACAGAGAATATCTTTCTTATAGCATTTTTTTTTTATCTCATATTCTTAAGTTGAACATTCAGCTTCATTTGATGTTTCAGTTTTAAATAATTTAATTCGATAAAATTTATCACTATTCCAATTTAAAAATCCCCCTTCCTTATTTTGACCCTTCCCAACTATGATCTTTATCTAGAAAACATCTTTTGTAAATAAGTCGAAATCATTCAGATACATGTATACGTTCATCACATTGCTTCTTATACTTACAGCCATACAGACAACTGCCGTTAATTCTGTCACACGTTTTGTTGATACAGATTACATTACATGGATGCTGACAATTTTCTCCAAAGGTCGACATGCATTCTGAATATTGTTTGAAATATATTATTACTGTTATTAATAGTTAGTTCTTATATGAACAATTCGCATTATTTCCTTTATTGGGGTGCTGAGGGGTTTGTTTGCTTTGTATCTTTAAATTATTTTAATTATTAAGGTCTTCCGTTTCCAACGGAAGACCTTATAGTGATTGTAATGTTTTTTATTAAGGTCTTCCGTTTCCAACGGAAGACCTTATAGTGATTGTAATGTTTTATTAAGGTCTTCCGTTTCCAACGGAAGACCTTATAGTGATTGTAGTGTTTTTTCTTTCTTTCTTATTATTATTTTTTTTTCTCCTTTTTTGTCGGCAGAATTTCTCGGAGATGGCTGGATAGATTTTCCTGAAATTTTCAGAGATGATAGAGAATGATAATATCTCGAGGCGTTTTTTTCATTTTTTCAAAATTTATTTCCGGTCGTCCGTTTCCTGTCCCGCGTCAAAAAACCTTGTTCCCTCGAGATCTCAGAATCGGCAAACACTTGAACATCCAGACTTTGTGGGATGATAGACCTATGTCTGTAGATGTGTTTAAACTATTTTGTTTTGTTCGTCGTAACTTCCGGTCGTCACCGGAAGCACTTCAAAAATTATCATATTTATGTATTTAATTTATTTTACATAGAATGAATCTGATAGTATAAATCTCTACATGTGTCATCTATGCAATGTTAAAGAAACAAGAACATTTCTACTTCCGGTGAGATATCTCAATTATCTGAGGTAACTTTTTTAAAACAAATTTTGTTCCCGCGAGATCTCAAAAATTATAAGAGATTAAGACATGAAACTCTTATGAATGATAGACATTTGAATGAAGATGTGTTTAACCGGTTTTATTTTGTCAACCGTCACTTCCGGTCCTAACCGGAAGGGTTCAAACAAATCAAGTTGTTTATCAGTTTAACTGTTTTTCTTTGACAGTTTCAGTTAGATTGATAAACAATAATGTACGACAGGAAAAGATATAAAAATTACTAACTTTTATTTTCATTGAGCACTTCCGTTTGTCCGTTTCCTGTCCCGGAACAAAAAACCTTGTTTTTATGAGATCTCAAAATCGGTCAGGATTTGAACAACCAAACTTTGTTGAATGATAGACCTATGTATGTACATGTTTTACCACTATTTTGTTTTATCCGGCGTAACTTCCGGTCGTCACAGGAAGTACTCCAAACTTTGATTTTTTAAAACTTTTTTGGTATTTAGCATAGAAATAAGTTCTCATTAATAGATACAATTGGTCATCTACACATGGTTTAAATAAATGAAAAAATTCTACTTCCGGTGAGATATCTCAAATATCTCAGGTAGCTTTCTTTTATACAAATTTTGTACCCGTGAGATCTCAGAAACTGTAAGAGATCAAGATACAAAACTTACAATCATGATAGACATTTAAATGAAGATGTGTTTAAAGGGTTTATTTTGTCTTCTGTCACTTCCGGTTATCTCTGGAGGCGTACAAGCAAATGAAGTTTTTAATAAATTTAGACTTTTTTCTTTAATTATTTTATTCACTCAATGAACAGTTATGTATTATTAGTAAATGTACTGAAAATACTTAATTTTAATTTCTTTAATGACATCTGTTTGTCCATTTCCGGTCCCGAGACAAAAAACCTTTTCTCAACGAGATCTCATTACTGACAAAAACTTGAACATTCCAACTTTAAGAAAAGACAGAACAATATATGAAGATATGTTTACCATGTTCTCTTTGATCCGGCGTATCTTCCGGTCGTCAGAGCAAGTACTCAAAAAGGACTATTTATCTTTTTTTGTTTTGTTTTACATAGAAATAGTTACTAGAAAATTCCGTCACAGTATCTTTCATATTATTTTTCTTTTTATTACAGAAATGCATTTATATTACAGATTAATACATGAGGAACGGAAGACCTTTTTGTTGCTATAGCAACAAGAGTCTAGTTATTATTAAGGTCTTCCGTTTCCAACGGAAGACCTTATAGTGATTGTAGTGTTTTTTCTTTCTTATTATTATTATTTTTTTTTTCCCCTTTTTTTGTCGGCAGAATTTCTCAGAGATGGCTGTATGGATTTATCTGAAATTTTCAGGGATGATAGAGAATGATAATATCTCGAGGCGTTTTTTTCATTTTTTCAAAATTCATTTCCTGTCGTCCGTTTCCTGTCCCGTGACAAAAAGCTTGTCACATCGAGATCTCAGAAACGAAAAAGACTGTCTACTATGTTCTGTCTGACCCGGCGTAACTTCCGGTCGTCACAGAAAGTACTCAAAAATTGACTTTTTGTCTTTTTGTTTTGTTTTACATAGAAATGATAAGTGGGAAATTCCATTACAGTATATGTTATATCCATTTTCGTTTTACAAGACAAATGAATTTTTTAAAGATTAATACATCAAGAACGGAAGACCTTTTTGTTGCTATAGCAACAAGAGTCTAGTTATTATTATTTTTTTCCCCTTTTTGTCTCGAAAATTTCTCAGAGATGTCTTGATGGATTTTCGTAATATTTTCAGGTATGATTGAAAATAGAAAGATCTAGAGGTTTTCACTTTAGATTTTTCTAAATTCACTTCCGTTCGTCCGTTTCCTGTCTCGCGACGAAAAGCTTGTCACCTCGAGATCTCAAAAACGGCAAAGACTACAACATCCAAACTTTGTGGGATGATAGACCTATAGTTGTAGATGTGTTTAAACTATTTTGTTTTGTTCGTCATAACTTCCGCTCGTCACCGGAAGCACTTCAGAAATTATTTTTTTTACGTATTTAATTTATTTAACATAGGATGAACATATAAGTATAAATATTTATATATGTCATCTAAGCTGGTCGTGAATAGCTTTAAAAAGCTACCTGAGATATTTGAGATATCTCACCGGAAGTGGAATTTTTCTGTTGATTTTCTCGGCCGCGAGCTAGGGATCAGTTACGTAATGGTACAAACAGAGATCAGAAACCAGGTTAATGCTTGCAAAACTTAACGTAAAAGCTTTAAGAATATAATGCATACTGTTATGAAACTTTTTCGAATGAATTAAAGCATCCTGAATACAATAATACATGTTCTGTGGTGAATTCATGTCAGTTGTACACAATGGCTTTTCGTTAACTTGACAAATGAAAACAGGTACGTTAACAAGTAAAGCTTTTTACATACATATTACACAATACCTTAACAAGGTAACATTATAGTGACATTGGTACGATCCCAATGAACAACTATTCCAGCGACAGCCATATCAAATTCCTAACCGTTCTTGAGTTATTTCGCAAATACTTTCAAGGAATCTAGGCCCTTAATTGAAGGGGCCAGCCCCTTTTCAATGGTGTCAAACGAAAGCCCATAATATTCTTCACAACTTTTATTCTACATGTCTTAACAAAATATTTTTTGTTTAAAATATAAAAAGGAAAACATGTGTAAATTTTTGCACCTTTTTGGAATCCTATAATTTGACCCCCTATCTTTTTCTAAATAAAAAACGTAATCAAAAAACAAAAACAAGTGTTCAAAATTTCAATTTCATTGTTGTTCAAATTCGTTGGATTCTCATTCCCTACTATTTTCATCTCGGAGCCTTTGTCTTGAAACAAAACACCCTAAAAAAAATCTAAGGGGAATAACTCATTAACGGAAGAGGAATTTTACAGTTTATGACATGTTATAATTAGTGTTTTGTAAAGTCTATTTGTCCTGAAAATTTTGTCAAAAATCTTTCAAAAATAAGAAAGATATGAAGCCTCAAAGTTTGCGTCTTGGAAAAATATAAAATAAAGAAAAATACGAATATCTTCCGTATTCGGAATTTCCGGACAATCATTTTACCCAGGTGACCTACACTAGCAATGTCCTCTATCCTTCCTGAAAATTTCAGCTTTCTATCTTAAATCGTTTTTGAGAAAATGCGTCGACAAAAAGTCAAGAAAAAATGACAAAATGGCGGATAAGTCCGAACCGGAAGTGATTTTGACAAAATCGAAAAAGATGTATAAACTTCAGATGATAATAGATTATGCTGAAAATTTGACGGAAATCAGACGACACATCTCTAAGAAATCTTCTGCACAAAAGTTGTAAAAAAAAAAAAAGAAGAAAAATAAACCTGAAAGAGAAACAATAGAATAATAGAAGGGTCTTCCGCTGAAGACGGAAGACCCTAATAATAATAAAAAGAAACCGAAGAATAACAAGAGGGTCTTCTGTTGGAAACGGAAGACCCTAAAAAAAAACCGTAGAAAAACAAAAGGGTCTTCCGTTGGAAACGGAAGACCCTAATAATAATAATAATAGCTAGATCGTGCTCGTTGCGAGCAACGAGTGGGTCTTTCGTCAGATTTTTGAATAGGTAAGATAAAACGTATCATTTTTAAGATAAAATCGTAAACCCAAGCAAAAAATGAGAGAATTTTTTTTTCGTCGGTCGGGGCTTGAATCCGGTTCGCCTGGGCCCGTGTCCACGACTCTAACGACCAAGCTACTCGGACTCTCTCTTCAAGACTTTGATGTTTGATATCTCAAAATGCGTTGATCGATTTTAAAACAAATTACACATTCTGAATCAGTAAAAGGGTCACTATCAAACCTACAAAAATATATTAAACAACAACAAAGTTGAAAAAAACGATTTTTTCTTTCCTTCCGGTGACGACCGGAAGTGACGTCAATCATTGACTTGACCGAGGAAAAACATGACGTCTATCATCGCTGAAAATTTAAGCCCAATATCTTTACTCGTTTTTTAGAAACATCGCAGACAAAATTCACCTTTAAAAATTGTTAATGACGATAACTTTGGACTGGAAGTAAATTTTGAAACAGTGTAACGGCGGCACAAATTTCAGAGTACGAGGCATCATCCCTGAAAATTTGACTGAAATCGAGACATCTCCAAGAAATCGCCTGCACAAAATTTGTAAGAAAAAAAAAAGAATAATAAGAAAAGTGAAAAGAAGCATTAGAATATTAGAAGGGTCTTCTGCTGAAGACGGAAGCCCCTAATAAGAAAAGTGAAAAAGAAACAATAGAATAATAGAAGGGTCTTCCGCTGAAGACGGAAGACCCTAATAAGAAAAGTGAAAAAAAAACAATTGAATAAAAGTAGGGTCTTCCGCTGAAGACGGAAGACCCTAGTAATTAAGGATTGTTTTCGACTTTATCTATATGGAAGAGTGTTTTACAACTTGTAATACAATACAAGAACCCCTTTGTGAAGAATATTTTTGTTAGAAAATCAGAAAAAAAAATGGAGAGAAAGGGATAGAGAGAAAGAACAAATCTTGGCTCCGGCGAGATGAGAACACATAACCTTTGCAGGTGTTATAACAGTATTTCACCTAAGGTTCACGTCAAAACACGGCTGAGGCAAAATAATTCCCGAATTCCCCTTAGAATTTGGGGAGTTTCCGCCCGGGAGAGGAGCTGATTTTTTGTATGAGATGAAAAACAATATGTAAGATGTCTGACTATTCAGGTTTTGTAACAATGCGAGGTCATTTAAAATTTTGATGCATGTTGTTTCCGAAGGGGGTGAAAAGGCCCGATATTGATTTTCAAGCACAAGTGTAACTTCGTCGTAAACACGTGTCGAGATAAGGACATAGATCGAAAGGCCAGATCTAAATTAGGTGATGCAGGCACTTAAACTGTGTAAGAAATGTCAGTTTGAAAAATGCCATATTTGGATAAAATCGAAAGTAGAATTTTGAGGTGTGGATATCGGATTCGGTTAACGACAATTAGGAGAGGTCCTAAAACAATGACTGATGCATTTTACACATGTATTTCAGCGTTGAGATTTTTTTCCGTGTCGTTTACTATGTTTAACTGCTTTATTTCAACAGGAGTAATAAAATCTTGATAAATATAGAAATAACGAAATCAATACCATGTAAATTTATTCGGTAAAAAATCGATGACAGTATTTTTTACAGTTCTAACATTCAGAAGTAGTTCACACGCTATCATAGATGCAGACTAAACGGAAAACAAGAAATATACATGCACCGGAAATATTACACGGCTGGTTACATCCTGTATACTGTTTAAATTTTAATTCCCCGTACAGTCAATAAGCGCCGTTTTATCTCAGGAATTTCTTCTAAATTGTTCAATCCGCTGCATATTTAGCAGACAATAAGAATGGGGTCCGAGGTACATCTGCACAAATTTTCATTAGGAATGAGTGAAGGGCTCGGGAGTTAGAATTTTTTTTTCTAAAGTACATGTCAAGCACGCCAATTGAAGTTTAAATGCAAAAAAATTCATAACTCTGTTAAAAATGAACAATTTGGTTTGGTCTGGTCTTTAGTACAGTAATCTAGAATAGTACAAGGTTGAAATTAAAAGTCCAAGATCACATATCAAGTAAAAACTAAATGATTTTGTGAATCGGGGGGGGGGGGGGGGGGTCGGTGACTTCTTATTAAACTTAAAATATTAAATTTTTAATATCACATATTACACAATTAGTAAATGAAATACATATGTTAGAACAATGTATTGCGTTGTATTACAGATGTAATTATTTTTTTTTTCATCATTTTAACTTTATTTCAGTATAAATACATAACTAAGGAACTCAATACACATACACGGGGAAAATGGCTATTATTGTAACTTCTTTTACTAAATTAAAACGAAAAAGTACAGAAACCATCATTTTGAAGATAAAAAACGTAAATCTAAGCACAAAAGGAAGGATTTATTTTTTTCGTCACTGGGGGCTTGAACCCGGGTCGCCTGGGCATACGTCCACGATTCTAGCAAATGAGCGCACGATAGGATAGGATTAACGCACGATAGAACAGAATACACGCACGATACGATAGGATTGATACACGATAGGTAAGGATAAACGATGTTCATGATAAACGTACAATCGCGTTAAACGATTAACCTGATAATGGCAGAATTTAAGAAAGAACACGTACGAATCAAGATATACGCGGAATTTCTTGTTATTAACAAAGTACTAGTTGTAAATCAATGCTGCATCATTTATAGATGTATAAAAATGACCAGTTAAAGTTTATTAACAAAATTTATGAGCTTAAATGATCAAATTATCTGTATTGTCAACATTGTTTTCATTACCGTACACCCAATCTGATCGCCGCGAACATTTTAGCACGAGATCAAATCACAGATACGGAAAATATCGGGTTCAATTAAAATACAATCCTTTATCAATAACTGATAATGTTCCAAATTAACGATTATAAAATCAAATCCTTTTTTTAAATAAATATGAAATATATCATAAATACTTTTGTTTCTGTAAAATAAAAGATGCATAAAAAACGAATTATATTACATACACGTTAACTGTATACGTAGGTATACACTCCGCGTACGATTCAATTTATTCAATATACAGGAAAATATGTAATTTGTTCCTAAGACCTTCGATAGTTTACATTAATTTTTATTTCTACTGCTTACAGATATGATTTACATGTAATTCTGATCTAAATAATTAAGAAATTAGTATCATGATATAATGCTGGATAGGATTTTACATTACTTGTTCGATAAATTATCGTATACGGCGAATTGAACGACTTTTAACTTTGAAATAAATATACTTGCTTATGAAAAGGCACGAAACGATTAACACGATAGGATAAACGGAAAAAATGTTAAAATTGAACGATAAACCTTATAGGATTGACGCATGATAGGATAGGATTAACGCAAGATAGAACAGTATACACGCACGATACGATAGGATTGATACACGATACTATAGGATAGGATTGTAAAAAATAACGTTGTGGGTACTGTACGCAAACTCTTGCTTCACGACTTTAATGCCTAATATCTCGATAATGCGTCGATCAATTTTAAAACAAATTACATATTCTGAATCCGTAAAAGGGCCACCATCAAACCTACAAACAATTTTTTAAAAAAGTTGAAAAATTTAAATTTTTCAATGTCCTTCCGGTGACGATCGGAAGTAACGGCGAACATTGTCTTGACCGAGCTGCGTGAACAAATTTTACGGCACTCAAGGCTTGAACCCGGGTCGCCTGGGCTCATGTCCACGACTCTAACGACAAAGCTACTCGTACTCTCGCTTCAGGATTTTGCTGCTCAATATCTCGCAAATGCGTTGATCTATTATAAAACAAATTACATATTCTGAATGAGTAGAAGGGTCACTATCAACTGTAAAAATATAAAACAAAAATAATGAAAAACAAAAAAGTTGAAAAATTCATTTTTTTTAAATTTTCTTCCGGTGACAAGCGGAAGTAACGGCTGATATCCTCTTGACTAAGGTGCACCAGAAAAACGTAACGTCTATCATCGCTGAAAGTTTCAGCCATCTGTCTAAAGTCGTTTTTGAGAAACGTCGAGACAAAATCGACCTTAAAAGATCGTTTAATGACGATAACTTCAGACCGGAAGTGAATTTTGAAAAAAAAACCGTCACGGTGGTACAAATTTCAAATGGCGAGGCATCATCACTGAAAATTTAATGGAAATCGAACGAGCCATCTTTGAGAAATCGCCTACACAAAATTTGTAAGGAAAAAAAGAATAATAACTAGATTGTTCTCAACGAGTGGATCTTCCGTCCAACTTATATTTAGATGAGATGGAACCAATATTTTAAAGATAAAATCATTAATTTACGCAAAAAATGAGGAAAAAAAATTTTCGGCACTCGGGGCTCGTGTTGCCTTGGCACATGTGAACGACTCTAAGGGCTAAGCTACTCGGGCTCTCGCTTCAGGACTTTAATGCTTAATATCTCTAGAATGCATTGACCGATTTTAAAACAAATTACATATTCTGAATCAGTAAAAGAGTCACTATCTACCCTACAGAAAAAATTATTAAAAAAAAGATAAAGTTGGAAAAAACTCGATTTTTTGTCTCTCCTTCCGGTGTCGACCGGAAGTGACGGCAGACGTTTTTATGACCATTTTGCAACATGAAAACGGTATGTCTATCATCAATGAAAATTTCAGCCCTCTATCTTTACTCGTTTTTTAGATCTCCAGCCGAGAAAATTGACTTTTAAAAATCGTAGACGGACGATAAGTTTTGAGTGGAAGTGATTATCGACAAATTGAAACGGCGGTACAAACATCAACCCTGGAAATTTGAAGAAATAGAACGATGCGCAAAATGTGTAAGACAAAAAAAGAATAATAATAAGAAAAGTGAAAAAGAAACAATAGAATTATAGTAGGGTCTTCCGCTGAAGACGGAAGACCCTAACAATAAAACTAGACACCATCGTTGCGAGCAACGAGGAGGTCTTCCGTCCGATTTTAGAACTTGAGATACATGTATGACCTTGACTTTGCTTTTTAACAGCTACACATGATTTGAAAATAGAAGAAAGGGGTCTTCATATTAAGGGCCAGAGACTACTTAATTTAGGGTATAAGAGCTTTGGTTGGAAACATTTAGATCCCTCTTGGTTGCTTATTTGAGGGGCAATCCCCTTTTACTTTATATAAAATAAAAGATTTATAATTCTAAACGCATTTTGTTTAACAAGTGCTTAGAAATTTGTTTCCATTTTTAAGATATCTGTAATAGATTAAGTCTGCTCTTAGTCCCCAATTTTAGGAGCTAACCCCTTTTTCTTGGTAATAAATGAAAGGAAAACTGAAAAACTGAAAACTGAAAAATGAAAAACAAAACACATTTTGTTCATCAAGTGTTAAGATATTCGTTATGGTTCTTGAGATATCTGACAAAGAAAGTTTTAGGGGGCGACCCCAAATCTCTTTATTGGGGCCATTTAACGATATTCTGATGTTTAAATATTGTTCAGTAGATTATAATGAGCATCTTTTCTTCTATACTGCTTATCAAAACATTTTTTCTTTACGAGATATAGGTGATCAAAGTTTTGATATTCTGACACCTAAAACCCCCTAATTACGTAACACATTAGGAAATTATTATATATTAAGTAAAGTATTCCCCGGTATAGACTTATAAATAAAAGACTTTAGACTCCTCTGGTTTCCTAATTTTAGGGCCCAGTCCCTTTTTCTTGATATTGAACGAAAGGTCATTTAAAACTAACACAGTTTGCTCAACAAGTGTTAAGAAAGTTGTTACTGTGTTTGAGTTATCTAAAAAAGAAGGTTTTAGGGGCCGGCCCCTTATCTACTTATTGGGGTCGTTTAACGAAATTTTGATGTTTGAATATTGTTCAGTAAATCATTAGGAGCATCTTTTCTTCTATACTGCTGATCAAAATATTTTTCCTTTACGAGATATAGGTGATCAAAGTTTTGATATTCTGATCTCTAAAAACCCCTAATTACGCAACACATGAAAAAATAATATATTGTATGGGTACATAACAGTAAGATAAACATTTCTGCTTCTATGATCTCTTAAAAATATTCCCAAATAAAGAGCTATAGATAAAAGACTTTAGACACCTATGGTTCCCTAATTTTAGGGGTCAGCCCCTTTTTCCTGGAATTGAACAAAAGGTCATTTAAAACTAAACACATTTTGCTTAACAAGTGTTTAGAAATTTGTTACTTTTCTTGAGATATCTGTGAAAGAACGTTTTAGGGGCCGACCCCTTATCTCCTTATCGGGGCGATTTGGATGATTGAATATTGTCAAGTAGATCATTATGAGCATCATTTCTACTATAATGTTTATCAAAATAGTTTTCCTTTACGAGATATAGGTGATCAAAGTTTTGATATTCTGATCCCTAAAAACGTCTAATTACGTAACACATGAGGAAATTATTATATTGTATGGATACATAACAGTAAGGTAAACATTTTTGCTTCCATGATCTATTACAAAATATCCACCAGTACGTAGCAATAAATAGAAGACTTTAGACACCTTTGGTTCCCTAATTTTAAGGGCCAGCACCTTTTTCTTGGTATTGAATGAAAGGTCATTTTTTATATCATCGACAGTTGTTTCTTCAATAAAAATGGAAGTCGTGAAAATGCTTACCTTGTCATTGGAAATCTAAAAAACTATTTTGTTAAAAACCATTCTGATTGCACACACAAGTACTCTGAAGTTGACATTAAAAAGATGCTTGAATTTCTGATAGACAACATCTATGTAGTTTTTGGAAATCAAGTCTTCCAACAATCTGTTGGAATTCCCATGGGTACCAATTGTGCCCCATTGTTAGCAGACCTATTTTTGTATTCTTATGAAGCAGAATTTATTCAAAAACTTGTACGTGAAAAAAATAAATCACTCGCTGTGGCCTTCAACTCAACATTTAGGTATATCGACGACGTTTTATCAATTAACAATTGTTATTTCTTACTTATATTACTTTATATGAGGAAATTATTATATTGTTTGGGTACATAACAGTAAGGTAAACATTTTTGCTTTTATGATCTATTACAAAATATTCCCAAATAAAGAGCTATAGATAAAAGACTTTAGACCACTCTGGTTCCCTAATATTAGGGGCCTCTTCTTGATATTAAACGAAGGGTCATGTAAATAATAACTTTTTTTTTACATTACATGTCTTTACAAAATATTTTTCAGAAAAGAGATAAACAAAGAAAAACATGAAAACCAGGCGAGCTTTAACGCTTTTTGAGCATGACAAATATAAATGCCAAATACGCATCTACAAACTCTTGTCTACAATCCCTGAAGGTCTGAAGTCAATTTCTTTTACCGATTTACCGTTTAGGAGGAGATCGCTGGACAAGCTGACACTCTGAAAAATCGCTAAAACGTCATTATCTCAAGAGCGGAAATGAGGTCATCAAAATAAAAAAATGTATATTAAAATCAGATCAATATCTATTAGATCTGAAAGCTTCATGGAAATCGGCAGAGACATTTTCAAGAAATTGCGTGCACAAATTTTGTAAGAAAAAAGAATAATAACTAGATGCGATCTCGTTGGGAGCAACGAGTGGGTCTTCCGTCCATTTTTTATTCAATAAGATAAAAATAAAAATATTTTATTTAAAAAAAATTAATTCCATCCACTAAAGAACACAGTGGTACCATTCAACGCAAAATTACAAAGGCAATCTAGATATGACGACCCATCTCCGAGAAATGTTCTACGTAAGAATTGTAAGAAAAGACCACCCAATAAAAGTGAAAAATGAAACAATAGATTAATAGAAGGGTCTTCTGTTAAAGACGAAAGACCTTAATGATAAAAGTTTTCATTATGATTGTTTTCCAATCCAACAACCCCATAGTGAAGACAATTTTTGTTAGCAAATTCAAAAGAAAGAAGAGCACGTGTGTAATCCTGATTTAAACATAGATAAACCATATTTGTACGGTATAAACGGGGGGGGGATGTCATCGCAACATGTTGTTACATACATGTATATTACGGTACAATATAAGTCCATGTAATAACTGGTGTTGGATTATCATCATTACCAAAGAGTTTTCAGTTTTGATTAAAACAAATATATATTCACAAAACTGGATAAAATACTGGAGAAACAAAATCGCCGAAGCGGGGTGTGGCCCGATTTTTGATCGATTGGGCGATTTCATTCATCCTGGAAAGGGTACATAACTCGCGTGCCTTACTAAATGTACATTAAACAATTACCAGTCAAGTTTTTATGTTAATTCGATAGATTTCCTCAAAAACATTAGATTAAAAGTATAATATATGTAGGTGATACAAAACAAATGTCAAAAAAATTATTTGACACCCTCCCCATGGATCTATGCCAATGGATAATAAGTTATTCAAACCATCAGCCGTTGCTTGAATGGTAAAACGGGACTTCGCGCCATTTGTCTCATAGTTTTTGCGCGCCGATTAGTGGACGAGTCTAAATTGGAAACAAAGCACACCATAGAGCATCTTCGCTAGCAAAGGGTTTTCGGTCCACCCCGTTCCTCATAAATGGGAGCAGAGTGGACCAAAAACCTTTGGCTAGCAAAGATGACCGTAGAGTATAGACTAGGGTGTCCAGATAAAAACGTTCCGTGTAAACACATCACAGGCACGTAGCATCGGGAGGGGGGGGGGGCATACCCTTTTCTGAAATTTATATATTAGAAATGGAAATATCATAGATTTGCCCCCTTTCACTTTTGTCGGAGCATGTAATAAATGAAACTGAAAATAGGGAATTTTAATTGAATTGAATTGAAGTAACTATTAGGATTATCTTTCATGGTTTTGAGAATTCACCCTTTTTTAAGTTACTTGACAAAATGTTTTAGATGAGGCTGCCCCCACACAGTTTCAAAAACAATGCTATGTGCTTGAATAATTCTTTCCTATTCCATCTGGTTGCCAAAAAAAAATTAAATGGCTTCGATTTTGCATCTTAGTATTACAAATACAATTTAAAAAAATTGACTGTTCCATCTTTCGTTTTCAAGCTTGCATGCAATTCTTTGATACATGTACATTCCTGAAATAGTTTTCATTTAATGAAATAATTTAATTTCAAGTGATATACATGTACATGCACAAGATCGGAGACAAGACTGAAATTTCTTTTTAATTCTACACATTCTGTTTATGAATTTATGAGCAGCAGCGAAAATTAAAAGTAATTTCTAATCAAATAGAAACTGATCAACTAATTGATATATGCATGCTTCCATTGAACGGTTTTGTTTAGTCATGCAAGCTTTTTGGAAAGCTATTACTTGTTGATTTTATAGTATAGAGGGTAGACATATAAATATATATCGTTCGTCATTAACGAAATTACTGTAGCTGGGAAGTGCCTATGTTTGACACATGTATTTCAGCGTTGAAAATTATTTCCGTGTTGATTAGTTTTATTTCAACACGATTGTTGTAAAAACACCGAAATCAGTAACATGTAAATTTGTCAGTAAAAAAATCGATGACAGAAATGTTCACAGTTCTAACATTCAGAAGTAATTCAGATGCTATCGACAATACAGACTAAACGGAAAACAAGAAATATACATGTACCAGAAATATTTCACGGCTGCTTACATACCGTGTTCTTTTTAAATTTTTAATTTTAAATTCCCGTACAGTCAATACTCGCCGTTTGATCTCAGGAATTTCTTCTAAATTGTTCAATCCGCTGCATATTTGGACAGGTGATTGTGGACAGGACCGACCCCCCCCCTCAATCCCCCCACCCCCACGTATCTAGACCCTCGGGACTTTACTCATTTTTTTCTTTAGATTATCTTTTTATGACATATTTACAATCTAATGTATACATTAATTGAACAAAATTACTTAATACAAACATTTTGAAAAAAATCATATCCCCTCTATATATATAAAACAACAAGGTTGCTAACTTCGTCTGCCAGCCGAGAGGTACTGCCGATTAATATTTGTTGAAATGTGTTATCAAACTACATTTATCGGTAAAAACGGTGACCTCATCTCGTAGCCCGATAATTTCCTTCACAGAATATCTGCATGTCATGCCCATGTAAATACATTTATTGGGTAAATTGGATCAATTTTCATCGACAAGCTGCAAGTTTTGAACCGATCCATCTTCAACCAACGGAAGTGATGTTATATCGCAAGAGAGATAACTCCGCTTATAAACAGAGAAGTCGAAAAAAATATATAAATGACCAGAACATGGATTCTAAACATGCCGCGAAGAACTGAACCCTTATTTATCGTCTCGTGCACTGAAAAAACTGAAAGCAGAAACTCGTACTGAGAAAATTACAATAAAAGACAATAAAGGAAAATATGAAATTAATGTTACGAGTTATCTTTCTTGCAATATAAAAATCACTTCCGTTGGTTGAAGATGGATAGAAGTTAGCAACCTATAGAGAGGGTATGATTTTTTTTTCAAAATGTTTGTTGTAAGTAATTTTGTTCAATGAATGTATACATTAGACTGTAAATATATAATAAAAAGATAATATAAAGAAAAAAAATAAGTAAAGTCCCAGGGGTCTAGATACTTGGGGGTGGGGGATGGAGGGGGGTCGATCCTGTCCTCAAGCACCTGTGATATTTGGCAGACAATACGAATGGGATCCGAGGTACATGTACACGAATTTTCAATAAGATTGTGTTAAAGGATCAGGAGTTAGAATTTTTTCTACAGTACATGTCAAGCACGCCAGTTAAAAGCGAAATCAATTATCAGTGTAAATTTTTTCGGTAAAAGATCGATGACAGTAATTTTCACAGTTCTAACATTCAGAAGTAGTTCACACGCTATCATAGTTACAGACTAAACGCAAAACAAGAAATATACATTGCACCAGAAATACTTCACGGCTGCTTACATCCCGAGTACTGTGTAAATTTTAATTCCCCGTACAGGCAATACGCGCCGGTTGATCTCGAATTTTTTTTAGAATTATTCAATCCGCTGCATATTTGGCAGACAATAAGAATGGGGTCCGAGGTACATTTAAGCGAATTTTCATTAAAATTGTGTGAAGGGCTCGGGAGTTAGAATTTTTTCTACAGTACATGTCAAGCACGCCAGTTAAAAGCGAAATCAGTTATCAGTGTAAATTTTTTCGGTAAAAGATCGATGACAGTAATTTTCACAGTTCTAACATTCAGAAGTAGTTCACACGCTATCATAGTTACAGACTAAACGCAAAACAAGAAATAAACATTGCACCAGAAATATTTCACGGCTGCTTACATCCCGAGTACTTTGTAGATTTTAATTCCCCGTACAGGCAATACGCGCCGGTTGATCTCAGGTTTTTTTTTAGAATTATTCAATCCGCTGCATATTTAGCAGACAATAAGAATGGGGTCCGAGGTACATTTACGCGAATTTTCATTAAAATTGTGTGAAGGGCTCGGGAGTTAGAATTTTTTTCTACAGTACATGTCAAGCACGCCATTTAAAAGCGAAATCAGTTATCAGTGTAAATTTTTTCGGTAAAAGATCGATGACAGGTATTTTCACAGTTCTAACATTCAGAAGTATTTCACGCGGTATCATAGTTACAGACTAAACGCAAAACAAGAAATATACATTGAACCAGAAATATTTCACGGCTGCTTACATCCCGAGTACTTTGTAGATTTTAATTCCCCGTACAGGCAATACGCGCCGGTTGATCTCAGGAATTTTTTTAGAATTATTCAATCCGCTGCATATTTGGCAGACAATAAGAATGGGGTCCGAGGTACATTTAAGCGAATTTTCATTAAAATTGTGTGAAGGGCTCGGGAGTTAGAATTTTTTTCTACAGTACATGTCAAGCACGCCAGTTAAAAGCGAAATCAGTTAACCATGTAAATTTTTTCGGTAAAAGATCGATGACAGTAATTTTCACAGTTCTAACATTCAGAAGTAGTTTACACGCTATCATAGTTAAAGACTAAACGCAAAACAAGAAATATACATTGCACTAGAAATATTTCACGGCTGCTTACATCCCGAGTACTTTGTAGATTTTAATTCCCCGTACAGGCAATACGCGCCGGTTGATCTCAGGAATTTTTTAGAATTATTCAATCCGCTGAATATTTGGCAGACAATAGGAATGGGGTCCGAGGTACGTTTACGCGAATTTTCATTAAAATTGTGTGAAGGGCTCGGGAGTTAGAATTTTTTCTACAGTACATGTCAAGCACGCCAGTTAAAAGCGAAATTAGTAATCAGTGTAAATTTTTTCGGTAAAAGATCGATGACAGTAATTTTCACAGTTCTAACATTCAGAAGTATTTCACGCGGTATCATAGTTACAGACTAAACGCAAAACAAGAAATATACATTGCACCAGAAATATTTCACGGCTGCTTACATCCCGAGTACTGTGTAAATTTTAATTCCCCATATAGGCAATACGCGCCGGTTGATCTCAGGAATTTTTTAGAATTATTCAATCCGCTGCACATTTGGCAGACAATAAGAATGGGGTCCGAGGTACATTTACGCGAATTTTCATTAAAATTGTGTGAAGGGCTCGGGAGTTAGAATTTTTTTCTACAGTACATGTCAAGCACGCCAATTGAAACTCAAACGCCAAAAAATTCATAACCCTGTTAAAAATAAACGAATTGGTCTTGTTTAAAAAGGGTACTAGGTTGTAATTCAAGATCTTCGATCATAGATCAAAAAACGCAGGTAAGATAACTTTACGATTTGAAGAATCGGGGGGGGGGGGTGACTTTTCTATCAAACTTTCAATATTAAATTCTCAATATTACATTATAAATTATTACTAAATTAAATGCATACCCCGGTATATTTGAACACTGTTTAGGCGTTGTAACTTTTTAAAAACTATATCAGTATTAATATGTATCTATGAAACTCAATGTCCATTACTCTAACGAATGAGCTACGTAGACTCTGCATTGCCTGTTACTTATGACCGTTACGCTTTTACAGCCTGAATCTTAAATCTTAACAATTTTTTTTTTCGAAATTTCACGTGAATTTTCCTATAAAAAGTCACTAGACTCTTCAATTTCACATAGCGAGGGTTTTCATTTAACTAGCCGCTGACCGCTAGGTAGTGCGGCCGCGACCATGGCGACCAATTTTCTCGGCCGCAAGCGAGAGACCGCTTACGTAATGGCACACAAACCCGGGTTAATGCTTGCAGAACTTCACAAAAGTGACTCATAGTCCCCACGTAAAAGCTTTAAGAAAAGCATGGTATACTATTATGAAGTTTTTCTAATGAATTAAAGCATCCCGAATACAATAATACACTTTCTGCGGTTAATTTATGTCAGTTGTGTGTTTTTATCCAATCAATTCGGAAAAGATGTCATCAGACGCAGAATTGCAGGCGCAACTTAAAAAGCATGTTCTAAAATCGATCTAAGGTCATTTTAACAAAATGGCGGACAGTTGCAGGCCTTGTTGATTTTATAATATAGAGGGTAGAAATGTATAAATGGATATCGTTTGTTATTTACAAAATTAGCAGGAAAGCGCCTACGTACGTTTAACAAATGTATTTCAGCGTTGAAAATTATTTGCCGTGTTGATTTCTCTTTGTTTTACCGTTTAATTTCAACACTATTGATAAATTTTTGATAAATGTAGAAATGAAGAAATCAGTAACATGTAAATTTAGTCAGTAGTAAATCGATGACAGAAATTTTCACATTCTAACATTCAGAAGTAATTCATTTGCTATCGGCGATACAGACTAAACGAAAAACAAGAAATATACATGCACCGGAAATATTTCACGGCTGCCTACATCCCGTGTACTGCGTAAATTTTAATTCCCGGTACAGGTGATACGTGCCGTATGATCTCAGGACTTTCTTTCACTAAGTCCGATCCGCTCCATATCTAGCAAACATTAAGAATGGGGTCCGAGGTACATTTACGCGAATTTTCGAAAGGCTCGGGAGTTAGAATTTTTTTCTACAGTACATGTCAAGCACGCCAATTGAAACTCAAACGCCAAAAAATTCATAACTCTGTTAAAAAAAACAGAATTGGTCTGATGTTTTGTACAGTGTTTAAAAAGGGGACAAGGTTGTAATTAAAGGTCTAAGATCAAAGATCAAAGAAACGCAGGTAAGATAACTTTACGATTTTGGGAATCGGAGGATGGAATTTTATATTAAATTTTTTATATTAAATTCTAAATATTACATTATAAATTATTACAAAATTAAATGCATATATTAGAACACTGTGTAAGCATTGTAACTTTTTTTTTAAAATTATATCAGTATTAATATGTATCTATGGTACTCAATGTCCATTACTCTAACGAATGAGCTACGCGGACTCTGTATTGCCTGTTACGTATGACCGTTACGCTTCTACAGTCTGAATCGTTCAAAAGTTCACGTGAATATTCCTATAAAAAGTCAGCGGACTCTTCAATTTCACACAGCGAGGGTTTTCATTTAATTATTGCGCTATCGTGCAAGCACCTACCACACGTATTGTAACACTGGATTTTAATTTTGAACTGCATTTTCTTTGAACGCTTTAATTAAGAGTATTTACACTATTTTTGTTAACCGATTTTTTTCTATTAAATTGTGTTTAATATTTTGAATATACAATCTGACAATGATTTTATTCAATGCTAAATAAATTAAAATTACATCTGTCGTGTAAGATAAAGGTATGTGCTATCAAATCAACATATATTAACAAAATAAATACTGTAGTTATTATCAAGATTGAATTGTGAACATACAGAGGATAAATGAACATGTGCGATAAAGTAAAAACACATTAAGCAAGTGTTATTAGACTTTCGCGAATCGCATGCATGCCCATTTGCCCGGGATATTCACGGCCATATGCGGGGGATGAATTATATTTTTGTGTACTCAGAGCTCCGTGGCCATGTTCGGCTTAAAATGTTTGCAGTTTAATAACTTATTTTATTTAAACAACATATAACTATTTCAAAACAGAGAGCCCTCTTTTCAATGACAGTTATACTGAAATATCTACCCTTTTTAATTATGAAGCTAAAGGAGATTAATCATTTAAAGTTTCAATGATTGTTGTGTTTGAGTCTTTTGGATATTTTTTTGTTACAACTATTTAGATTTACTTATCCACAATTAATCGTTTGTCTGACGATGCTTAAGATAGGAAATATAAACATTGACTTTAAACAATTCTTTGTGAACCCATAAATGTAAGACGCGAATCTTGTGTATTAGATAACCGCTGACCGCTAGGTAGACCAGCCGCGACCATGGCGACCGATTTTCTCGGCCGCGAGCTAGGGATCGGTTACGTAATGGTACAAACAGAGAAACCAGGTTAATGCTTGCAGAACTTAACAAAAGTGAAATATAATCCTCACGTCAAAGCTTTAAGAATATAATGCATACTGTTATGAAACTTTTTCGAATGAATTAAAGCATCCTGAATACAATAATACATGTTCAGTGGAGAATTAATGTCAGTTGTACACAATGGCTTTTCGTTAACTTGCCAAATGAAAACAGGTACATGTTTACAAGTAAAGCTTTTTACATACATATTACACAATACCTTAACAAAGTAACATTATAGTGAAATTGGTACGATCCCAATGAACAACTATTCCAGCGACAGCCATATCAAATTCCTAACCGTTTTTGAGTTATTTCGCAAATACTTTCAAGGAATCTAGGCCCTTAATTGAAGGGGCCAGCCCCTTTTCAATGATGTCAAACGAAAGCCCATAATATTCTGCACAACTTTTTTTCTACATGTCTTAGCAAAATATTTTTTGTTTAAAATATAAAAAGGAAAACATTTGTAAATTTTTGCACCTTTTGGAATCCTATAATTTGACCCCCTACCTTTTTCTAAATAAAAAACGTAATCAAAAAACAAAAACAAGTGTGCAAAACTTCAATTTCCCTGTTAATTAAATTCGTTGGATTCTCATTCCCTCCTATTATAAGCTCGGAGCCTTTGTCTTCTAACCAAAGACCCTAAAAAAAATTCTAAGGGGAATAACTCGTTAACGGAAGTGAGATTTTACAGTTTATGACATGTTGTAATTAGTGTTTTGTAAAGTCTATTTGTCCTCAAAATTTGGGGAAAAAACTTTCAAAAATAAGCAAGATATGAAGCCTCAAAGTTTGCGTCTTGGAAAAATATAAAATAAAGAAAAATACGAATAACTTCCGTATTCGGAATTTCCGGACAATAATTATTACCAGGTGACCTACATTAGCATGTCCTCTATCCTTCTTGAAAATTTCAGCTTTCTATCTTTAGTCGTTTTTGAGAAAGTGCGTCGACAAAAAGTCAAGAAAAAATGACAAAATGGCGGATAAGTTCGGACCGGAAGTGATTTTGACAAAATCGAAAAAGATGTATAAACTTCAGATGATAATAGATAGATGCTGAAAATTTGACGGAAATCGGATAACACGTCTCTGAGAAATCTTCTGCACAAAAATTGTAAAGAAAAAAAAAAAGAAGAACTAGATCGTTCTCGTTGCGAGCAACGAGTGGGTCTTCCGTCCGATTTTTAATTAAATGAGATAAATTTCATCATTTTAAAGATAAAATCGTAAGTCTACGCAAAAAAAACGAAAAAAAAATTTTGCGGCACTCGGGGCTTGAACCCGGGTCGCCTGGGCACTGTCCACGACCATAACGACTGAGCTACTCGGGCTCTCGCTTCAGGAATTTGACGCTTAATATCTCGAGAATGCGTTAATCGATTTTAAAACAAATTACATATTCTGAATCAGAAAAAGGGTCACTATCAACTATAAAAAATTTAAAGAAAAATATTAAAAAATAAAAAAGTCGAAAAATTAAAATTTTTCAAATTTGCTTCCGGTGACGACCGGAAGTGACGGCTGGCATTCTCTTGACCGAGGTGCACCAGAAAATAGGTAGATCTATCATCTCTGAAAATTTCAGCCCCTTATCTTTACTCGTTTTTGAGAAACCTGACAGACAAAATTGACTTTTTAAAATTGTAAACGGACGATAACTTCCGACCGGAAGTGTATTTTCAAAAATGTTTAAAACGCGATCAACTTCAGATAAAACTGCGTTGATCCTGAAAATTTGAATGAAATCGATCGAGCCATCTCCGAGAAATCGTCTGCACAAAATCGGTAAGAAAAAAAAAGAATAATAATAATAATAATAATAACAATAAGAAAAGTGAAAAAGAAACAATAGAATAATAGTAGGGTCTTCCGCTGAAGACGGAAGACCCTAATAATAACAATAAGAAAAGTGAAAAAGAAACAATAGAATAATAGAAGGGTCTTCCGCTGAAGACGGAAGACCCTAATAATAATAATAATAATAACAATAAGAAAAGTGAAAAAGAAACAATAGAATAATAGAAGGGTCTTCCGCTGAAGACGGAAGACCCTAATAATAACAATAAGAAAAGTGAAAAAGAAACAATAGAATAATAGAAGGGTCTTCCGCTGAAGACGGAAGACCCTAATAAATAAGGTCTGTTTTTGTCTTAATCTAAACGGAATAGTGTTTTTCAACGTGTACTTCATTCCAACAACCCCTTTTGTGAATAATATTTTTGTTAGAAAATCAAAAAAAAAAAAAAAAAAAAAAAATGGATAGAAAGAAAAGGAGAGAAAGAACAAATCTTGTGGCTCCGGTGAGATTAGAACACCCAACTTATGCAGGTGTCATAACAGAATTTCATCGAAGGTTCACGTCAAAACATGGCTGACGCAAAATAATTCCCGAATTTCTCTTTGAATTTGGGGCGTTTCCGCCCGGGACAGGAGCTGATTTTTTGTATGAGATGAAAAACAACGTGTAAGATATCTGAGTATTCAGGTTTTGTAACAATGCGAGGTCATTTGAAATATTGATGCGTGTTTGTTTGTAGAGGGGGGTGAAAAGGCCATAGCTTGATTTTCGTCGTAAATAAATCGAAAGTAGAATTTTGAGGTGTGGATCTCGGATTCGGTTAACGACAAATAGGGGAATCCTAAAACAATGACTGATGCATTTTTACACATGTATTCCAGCGTTGAGAATTTTTTTCGTGTCGTTTACTGTTATGTTTGACTGTTTTATTACGCCAGGATTGGTAAAATCTTGATAAATGTAGAAATAACGAAATCAGTAACATGTAGATTTATTCGGTAAAAAATCGATAACGGTAATTTTCACAGTTCTAACATTCATAAGTAGTTCACACGCTATCGTAGATACAGACTAAACGGAAAACAAGAAATATACATGCACCAGAAATATTACACGGCTGTTTACATCACGTGTACTGTGTAAATTTTAATTCCCCGTACAGGCAATGCCTGCCGTTTGATCTCAGAAATTTCTTCTAAATTGTTCAATCCGCTGCATATTTGGCAGACAATAAGAATGGGGTCCGAGGTACATTTACACGAAATTTCATTAGGATTAAGTAAAGGGCTCGGGAGTTATAATTTTTTTCTACAGTACATGTGAAGCACGCTAATCGAAACTCAAATGCCTAAAAATTCATAACTCTGTTAAAATAAAACGAACTGGTCTGGCCATTAGTACAGTAATCTAGAATGGTAATAGGCTGAAAGTAAAGGTCCAATATCAAAGATCAAGTAAAATCAGGCCTGAAAAACTAAATGATTTTGTGAATCGGAAGAGGGGGGGGGGGTCGGTTCGTGTACTGTGTAAATTTTAATTCCACGTACAGGCAATACTCGCCGTTTGATCTCAGGAATTTCTTCTAAATTGCTTAATCCGGTGCATATTTGGCAGACAATAAGAATTGGGTCCGAGGTATATTTACACGAATTTTCATAAGGATTGAGTGAAGGGCTCGGGAGTTAGAATTTTTTTCTACAGTACATGTCAAGCACGCCAGTTGAAACGGAAATGCCCAAAAATTCATAACTCTGTTAAAAATGAACGAATTGGTCTGGTCATTAGTACAGTAATCTAGAATGGTACTAGGTTGAAAGTAAAGGTCAAAGATCAAAGATCAAGAAAAAGCAGACCAGAAAAAACTAAGTGATTTTATGAATTGGGTGGGGGTGGGGGGGGGTGGGGGAGAGTAGTCGGTGACTTTCTATATTAAACGTAGAATATTAAATTCTAAATATTACATATTACACAACTACTAAATGAAATACACATGTTAGAACAATGTATAAGCGTTGTATTAAAGATGCAGCTATTTTTTTTTCTCAACATTTTAACTTTATTTCAGTATGAATACATAGCGTTAGATCTCAATACACAAATACGGGGAAAAACGCTATTATTGTAACTTCTTTTACAAAATTAAATCGGAAAAGAACAGAATCCATTATTTTAAAGATAAAATCGTAGGTCTCATCGAAAAATGAGTTTAAAAAACTTGCGGCACTCGGGGCTTGAACCCGGGTCGCCTGGGCACTGTCCACGACCATATCGACTGAGCTACTCGGACTCTCGCTTCAGGACTTTGACGCTTAATATCACGAGACTGCGTTGATCGAGTTTAAAACAAATTACATATTCTGGATCAGTAAAAGGGTCACTATAGAGTGTAAAAATTTCAAATAAAAATCTTAAAAAATAAAAAAGTTGAAAAATTCAATTTTTCAAATTTCCTTCCGGTGACGACCGCAAGTAACGGCTGACATTCTCTTGACCGAGGTGCACCAGAAAAACGGTAGATCTATCATATCTGAAAATGTCAGCCCTATATCTTAGCTCGTTTTTGAGAAACCTGACAGACAAAATTGACTTTTTAAAATCGTAAACGGACGATAACTTCCGACCGGAAGTGTATTTTCAAAAATGGATAAAAAACAATCAACTTCAGATAAGATCGCGTTAATCTTGGAAATTTGAAGGAAATCGACCGAGCCATCTCCGAGAAATCGTCTGCACAAAATCGGTAAGAAAAAAAAAGAATAATAATAATAATAATAATAATAACAATAAGAAAAGTGAAAAAGAAACAATAGAATAATAGAAGGGTCTTCCGCTGAAGACGGAAGACCCTAATAATAATAATAATAATAACAATAAGAAAAGTGAAAAAGAAACAATAGAATAATAGAAGGGTCTTCCGCTGAAGACGGAAGACCCTAATAATAACAATAAGAAAAGTGAAAAAGAAACAATAGAATAATAGAAGGGTCTTCCGCTGAAGACGGAAGACCCTAATAAATAAGGTCTGTTTTTGTCTTAATCTAAACGGAATAGTGTTTTTCAACGTGTACTTCATTCCAACAACCCCTTTTGTGAATAATATTTTTGTTAGAAAATCAAAAAAAAAAAAAAAAAAAAAATGGATAGAAAGAAAAGGAGAGAAAGAACAAATCTTGTGGCTCCGGTGAGATTAGAACACCCAACTTATGCAGGTGTCATAACAGAATTTCATCGAAGGTTCACGTCAAAACATGGCTGACGCAAAATAATTCCCGAATTTCTCTTTGAATTTGGGGCGTTTCCGCCCGGGACAGGAGCTGATTTTTTGTATGAGATGAAAAACAACGTGTAAGATATCTGAGTATTCAGGTTTTGTAACAATGCGAGGTCATTTGAAATATTGATGCGTGTTTGTTTGTAGAGGGGGGTGAAAAGGCCATAGCTTGATTTTCGTCGTAAATAAATCGAAAGTAGAATTTTGAGGTGTGGATCTCGGATTCGGTTAACGACAAATAGGGGAATCCTAAAACAATGACTGATGCATTTTTACACATGTATTCCAGCGTTGAGAATTTTTTTCGTGTCGTTTACTGTTATGTTTGACTGTTTTATTACGCCAGGATTGGTAAAATCTTGATAAATGTAGAAATAACGAAATCAGTAACATGTAGATTTATTCGGTAAAAAATCGATAACGGTAATTTTCACAGTTCTAACATTCATAAGTAGTTCACACGCTATCGTAGATACAGACTAAACGGAAAACAAGAAATATACATGCACCAGAAATATTACACGGCTGTTTACATCACGTGTACTGTGTAAATTTTAATTCCCCGTACAGGCAATGCCTGCCGTTTGATCTCAGAAATTTCTTCTAAATTGTTCAATCCGCTGCATATTTGGCAGACAATAAGAATGGGGTCCGAGGTACATTTACACGAAATTTCATTAGGATTAAGTAAAGGGCTCGGGAGTTATAATTTTTTTCTACAGTACATGTGAAGCACGCTAATCGAAACTCAAATGCCTAAAAATTCATAACTCTGTTAAAATAAAACGAACTGGTCTGGCCATTAGTACAGTAATCTAGAATGGTAATAGGCTGAAAGTAAAGGTCCAATATCAAAGATCAAGTAAAATCAGGCCTGAAAAACTAAATGATTTTGTGAATCGGAAGAGGGGGGGGGGGGGGGGTCGGTTCGTGTACTGTGTAAATTTTAATTCCACGTACAGGCAATACTCGCCGTTTGATCTCAGGAATTTCTTCTAAATTGCTTAATCCGGTGCATATTTGGCAGACAATAAGAATTGGGTCCGAGGTATATTTACACGAATTTTCATAAGGATTGAGTGAAGGGCTCGGGAGTTAGAATTTTTTTCTACAGTACATGTCAAGCACGCCAGTTGAAACGGAAATGCCCAAAAATTCATAACTCTGTTAAAAATGAACGAATTGGTCTGGTCATTAGTACAGTAATCTAGAATGGTACTAGGTTGAAAGTAAAGGTCAAAGATCAAAGATCAAGAAAAAGCAGACCAGAAAAAACTAAGTGATTTTATGAATTGGGTGGGGGTGGGGGGGGGTGGGGGAGAGTAGTCGGTGACTTTCTATATTAAACGTAGAATATTAAATTCTAAATATTACATATTACACAACTACTAAATGAAATACACATGTTAGAACAATGTATAAGCGTTGTATTAAAGATGCAGCTATTTTTTTTTCTCAACATTTTAACTTTATTTCAGTATGAATACATAGCGTTAGATCTCAATACACAAATACGGGGAAAAACGCTATTATTGTAACTTCTTTTACAAAATTAAATCGGAAAAGAACAGAATCCATTATTTTAAAGATAAAATCGTAGGTCTCATCGAAAAATGAGTTTAAAAAACTTGCGGCACTCGGGGCTTGAACCCGGGTCGCCTGGGCACTGTCCACGACCATATCGACTGAGCTACTCGGACTCTCGCTTCAGGACTTTGACGCTTAATATCACGAGACTGCGTTGATCGAGTTTAAAACAAATTACATATTCTGGATCAGTAAAAGGGTCACTATAGAGTGTAAAAATTTCAAATAAAAATCTGAAAAAATAAAAAAGTTGAAAAATTCAATTTTTCAAATTTCCTTCCGGTGACGACCGCAAGTAACGGCTGACATTCTCTTGACCGAGGTGCACCAGAAAAACGGTAGATCTATCATATCTGAAAATGTCAGCCCTATATCTTAGCTCGTTTTTGAGAAACCTGACAGACAAAATTGACTTTTTAAAATCGTAAACGGACGATAACTTCCGACCGGAAGTGTATTTTCAAAAATGGATAAAAAACAATCAACTTCAGATAAGATCGCGTTAATCTTGGAAATTTGAAGGAAATCGACCGAGCCATCTCCGAGAAATCGTCTGCACAAAATCGGTAAGAAAAAAAAAGAATAATAATAATAATAATAATAATAACAATAAGAAAAGTGAAAAAGAAACAATAGAATAATAGAAGGGTCTTCCGCTGAAGACGGAAGACCCTAAAAATAATAAACCTGAAAAAGAAACAATAGAATAATAGAAGGGTCTTCCGCTGAAGACGGAAGACCCTAACTAGATGCGATCTCGTTGCGAGCAACGAGTGGGTGTTCCGTCCGATTTCTAAAAAGAAGCGATGATATGAGATTTTAACTGAGATTTAAATATGTCTTGGGTCATTTTATCTCGATTTAAATGAGTTTGAAAAATTCATCCAATGATTTTGAAAAAAGATGTCAGCAGACGCAGAATTGCAAGCGCAACTTAGATATTTTGTTTTAAAATAAGTCTGAGGTCATTTTAACACGATTTAAATGAGTTTAAAATTTTCAAAAAAATTAAATTTCATTCAATCAATTCGAAAAAGATGTCATCAGACGCAGAATTGCAAGCGCAACTTAAATATCATGTTTTAAAATAAGTCTAAGGTCATTTTAACACGATTTAAATCAGTTTAAATTTTTTAAAAAAAATTTAAATTTAATCCAATCAATTCGAAAAAGATGTCATCAGACGCAAAATTGCAAGCGCAACTTAGATATAATGTTTTAAAATTAGTCTGAGATTTAAAACGATTTAAATAAGTTTAAAAATTATCAAAAATTTTGATTTTGTCCAATCAACTCAAAAAAGATGTCATTAGACGCAGAATTGCAAGCGCAACTTAGATACATGTATCAGCATTTAAAATTAGTCTGGGTTCATTTTAACGCGATTTAAATGAGTTTAAAATTTTCAAAATAAAAATTAAATTTCATCCAATCAATTCGAGAAGGATGTCATCAGACGCAGAATTGCAAGCGCAAGTTAGATATCATGTTTTGAAATGATCATTTCAGGTCATTTTAACACGACTTAAATGAGTTTAAAAATTTAAAAAAAAAATAAATTTCGTCCAATCAACTCGAAAAAGATGTCATCAGATCCAGAATTTTACATTCCTCAAATATTCAGTATTATATCTTTTATCGTTTTTTAGGAGATGCGTTGAGTAAAGAAAATTTGTTGCAAATTTTTGACCTATATTTTGATCCCAGCTAGCTTCCATACCCGGAATTTCCGGAAATTTTTTTTTCCAGAAGCGACTAGACTAGCATGTCCTCTATCATTCCTGAAAATTTCAGCTTTCTATCTTCACTCGTTTTTGAGGAGTTGCGTGGACAAGAAGTCAAGAAAAAAAGACAAAATGGCAGATAAGTCCGAACTGGAAGTGATTTTTAGAAAATCAAAAATAGGGTACAAACTTCAAAAATAACAGATCGATGCTGAAAATTTGACGAAAATCGGACGACCCATCTCTGAGAAATTGTCTGCACAAAAATTGTAAAGAAAAAAAAAAAAAAGAAAGAAAGCTGAAAAAGAAACAATAGAATAATAGAAGGGTCTTCCGCTGAGACGGAAGACCCTAATAAGTTGGAAAGGCAAGATCTTAATTGAAAAAGAAACAATAGAATAATAGTGGAAGACCCTAAAAAGTGAAAAGAGACAATAGAAGAATGGTAGGGTCTTCCAATGAAGACGGAAGACCCTAATAATAATGTGTCAGAACTATACAAACTGTTTAAAAGACGTCGCTTTTATTTGTTCCTGTTTAAAAAAAAATATTGGTGTAGATTTCATATAATTCATCCTATAGGAAGGCGCCCTAGAAATAATTATAGCATATCATCCTTTTAATTTTTCTTTACAAATATTTAAAGTCTAGCCGGAAATGTCTAATGATCAACAAAAATTTCAGCGTCAATCAAAGAATTTTAAGCAAATTACAGAGCTTGGTTTGAATTATGTTTTGTTCATATTAGTTAATTACATTCAACTTGGTATTTTCTAATCAGCTTTTAAAATGTAAACAAACTAAAGCATATCCTCGGCTCTGTGTACAAACAAAGAATTGTGAGGAAAACTCTATCTTGCTTATAACTCGAAGCTTGACACTCAAATACGGTGTGTAAGTAGAATATTAAACACAGAATTCAAACAGAGGAAAAATGCACTTAAACAAATATAGCACAATTTATATTCGAAAATGAATCACATATATACCTACAAATTCTTTCAGCGAAAATAATCTCTGTTTGACTGAAAATGCTGAGCACCTTAACAAAACACGTTGCATTAATCAACCATTACGCAGAGATCATACCGAATTACCAATAGAATAATGAATAGCATTTTTCAGTTACTAACTATGTTGTTATCAGTCAATTTACCGAAGTCTTTAATTGATCTAATACGTAAAAATTCCAAAATAGAGGCGGTAGTTCTCCAAAGTTACCGCATAAATAACGAAAATGAAACAAAAATCAAAACAGGCGGAAACCACTGTCACAAGTGAAAATGCCAACGCATTGAAATATTTAACCTCAATTTACTTCATAAAATCGGCACCGATACATTTCGCATGTTTCAAAGATTTCTTTCGCACATAAACTGTTGGACAACATACAAATTCATCTCTGTCAGATTGACCCGTTTATCATGCGTCCAATATGGCTGCTTCAAACAAAGATCTTCAATTTCGAGACATAAAATACCGAACCCGAAGTTATAAACTGAAGGACCTCCCCCCTTTTCTTTATCATTATTTTCGTAAATAACTCAAATTTGACATAAAATTAGCCATTGAGTTTTGAAATTTATATAAATATATTTTCCTTTCCATAAGGACTATTAATGCTAAATTACGTTCAATTTAACTCAGTAGCCGTTCTTGAGAAGAGATTTTCAAAAATGCACCCCCTTTTTTACAGTTTCGAGGTTTTCTCCGCTTTGAATGAATATAGGTCTTTTTTTGTGTGTGTGCAATTTATATTTACATTTCCACAGGGATGCTTTGTGCCAAATTTGGTTGGAAGTGATTTTAGAAAAGAAGTTCAAAATAAGAAAGTTTACAGACGGACGGACGGACGGACAGACGGACGGACAGATGACGGACAAAATGTGATCAGAAAACCTCACTTGATCTTTCAACTCAGTTGAGCTAAAACAATTATATATTTACAAAATTTAATAAGGGACTATATTATTTTGGCGGAAGGTTTCCTAGAGGAAAAAATAAACATTTTTCATAACTCAAAAGTTTAGAGTACTGTTCCTAATTTTCAGCGCAGACCTTACTTCCAGATAAGTTGTGAATTGTGATATTTTCATGTTGTTCTGAAAAAATTATTTGAACATGTTTTTAATATTTTATGTGACATATATTGGCATATTTAGCCAATTAAATCAAGAAATTGAAAGTTATTAGCAACTCAAAAATTATGTGAAATCAGAGGAAATTCGGGATAACTTAATTTTTTTTTTTAAATGAGATTCCAACATTGTATAACTTTTAAATGAAACATTAGATTCATGTTTAATTGTATGCAAAGTTTTTGAAAAATGGCATCACTTTTATTTTATTGTTTTCATTTGCATTATAATTTGATTACTCCCACATTTTTTTTAACAATCTTAACATATGCTCTTGCGTTCATTTTGTATTGGCATATGAAGCCAAAAGTAAGGCAATGTTTTTTTTAATTTGACTTTAATACTGCTTTTAAATTCACAACTTGTCTTTAAATTCATACTGTAACAAAATCATTATACGTAATATTTCAACCCAGCTGTTTGAAGGATTTCTTCAAATAATAAATTTTCACGTCAACTTTTAGCATCATTTTCAAGAAAATTATTAATTCTCTTTGATGTCAATATTTAAAAACAAATGGCATGCGACATGGGTCACAAATAAAAATAGATTAACATTTTAAGTCCCCATCTTTAAAAGAAAATAGTTTTCGGGTTATTGGCATTACTTGTATTCCAGGTGCCAACCTCCTTAAGTTTGTCGTGTATTCTAAATTTGCTAATTAGTGCACACATGCACTTTTACTTGTGGTAAAGTTGTAAAGAGAAAAACGTGTTTTGTACTATTCTGAGAAAATCAGAAAACACAGAGGTTGTTGCATCAAATCTGTTAAAAGAATACGTTTGTTATTTTTCTGTTAAAGGGACATGGTCACGGTTTTGGTCATTTTTTCGGTTTCAATGTTTACAATGCTTTAGTACGGCATTTCCAAGAGTCAACACTACACTGAGTGTAAGTCGTCGATATCTAAGCAAGATACGAGCTCACAAGTATTTGTTATATAAACAAAGCTCAGATCATATTTTTGCTCTTGGAAAGAAAATTCCAGGTTTAGATATACATTGAATATGACAAACGCTATGAACTGTTCAATACGAATTAGCGGATAAAGAAATCGGCTTTAAAAAGTATTTTTATCGTTATAAAGAACCAATGTAAACAATTTCAAAACTAACGAACTATGCATGCTTTTAATTCAAACAGTCGCCGAACCAAAGGTTTTACTTAAGAAACAAAAATCAGCACATTATTTATAGTACAAAAATATCATCTCATACTTCCGGTTTTGTTCCACTTTTGATTTATATCTTTCAAGCTTTCATATTGGTTTCTAATTTTGGTTTTTGCTAAAGCGGTTTCATTTCTACGCCGAATTCTATCTTAATGTCAACAATTTTGCGAGTTTCCTTACTTAAACATATATCGCTATTACCTGTTGGAAAAAAAACGTTGCAAAAATTCAATTTAATTCACAAATAACAGTATTGAATAACTATCGTATCAATTATATTTAATGTTGCATTAAGAAAACTTTATTCTTAGCATGTGTAACAATTCAAAATGTTAGTGACTAAGTAACAAAACTAATGCAAGTGATTAACATATCACATTAACTGCTCGGGTATCTATCAACAACCACACACTAATAAGGTTGATTTTCTTGTCTTTACTTAATTAGTAAAATCATCAGCACGAATTTGTGAAATATTGCATAGTATATGATAGCATTACCAGTGGTGCAATTAGAACCCGTCCATCCTGCATTACAGGAAGAACACGATCCGTCTGTGTTTCGACATGTGCCAGGTTTACAATTCGGTGAACACATCCGGGAACAGTTTGTTCCAAAATATCCTTTCTTACAGGCTAAAGGTAAAAATATTTACAAAAACAGATCATAAGTAATATATAAGAATATAAAGACAAACAAAAAAGTATATAAGCTTATAAGCAAAACTATGTGCGAGACAAAACCAATTAAATTAAGATGTAAACATAGATTTCTAACGTGAATAGCTTCAAATTTACTTTTTATATCATTGATAATCCAAAATTATTGAAGCCTTCTATTTTTCTTTATCAAATTTGTTTGTAAAAACCTTTATAATTAAGCAATCATTGCAAAAACTATAGAATGACTTACAGTAATTATCAATTTTTATCAAGGTAATCTGTTAACCACTAGCTTAAAAAGCAATACATCATTAAATACAATAGGTTTGATTAACACTGATATACAAAGGAATCAATTTTTTTCACATTATTATACTGTTGATCAAATGTTAAAAAAAGATAACACCGGCTAATTTGCAAAGATGTATTTCGCAATATTTGGGCGTATTATTTTCTCAACTTGGTTTGATCGTAATTGATCTATTCACATTCCACATATTTTTTGCTTGTAAAGTGTGTTGAAAGGTACGGCATTTACAACACTGTTAAACACACAGGGTTTTCAAAGATTAAAATGACGAATTTTATTATGAAGTCATAAACATTGAACGCTGTAAACTGCATCGTCACAAGCAAAAGTCAAAGTTCACGCTTGTGGCTGTTAAAGTGGCTCCTTTATTAATATAAACTTACCCTTAGGATAAATAGGAATTTTAATGTATAAATCACATTTGCACACAAAGCAAAAAGTTTAAAAAATGTAAATTTTCATAACGCGTTAACGCACGTTATTCAATCTGTCTGCACACACCGCTGCAGTTATGAGACGTAATGTTTCAGAAAATAATGATTTAATGCTTAAATAACCATAACTTTACCTTTGACCTCGGTCAGGTCAGTTCAGCGAACAAACACATTTTTGTAGACCTTTGGTTGCCAAAAATGAATATTTCTTACCGTCAGTACAAAGTGATCCAATATACCCGTCCTTACAACCATTAGAACACTCTCCGTTTACATGATGACAGGGTTTGTTGTTTATACAATGTTCACTACAAAGATCGTTGCAATCCATTCCAAAATATTCAGGAGGACATTCTATGTAAAGAATGATGAATTCGGTACGTTAAAAGTATAAAAAGAATCAACAAAAATCAATGAACATTTGAATTCAAAAGTAAATTAGGGATCCGTAATAATTATCAAACCAACTAAAATAAATTATTTTAAACATCGTATATAGATATTGCTCTGTAAGTGTATTTACCTTTGCTACAGTCACCGTTGATATATCCCGGATTACATCCCCTGTCACAGTGCCCTGTCTGTTTGTTACATGAAGAGTTATTCAGACAGTGACCACTACAGTTGTGGACACAGTTATATCCATAGTTCCCGTCAATACACTCTGTAACAATTATTGATTAAGATTTTTTTATTGAACCATATTAAAAAGTGTTCTGAAATTACGACTTCCTTTTAATTTCTTAAACAACAGAGTAAGACCAAAGAAAAGACAAAAATATCATACAGGGCGTTTTCATTAACATGTCCAAACTTTGGATATCTATATCTCTGAACAAACATGACATATCCAATAACTGCACCTGAAAGCGTTTGTTCCGGCAAAATGTATTACAGTGTAAATACAACACACTATGATGTCATAATGAATTGTTGATGATATCATCAAAAGTCAAGTATTCAGGTTTTTGAAAATGGAAGATAAAAATGATATCTATATTGATATTGTAAAACTAAACTTTGAGAATGAAGAACCTAGTGAAAAAGGATTTTAAAAAGAAGTCCCAGATTTGAAACATCTTTCAATGAAACATATTTTTTGTATTGTTTCTAAATTTGAGCAGGTCCGAACTATCGGTAAGAAAAGATACGCCTTTAAGACAGAGGACTGGGCGATCAGATAAAAAAAAATTGGAAAGGTGACGACAATTATCCAGGAGATTCCAACGAAAAATCAGTTAGGAATGTATTTATCTTTATACAATATCATTTAATGATTTAGATTAAACAGGTGATCTGACACTTGGTTAACAACGAGTGTAGGTTTTCGGTTATTCTGCATAACGATGTGAGGATAATTATAAATTTATCTTAGATTACAAGTACTTGTACTACCTTTATCACATTGTAATCCTGTCCATCCAGCAGCACATTTCCTTTCACAATGACCAGTCACGTGGTAACATGGAGTGTCGTCTCTACAATGTCCTGTACATTGCTGGCTGCAATTTACGCCATACCACCCTTCTCTACATTCTGTTATAAAGAAAAAGCTACACTTCCTTTTAAAATGCACGCAATGTCTTACTGAAGTGTTTAAATATAACTGAAATGATACTAAACAATTAACGGAAAATTTGATTTAACTAATAATACGATTTGTCATTTTACTTGTTTTACAATACATTCCAGTCCATCCAGGTTTACACAGGGAACACGCTCCACTCTGTATGTGACAAGTGTTGTCTTTACAGTTGGTGGGGCATGGCGTGTTACAGCTATTACCGTAAACACTGGCATTATTACAACCTGTATCAAATAGAGATAGATTAAACAACAGGCCCAGGGGAAACATTATTCATCTTACCAACAGCAGCCCTTGCTGATCAAAAAAGTTTTAACCATCTTTGCAGCATCAAATTCAAAACATCTAGAAAACGTCATAGAGTATATCTTTTTTATATACAAACTTTATTTTTTCTCCATATATTCGTAAATATAGTTAATTATTGATGTTCCCTTTTGAAAAATAAGATTTTAAAAGTTTCTCTCTACTTGTTCCAATTTAAAAATCACCCTCCCTCGTGGGTGACTACTATACCCCAACCACTGACCTACCTGAGAATGCTTTCCCCCAAGTTACAGACAAATAGTTCTTGAAAAGATTTATTATTTTTTTTCTCTGAATACAGTACCGACCAGACCCATAAAGCAGAACCCAACCAAATCCAAGGTTTGATTTCTGTGCCGGCGCATGGTCTGCTTCGGGTCTACTATGGAGACCCAAAGCTAACCCCAAGCAAACCTATAGCGGACATAGAAAGCAGACCTTGTTTTAGAAGTAGACCCTTAAGTTACAACTGAAAAATGATTAAAAGAGTTTACATGTGTATTGGAAATTTACACGGGATGGGCTTACAGGCAACAAGAAATAAGACGGATCTGTTTCAAACTTCAGTGCGAAAAGCGGACCCTATGAACTGAATCCCAGTAAACCCGTAGCAGACCCCAAGCGGACCAAGAGCAGACGCAATGTTTGAAAAGACAGGCCCCGACCAGACCCTGAGCAGACACATAGCAGACCAGGGGTCAGCTTTTGGGGTCTGCTTTGATATCGGTTTGTGTCTGATCGGTATTGTATTACTATTTAAAAAATTACCCCCCTTCCCAAATTTGGCCCTATTCTAATCCCAGAGATCATGATTTAAACAAACTTGAATCTACCTTACCTGATGATGCTTCAACACGAGTTACTGATTATCTGGCCAAATGGACTTTGAGAAGGTTTAAAAAGATTTAATGTTATGTAGAAATTCCACACACACCCAGCACAGCCCCATCCTATCCCGGGGTTCATGATTTGAACAAACTTTTATTTTCACTACCTAAGGATGTTTCTATACGGGTTTCAGCTTTTCTGGCCAAAAAGGTTTTAGAGAAGAGAAGTTTATTTCTTTTTTAAATGCCAACCATTTTCAATAATACTTAATTATTTACCTGTTAAAGAGGACATGATCCTTGATTTAAACGAACTTTAAAAAAAAAACCCTTCCCCCAAGGATGCTATGTGCCAAGTTTGGTTGAAAGTCGTTTTTGACAAAAAAGCTGAACATGTGAACAATATTTAAGACAACAACAACAACAACAACAACATAAACGATATCTTAATGATATAACTTATCGAATCGTATTAAAATTTCTCCCCGAAAAAGTCAGTCAATAACCTTTAAGCTCACTCGATGAATAAATTTTGACAAACAATTTTTTTAACAATCGTTACATTAATGTAAATGAGTAATTGATCTGCTTATTACTCAATATGATCCATTTATCTAAAAAAAAAAAAAACAGAACAAAAGGGCGTTTATCTGTTTGTTAACTTAATTGTTTTCATTCTATGTAAATTTAATATTACCGATGCACAGGTAAAAGAGTTACCTCATTATAGAAAATGGTTTTATACAATAATTCTTAATAAAGATGTTCAATTATTTTTGTTTCAAACTTCGTTTCATTTCACTTATATTCCTAAATATAGATTGAATGAAATAGGATAGGATATGATAGGATTTTTTTTTTTGATCGATAGGATAGGATACGGTTGTTGTGTCTGCTTTCAGAATAGCAACAATTTGATTTGCACACATTTTTTTAAGCATATTTTTTTTTAAAAAGTCCTCTGCATATTGGTGGGATTTTGCATTCATTATTTTTTTTTTATTTGGGTCAAAATAATTTCTACATGTAATACATACAAAATATTGATATAATTCTGTTATTTATCCTATACGTTGATTTCAAGGTATAAAATATGGGGTTTTTGTGTTTATTTTTTTATCATATTAACCTTGTACTTTGACTTCACAGAGCTCTGTATAGACATTGTCGAATTCATATCCTGTAGGGTAGGTAGCTCCCTTCAACCGTTCGTTGTAATATATAACGTAACGTCCTTGTTTTAAACATATTGTTGTGAAGTTAAGGGGTGGTAACGGAGGACTGTCCTTGTAACAGAGAGTGGAAGCCTGTATACCAGCACTAGATGATACATCGGTGTTTGATACATACAGCGAGAAACCTGCCAACCGGCCTCTTTGACGATTGACTGCAATTTTATTGATAAACATCTTAATCGTCAGGATTTAACCAATCGTAAAAAAGAAAAAGTAGTTGTCAATGTAAAATATTGATCAAGTACACATGTTCAAAATATATACACAAAATATGAAAATGAATAATACGATCATATAACGAAATGTTTTACACATCTAAGAAAAAGGTATATTCAACTATCTATAGATTAAGTAATCCAGTCAAAATTGGTTAAACATCCACATAATCCGCATAAATATTGACAACATATTGTCAAAACGATAGGAGCCCTGAGAAACACGTCATATCAAGCGATTTTACTGATTAATTTTTTTTTCCAATGAAAGTGTTCACCTTTTACCTTTTATTAGTTTACTCATATTTATTTCTTATCTTGTTTGGGAATAATTAGATGAAATCGGTAACAGTCATGAAATATGTTTGTTAAACATTATACAAATTGCGATCAAAACTTTGAATTCTTTGACAGGAACGACTGGGTCAAATTCTATCGCATTACTTTTGATATTTCAAAAACTAAGTGATCTGATTTCAAAGCGTCTTATTTTTTAAGACTCCGAATCCTTCTACCTTCATAAAAATTAATGTAATCCAGTGACAACTCGACCATGGCCGTTTTGTTGAAAAACGAGGAATACGAGTTTGATATGCATGTTTTTCATGTAAGCGTTTTAAAAAAAATCAATTTAAAATGTAAGTCGTTGTTAGCTGCATGAAAAAAACACAATAAAAATCAGTGACACCAATTGAGAACAATGCGGCGGCGCATGTCTGCGTAAGAACTTCAAAGTTGGATTGGTCCAAGCAGGATGCAGTTTACGTAAGGTTTGTTTTCCTTCACAATATTTGATTCATTTACTTTATTAACTAAAGTGTGCGCTAAACAAGATATCAAACATTACAAAGAGAAACGGGAGACCTCCGCACTCCGCAGTAGCATCAGTACAATAGTTCAACCATCAAAACTAAGAAAATTAAAAAACCAGTCGGGGAACATTTGAACTTAAATGATCACAAAAAGAAGGACATGATGATTTTGGTTATTGATTACAACTCAGATCGGACAGAATCGGAGAGTGACTGAAATCAAATGTTCCGTCCTGGTAAAATAAATGACTTATTGCTGTAAAGTTAAAGCTGACATGAATTCATCAAAGCATTTGGTCGCCGCCATATTAGTTTCGATCGCTCATCAACTGCCACTGGGGTATATATGCTGGTCGAGAAAGTTACGTTCGGTTGCTTTCCGATCGAGGCATTCAGGTTGCACGGACTTCTACATGTAAATGCTACACATTGTAGTAAAATGTTTGTAAAAAAGAAAAAAAAAAGGAAACTGCAACCAATAAAACACAAAATATATTTATTATTTAAAAGAATTTCCAAGGTATACGTATTATTTTGCACAGATAGTGCTGCCTAACTTCGCATGCACATCGAACGCGTGTGTCGTTCATACAGAGTGCAAAAGTCTGCATCTTTTTGGAAACCCCTTGGCACTACATACAACACAGTAGATTAATGATAATAAATCAAAGAAAGTAACAGCGTAACATCATTTCCATCGGTTTCTACAAAACACGCTCCGTTTCTAAAATCCATGCATGCGAGCATTGACTTTGTTCGAAATGCCACAGTGTGTGGTTTGCGCATGTGCGATGTTATAACATACACAGGAAAACGGTATACAGTTTTATCGAGGATTTTTGGAATATCTGTGCCTGGATTTCAGTCTGTCTTGTTTCGTAGTTCATTGGATATTCCTTGCCAGTGCAGTAGTTGACATATTTGTTTTGCTCAAAACGCGTTTCTACAAGTCTTCTCGTCCAGTGTAACGTGTTCGGGTGTATGAAATACCTGAATGCAGTGAAGCATGGATAGTGCTATCGGCCATATATAGGGGGTGTGTATGGTGGTAGTCGGAGATAAAAGGGAAATAATGCGTATTTATGAAATCTTGTCAGCTTTAAGGTGTGGTAACGGAGAACCGTCCTTTTAACAGAGAGTGGAACTTACATCAGACTTCAATACATACAGAGCGAACCCCGCAAAGGTCCTTTTTGGCGATTGACTGCCAAAAACAAATACTTTATTTCAGTTCTACATTAGTAAATTTATTATAGAAGTAAATGTATAAATAAATATAAAAAAAACTTTAGATTAATGAGCCTAAATACATTTACTGCACTACCACTTAATATTCAATTATAGTAGGGTTGTCATTTTTACTCGGCTGGCTTAGTCGATTAATCGGGACTTTAATCGAGCGATAGTCGAGAACTTGTTGATCTATTTAACCTATTTGTCCTTTTTTCAAACAGTTTGAAAACTTATGAAGATATGTACTTAATGTTTTTGATTTAAAAATAAATTGAAAAGTATTTTTTTTTTAATATCCGTAAGCAGTTGTCTTATTTTTTCTTTTTACTTGTGACGCTTACAATTTATTGAGCTCCATATCAAATGAAATCAAATGTGACATTTTTCACGTTAAGTCGTTGTCTCGTGTCTTATCAACAATTAAAGATTAATGATTAGAGAAACAAATGCCTTGAGATGATTATTGATATGATTAAAGTTTTATCTCATCCAATAAAGAATTGATAATAAGAAACACAAATTGTTCTCCTCAAGTCCATGTGTGCCTACTACTTCTATTACAAACAATAACTTGATCTACAAAATCTAAAAAAATCAATTATTAGGAATTAAGCACCAAAACTGCAGCTTTAAGAAAAAATAAAATGATTTGATTTACACCGAAAAATGTTTAATCCATGTTCGTCGTGACCGAGCGATGGTCGAGTACTTGAATATTCGTTGACATCCCTGATTAAGTGGATCGCCCTACTGGTCATCGTGCCAGACGTGTATATATCTAAAAAGGCTGGGATACTTAAAAAAAACCATTATTTAGCTTTTAAAGTTAAGTATTCTCCTATCTTTTTTTGTATAAAGAGCTCTTACTTGACAAATAAAAATAAATAAAAATTGGCCATCCAGCCCTCTCAACATAAAAGACATACTGCTTCATCGTCACTAAAATGGAAAAGTACTAAATTGGTTATTGCCGAAAATCTCCAAATGCTCACTTAATGATATCTGTCGATATTTCGGGGTGTTTATATGTTGTTTATGCACATGCACACAGGTCCGAAGTGGATTGCTCGTTTCGCCAATATCGTTATTTACATTTTACAAACTGTTAAGAGACAGTAATGTTCAAAGACGAGAAAAAGAAAAACATTTTATCCGTATTTTCAAACCCAAATTGAACTGTCTGTAATAATCATGTATTGCATTGTATATTATTTAGTATGTTGCAAATAACTTTTTTTCCCGCTAAACCAAACTATGACGTCATAATAGCGAGTGTAGCGAGCTCTAAGAACCAGTGTGCGCGGGAAAAAAACCGAGCTAAACCTACAGATTCATCAAACAACATTTTTTGTTTACGTCCCATAATGCTCTCTAATGTTTTCACCTGTGGTGCTATGCCAAAAATGGCCGACATTTAACTCGTAATTTACGGTGTCTTGAGGTTTGAAGTCACGTTTTGAGTACTGCACAAGCTTTATCGAGACCCAAGAGATTTGTTTCATGCTTCCATATCTTGGTATTGAGTCGAGATACGTATACAAATACAAAAAAGGTCATGGATGACGTCACAGTGGTCTCGCGCTAGATTTCCCGCGATAAATTTAGAGGTGGATCAAACATCTGTAATGCGTGTACTATAGCTATTTCAGCATAAACTGCGATACCTGCCTTAGATTATTTGTGTTTTTTAGTGGTTTTTTTTTTTATTTTGATAGAGAGATAATATAATTATATATGCAAGCAAGAGTTAAGCTAATTTTGCGTGCATGAACAGTAACTATAAGTAGGGAGGAAGTTTTTAAAAAAAAGTCATTTTGAACTAAATCAGTAATAAATAATAAAGAGAAAAAAAATAAACAGTTAAAAAATCTATGAAGATATTGCATATTGTCAAACCATTAAATTTTAACTTGGAAAATGGGAAATTACACACATACAAACAGGGACCGGGGGCACGGATACAATGTATTATGCGAAAATAAACAAATTACAGTAAAACAAAATTATGAACCAGGAAAAAAAAATAAAAGTCAGATAACAACAAGGTACAAAAGAAAAATTATACTGCATTTACACTTTACACTTTTGACAAAATTAAACACAAATTACATTTTACAGACTGATCAATTTTCTCCAAAAGTAAAGAACGGTTTTAGGGGAAGCAAGTCTATGTATTTCGTAAGCATTTTTTTAAAACTTAAAAATATTATATAACTCTCTCTCTCTCTCTCTCTCTCTCTCTCTCAAAAATTCTTTGATGTTAGTTGATAACTGTCAAAATATCACTAAGTTGACAATGATGCAAGGCATGTGTAAATTCTTGCTGCGCTCGCCACAACGGTAGCACCGTAAAACATATTAGACATTGCAGTTCAATGTTCAAGTTTTTTTTTTACGTCACGTTACTATGTTACCATTATATAGCTTATCAAGATTTTAAAATGAAAGCGCTTATGTTATCTGACGCAATGCAACTGTATTGCACACACTGTAAAGGGGATGACGACTGATACAAAACCACGGTAATTGGTTTACCTTACTAATGCTGATGATATAATAACAAATTGCTAGCGCCCTAGGGCGATAATATAAACGTCGGATTTAAAGGCATAATTAGAAATTCTGGGAAATTATACATTCGTTTTTTGGCTAATTCGTATGTTTGTAATATTGTACTGTACGCCTGTTTCAGCATAATTTCACTCAACAACGTGTGATGTGAAAAAATACAACTAAAACTTTTGTTTTTTGCGTGGCAAAAGAATATTGCACTATATTTTTTTTCTAAAACGCTACTCAATAATAAAAGTAGTATCATGATGATTTCTTATTTTCGCTAGGAGAGCTATGGCTTTTTAATCTGTCGGAAAGATCGAAAAATTACACTTGGAGATTTTTTTTTTGTTGATTTTAGAAAACAACATGGTGATACATTTTTATTTTATATTCTTATTTATTTATTGTGTTTTATCAAAATACAGATACATATAAAGACATACGTTTTTGATTCTTGGCGAAAATTGTACACTTTATTTCGGTTCGTTTTGATGCAGTAGACTTTTACAGTCAGACTACAGATAAACATTTTTTATTTTTTTTAACATATTGTCATGATTTTCAATATTAAACTAGGAAAAGAAGGCCAACGTTAATCAAAATTATTATAAAAGCATTTCGTATTATCATTTTTTTTTTTTTTTTGTTGTGATTCGTCATGCTTATTCTTGTTAGAACAGCAAGATATTTGGAAATCCCGATTGATTGAACTGTATTGTCTTGGCTTATCGTAACAATTTTAGGTGATCTTAGAATATTACTCTAGTATATACTTGATTCCTGACAGGGGTACAATCAGTTTTATATCGTGTAATATTATAACATGTATACAAATGGTATAGAAGCACGAACCATGACCGTCGTAGTTTTTAAACTGGATATTTATCCTGTAAATGCTATACACTCCACCAAGATCTACCTTCCACCATACCGTCCTGTAACTAAAACCAGTTCCGACACCTATAGCTTCTGTTTTCATGCACGTTGCTATGTTACCATCAATTGCTTTGCTAGCGTCGATATTGTTGTAAGTAGTTGACTGTGTGGCGATTTTGTTGTCGGATATATCATCTATAGAGAGACAAATTTAAAGGTTATCTAAGAATTACGGGGAGATACCATTCAAATTTAATTTTTTTGATAACACTGTGAGTATTATTAAACCTAGTTATAAATGACAAAATCAATAATCAAATTTTATTTTCAGTTGGTTTTTGCATGAAAAAGAAATAATTTCTAAAAGACAGACAAACATACCATATGAAAATGCTGAAAGTAATCCAGCTATATAGAAAATACAGTGATGACATTTCATGTTGCTGATATAACACTGTACTGTTCACAAAGTCAGTCTAAAACATAAACAACCAGGAAGTTTCTAAACTCACCTGTACTTTTATTTTATGGAAGAACATGGAGGAACATTAACGAAGTAAATATGCTTCGTAATGACGTGTATGCATGTTTTCATGAGTATGCATTGTGTATAGTGGTCCGTAGATATTTATTATATACCTATTTACTGGCTATGAGGACGAGAGCAAGTTTATTGTCCCCCAAGACAGCAACTAGTTCACGAAGCGAAGCCAAGGGAAATTGTTTCTGTCTCGGGGGCATTAAAATTGCTATCGTTATACCGAAGAGAACTTTATTTGTCGGCGATGCAGAATTTCTTGATGATAAACGAATAAGAGTTATCGGACTTTGAATTGAATGTAGCGATCGGATAACGTCAGAGATTTTAAAAAGGATGGAAATCGAATGCCACCGGTGAATTGTTTCAATGATATTCACCATTGGCAGTTAGCACAGAAACTATGTCACGGTTAGATAGAATAGCATGTTTATTCATTGTAATTTTACATAGAAAAAATTCACAGAGGTATAATAAACTATTATATTACTTCATACAGATTTAACGTTAATCTATACATATACATTAATGAATAAGGCAACATTTTAATCTCCTTCATGTATTCTTAGCTTTTTCATACTTGTTTCATATGAAAATAGTACATATAAGTGTTGTGGCTTTTTTTCATTTTTAATAAAGTTTTATCTCCGCTACAATCTCTTAAGAATAGTATGGGTCACATATAAGTAATAACATTATATAATTGTTATTTGGTGTTATTGATGTCATCACTTCACGAAAATATTACAGAAATTATTCATCCACTCTTTTGTATTATTGATTAATATACATATACATGTACATAAATGTATCGCATGCGATAAATGTCTGTTCAGAGAATGAGTTTTATTATATTAAAACTCTGAAATACTTAGCATCACAAATGTAGCTTTAGATTTATTGTGATTAAATAATGTTTAAATTAGAAAACTACAGATATGGTACATTATTTCAAGGGTCGTTACCTGTGCATAAGGACGTTTCAATATAACATCGTAAAAGAAAGATGTCCTATTTTATCCTGAAGGGTTTGATTTTCTCTGGCTTGATCTCATGAATGATTTTTAGAAGCAATATAACAAAAGTAGGATGATCTGTTTCAGTGATTGTTGTTTATAATAACTACATACACTTTAGGTTTTGTTAACTGGTGTTTAAGATGCTTCATGTGGAACCCCAAAACCGCATTCTTTTCCCTAACCCCGTCTAGAAGGGGAAAGCAAGGTTTGCCACTTACACAGTGACTGGCCCCATGTATGTCCAGCTTGCAATTTAGATCTGTTAATATGATTTACAAGAGCAGCTCTTAGGGGAAATGCCATTTTATGGTCGCTGCTTACGAGCAAAGAGGTCAAGAGGCTCGTCATTTACTCTATTGACAATGCTGGCTTGAGCAAAAGTCCAAGTATAATTCATCAGTTTGAAAACAATTCCGGATTTTCGTAATGTTTGCATGTGAGAGTTATTGTTCCTGCGGGACGGTATATAAACTTCCGGTTTGACTTCGAAGTGAAGAAAAACATGGGAAAATACTATTGCTGTGTCACAAAATGTCACAATTTTAGTGGCAGGGTTTGATCATTTGGAAAGCATGTAACTTTACATAAACTTCCCAAAGAAGTGTACACTAGATACGCTTGATCAGTAGAAAAAACTGGAAACCAAGTAGTTATACTCGTGTGTGCTCAGATCATTTCAAAGACGGCGTCGGGCCAACTTCCCAGTACAGAAATAAAATACCGAGCGAAAACTTGCCTCAAAAACAGAAAAAAAGATAGTCGTAAGAAGGGATCCACCCAAGAGAATATACAGGGGCCCAGAACATGCAGACAATTCAATTAATACTAAAGACAAAGCAGGATCCATATTGAATCACCATTCGTGAGTACTACACTGTACATGTAGCATTCAGTAGCATACTAATACTGTGAAAAAATAATAATACTCATCAATTTGCAACCATAATCATTCTTTTAGTATGAGAAACATAAACACGCATTTATTGTTTATATGAAGTGATAATCATGATAATAGGCAACTATTTTAATCAACAGTATGGGGCTCATGCACCACCCCCTTTCTCTTCTTAATTTATTAATTACAGTGAGTTGGTTTACATTTAGAATAATGTTTACTGTATCAGAATATCTCCTGGATGTTTTTTTTATATGATTGGACATACATTGTGACATTTTTTAGCTGACCCAGTTAATTAACTGCTGAAACTGTTTTATATTAAATTTGTAGGTATTCTGCTAGTGAATTGGTTGATTTGACAGCACATGAAGAACCCAGTGGATCAGGAAATATGTCCAAAGAGACCCAAACCTTTTCACAGTCCTCAGTTTCTGTTGGAATAGATACCAACCTTCCGGAGATTACGATTGAGTGTATACAACATTTAAATGAGTTGATGATGTTTTACACAGGAATGACTGACAGTGACACTTTTCTCGCAGTATTTCATTCGCTAAAGGAACAAGGAGCAGACAAGTTGTCAACAGAGGTTTTGGGAACAATGAATAACAATAAGTTAGGTGGTAAAAGAAAACTGAGAAGGGTAGATGCATTTTTGTTAGTGATGATGAGACTTAGATTAGGGTTACTACTGAAAGATCTTGAATTCCGTTTTAAACTGTCTTCAAGTGCTGTGTCAAAAATTTTCAATTCCTGGATACTTTTTATGTATGAATGCATGCAATCTCTTGTTTTTTTTGCAGGAGCTTGAAGTTTTGAAGCTACATGTTCCTAAATGTTTTACAAATTTTTCAGACACACGTGTAATTTTAGACTGCACTGAGATTTTTATCCAAAGTCCATCTTCTTTAGAAAACAAGTCCCTGACTTTTTCTAATTACAAATCACACAACACATTCAAAGCATTGGTTGGAGTTAGTATGACAGGGGTTGTAACTTTTATTTCAAAACTCTGGCCAGGATCAGCTTCTGATGTTGAGATTACTAGAAATTGTGGTTTGATACATCTACTTTAAAGAGGAGATGCAGTCATGGTTGACAAAGGTTTTATTCACATAGCTAATGATTTGAAATGCAAAGGTGTTAAACTTTATTGTCCGCCTTTTAAATCAGAACTCCAGTTTAGTAGGAGTGAAGTAGAAACTACTCGTAAAATAGCTTTTGCAAGAATTCATGTAGAACGCAATATGAAACAAATAAAGAATTTTGGAATTTTACAGGGTATTATGCCTTTAGCAATAAGTGACTTTGCTGACCAAATATTCTTTGTGTGTGCGGCTCTTACCAACCCCTTACCACCCCTGGTGTCTGAATAAATTACTGGTACTTACTCTTTGAACATGATATGTTTTATACAAAACTGAAATGATTGTTTTACTTTAATTTTATTTCTTAATTTCACTTTTATATGAACAATATCACATGTGTATATTTTACATATACATGTACATTTACCTGGTGTATGATTCATGTTTATTCATACTTGTACCATTATGATGTACATTTGTATGAAAATATTGTGTTTATAATTTTTGATTGATCGACTAAAACTGAACAGTACTCATAAAAGGCATTGTTTGCCATATTTTTCTCTTACTCATCATTATCCCTACAATTAACCCCTTGCATAAGCCCCAGAGCTCTTTAAACAGTTTAGAGTTCTTCGCTGCACATGTGTCACCTGTGTGGACACACACTTTGCATTGCCATGTTATTTTGTCAGGATGAAATTATCAAATATTATGCACTTATTTTAAGCAAGGGGAAAAGTAACATCAAATACATCGGTTTTATAACAGTGTGCTTGTATTTATTTATGAGTAGTGTTCAGCCTTAACAATTGTACACATTTAACTAGACTCTTGTTGCTATAGCAACAAAAAGGTCTTCCGTTCCTCATTTTAAAAATCTGAAAAAAAATGCATTTCTCATGTAAAAAGAAACTGTATATAATTTAGACTGTGATGGAATTTCCCAGTAATTATTTCTATGTAAAACAAATCAAAAAGACAAAAGTCAATTTTTGACTACTTTTCGTGACGACCGGAAATTACGCCAGATCAGACAGAATATAGTAAACATATCTTCATACATTTTTATGTCTTTCTTCAAAGTTTGGATGTTCAAGTTTTTGTTAGTTGTGAGACCTTCCTGATAAAAGGTTTTTTGTCTCAGGACCGGAAACAGACAAACGGAAGTGATTAAGGAAATTAATAGTAGATATTTTAGTACATTTACCTACGGTACGTTACTGTTCATCACACTGAGTAAATTGTTTTAAAAAATGTAAACTTTTAAAAAACTTTATTTTGCTTGAACTCTTCGAGTGAGAACCGGAAATGACGGACGACCAAATGAAACGCGTTAAACACATGTTCAATCAAATGTCTATCATCTATTTAAGTTTTTTTATCTTGGTCTCTTACAGTTTCTGAGATCTCGCGGGTACAAAATTTTTGTAAAAGAAAGCTACCTGAGATATTTGAGATGTCTCACCGGAAGTAGATTTTTTTTCGTTAATTTAACCATGTGTAGATGACCTTCTGTATTTCTATTGCTAAAATGTTACTTCTATGCTAAATAACCAAAATATTTTTAAAAAATCAAATTTTGGTGTACTTCCTCTGACGACCGGAAGTTACGCCGGCTTATAAAAAACAGTGTAAACACATGTGCATACAAAGGTCTATCTTTCCACAATGTTTAGTTATTCAAGTGGTTACCATTTTTGAGATCTCGTTGAATTAAGGTTTTTTTTCTCGGGACAGGAAACGGACAAACGGAAGTGCTCAATGAGAATTAAATTTAATATTTCTTGTATACTTCCATATCGTACATTATTGCTGATTGAGCAAACTAAAACTATCAAAAGAAATCAGTTAAAATGATAAACAGCTTGATTTGTTTGAACTCTTCCGGTGTGGACCGGAAGTGACGGTGGACAAAATGAAATCAGTTAAACACATCTTCATTCAAATGTCTATCATCCATGAAAGTTTTGTTTTATAATCACTTGTAGTTTTTGAGATCTCGCAGGAACAAAATTGGTTTTAAAAAAGCTACCTGAGATAATTGAGATATCTCACCGGAAGTGGAATTTTGTTGTTGATTTAACATCGCATAGATGCAATATGTATAGAATTATACTTATATATTTATTCTATGGAAAATCAATTAATTAAGTCAAAAAACTACTTTTTGAAGTACTTCCGGTGACGACCGGAAGTTACGACGAACAAAAAAAATAGTTTAAACACATCTCCACATATAGGTCTAACATCCCACAAAGTCTGGATGTTCAAGTGTTTGTAGTTTTTGAGATCTCGAGGGAACAAAGTTTTTTGTTGCGGGAAGGAAACTGACGACCGGAAATGAATTTTGAAAAAAATGAAAAAAAAGATCCTCGAGATATTATTATTCTCTATCATCCCTGAAAATTTCAGGGAAATCTATCCAGCCATCTCTGAGAAATTCTGCCGACAAAAAAGGGGGAAAAAAGAATAATAACTAGACTCTTGTTGCTATAGCAACAAAAAGGTCTTCCTTACCTCATGTATTAATTTTTAAAATAAATGCATTTCTCTTGTAAAAAGAAAAAGGATTTAAAAGATACTGTGATGGAATTTTCCAGTAACTATTTCTATGTAAAACAAAACAAAAAAGATTAATAGTCATTTTTGAGTACTTGGTCTGACGACCGGAAGTTACGCTGGATCAAACAGAACATGGTAAACATATCTTCATACATTATTCTCTCTTTACTCAAAGTTTGGATGTTCAAGTTTTTGTCAGTTATGAGATCTCGTTGAGAAAAGTTTTTTTTTTTTCGTCTCGGGACCGGAAACGGACAAACAGAAGTGACTAAAGAAATTAAAATTAAGTATTTTTAGTACATTTACTTACAATACATAACAGTTCATTGAGTAAATAAAATAATCAAAGAAAAAAGTCTAAAGTTATTAAAAACTTAATTTGATTGTACGCTTGCAGAGAGAACCGGAAGTGACGGAAGACAAAATGAAACCCTTTAAACACATCTTCAATCAAATGTCTATCATCAATGTTAGTTTTGTATCTTGATCTCTTACAGTTTCTGAGATTTCATGGGAACAAAATTTATATAAAAGAAAGCTACCTGAGATATTTGAGATATCTCACCGGAAGTAGAATTTTTTCATTTATTTAATCAGGTGTAGATGACCTATTGTATATATATATGAGAAGTTATTTCCATGCTAAATAACAAAAAAAAAAAATAAAAAAATCAAATTTTGGAGTACTTCCTGTGACAACCGGAAGTTATGCCGGATGAAACAAAATAGTGCAAACACGTGTACATACAGAGGTCTATCATTCCACAAAGTTTGGTTGTTAAAGTCGTGACCGTTTTTGAGGTATCGTAAAAACAAGGTTTTTTGTCTCGGGACAGGAAACGGACAAACGGAACTGCTCAATGAAAATGAAAGTAAGTAATTTTTGTATATTTGCCTGTCGTACATTATTGTTTAACAAACTAACTGAAACTGTCAAAGAAAAACAGTTAAAATTATAAACAACTTCATTTGTTTGAACCCTCCCGGTTAGAACCGGAAGTGACGGTTGACAAAATAAAACCCTTTAAACACATCTTCAATCATCCATGAAAGTTTCGTGTCTTTAGCACTTATAGTTTTTGAGATCTTGCGGGAACAAAATTTGTTATTAAAAAGTTACCTGAGATAATTGAGATACCTCACCGGAAGTAGAATTTTGTTGTTGATTTAACATCGCATAGATGACACATGAAAGGATTTATACTATCAAGTTCATTCTATGTGAAATAAGTTTAATACAGAAAAAAAATAATTTTTGAAGTACTTCCGATGACGACCGGAAGTTACGACGAACAAAACAAAATAGTTTAAACACATCTACAACTATAGGTCTATCATCCCACAAAGTCTGAATGTTCAAGTATTTGCCGTTTTTGAGATCTCGAGGGAACAAGGTTTTTTGACGCGGGACAGGAAACGGACGACCGGAACTGATTTTTGAAAAAAATGAAAAAAACGCCTCGAGATATTATCATTCTCAATCATCTCTCAAAATTTCAGGGAAATCTATTGAGTCATTTTTGAGAAATTCTGCCGACAAAAAAGGAGAAAAAAAAATAAGAAGAAAGAAAGAAACAAAAAACACTACAATCACTTTAAGGTCTTCCGTTGGAAACGGAAGACCTTAATAATAAGAAAGAAAAAACACTGCAATCACTATAAGGTCTTCCGTTGGAAACGGAAGACCTTAATTAAAAGTGTTGTATATCCAAGTACCTAATATTTACAGGAATACAATGAATAATGTATAAGCATTGCATATCTGATGTAGTACAGATCTTTAAACAATTTATACAAAGAAGACAAGTGTACTAGAACTGTAAACTCTCTCATCATCAATTATTAAAGTTACACTCATGCTTTGTCATTAAGGATGAAAACGTGGTTCACCAATGTCAACATTGTCAAATGACACATGATATTAAATAAAATATTGAATATAATGCAGAGACTATGTTAATCATTTTACACATGTACAAAATAATACAATTCAAAGGCTCATAAACTTAGTCTTAGTTTTTCAATTTTGGAAAGAGCTCTTCAATATAGAATTTCTTAAGCTTTATGAGTAATGATTCCCAAAAAGAGTTGTCAAATTGGATGGGAATCACTAAAACGTCTTTGATCGTATAGATAACAAAATCACATCTCTCCATTTGACATACACCCATTTGACCCTGAACCTGGGTATAATATTTATGACTTTTCGTTAACTGAATTGTATTGGTATCATCAATATAACAACAAAATAGTACACTGTCTAAATTTAAAAGGACACTTTTCTTCCAAAACAAATTTGTGTGTGTCAAATTTCACTAAGCCATCAGGGCTTGCACCTAAGTAAGAGCAATGTGTATACAAAACCAGCCCCATATCTTCAACAATGACATTCTGTTTTTTCTTCAATTTCATGTAAGCTGTGTGCCTTTTTTTAGCAATGGGTCCTTGCCTAATACCCCAATGCACAGCACTATTTTCTAAAGGTTTACCCGGACCCAAGAGTCTACATATGATATTTTCTGGTTTTGTGGAGTCTTTTTTTGTTTTAATTTCATGAAAATTTGAAGCTGTTATACGAGCTGCTCGAGCTGAAACCCACAAAGGATTGTTATGTTGCCCTTTGGTTCGAACTTCAATTTCATCAACTATTTCTTGACTGCATGTGGATATAAAAGATAAAAAATCAGATTGAGACATATTTTCATCTTGAACAGTTTTTTGTAATGCAATTTATTTGTCAGAAAGGTGAAGAATGTGGTCACTAGTCTCTACTTCTTCAAAATGAGCAATATTGAGGTCACTTTGTACATCAATATTGTTATTAGCACATGGGGGAAGAATGTAAGAAATAGCAGCACGTGAGTTATTTCCAAGTTTTGCACACAGTGAGTTTCTAAATTCTATGCTATCTACATTATAATTCACAGTTTTTTTCTTCTTTACATTTTCTCCAGATAATTTGATCTTCTTGAAACTCATGTCTTGCATAGGTTTAGTATCTTTCTTTCTTTTGCTGGGTCGATTCCACTCACAAGGCTTTGACGTGCATGGAACATCATCGTCTGTCACAGGGCGTCCTTCCAGGGCAAACAACAGTCCTGCAACATGGGTACATCCCTCACCAAGGCTGCAAATACATAACATAATCATATACATGGATTCATATCAGCTATGAGAGTTTATAACATTTATCAATTTGATAAAATAATGCTATTCACTGAGATATCAAAAATTAAATTGAAGTGTGTTCATTATTAGAATTATTGTTTTATGAATGCATTCATAATTAAACAAATAATGAGAGAAATAATCCATTAATATCATAATTTAAATTTGGCATATTTATATCATTTAAGAAAGTGATTTTCATTTAGTTAATACTGGTAATTCATACCCTGCTGGGCACGTGCAACATACTTTCTGGACGTAAAAGGGGGTTTCTTTGTCATTAGGATCCACTGCTTATACACACCCTGCTTCATTGAAGGATAGCATTTTGATCGAATATAGCAATACTCGCTGTCAGGGTTTATCTCATTCATCATAATCTTGTGTATGTAGCCCTCTTTGAAAAAATTTAATCCTCTAATATATTGTCTATAGCACTGCATTTTCTTTGCATCGACAGTCCTGTGGCTACTGTGGATTAAATAATTCTCCACACCTTGAATTTTAGTTTTGGGAAACATATCCGATTTACCTGCCCAACCCGAATGCAGGTCCTTTATATCTGGTACAGGTACGTCTGAAGTTTGACAAGATTGATGTGGGGGTATTTGACTGGGCGCCGTGCACGAACGATCTTTTATAGCCTTCACTACACGTTGGGCGAGTTCCAACTTGTTGCCACTTACTTTTATGTGATTTACTCGCAGAAATGTTTGTATTTGAGATTTCTGATAATTAAGTATGTCTTCCACCGTGGTATTGAATGATAACGGCAAGTCTGTGCCTTCATTACGAAGTGGTTCCATCGCATCGTTTGGAATAGGGCGCTATGCAACTCTTTACCGGAAGTTTACATACCGTCTCGCAGGAGCGATAACTCGTATAAGCAAACATTACGAAAGGAGGGAATGGCTGTATTATCTAATCATTAACATATCATAATATTATATTTAAATTAGCTTCTTTTAAGAAGTCCTCTTCAAAGGAACACAATCAAGATGCTTGGTGTGGAACCCCAAAACGTTATTTTTTTCTAACCCCGTCTAGAAGGGGAAGGCAAGGTTTGCCACTTACACAGTGACTGTCCCCATGTATGTCCAGCTTGCAATTTAGATCTGTTAATATGGTTTACAAGAGCAGCTCTTAAGGGGGATGCCATTTTATGGTCGCTGCTTACGAGCAAAGAGGTCAAGGGGCGCGTCATTTACTCTATTGACACTGCTGGACCGATTGAACATGATGATTACAAATTATTCAAGTTCATTGATTATATTTGTGTTCTGTCACACTTTCACAAGGAGAACTTAAGGATATGTGAACCTGAGACGAAAATAATTGAATTGTCGAAAATACTGTCTAAACAGACAGTTATAGTGTTCCTTGTGTTAATAAAGTTATTTTAAACATATGTATATGAGTTCGTTTCCATGGTAACGAACTTCAAACATAAGCATATTAAACAAGTTTAAATAGAGAAAAAAATTATCTGCGCACGTCAAAAAAATAATTAAACACCATACAATCATCTTTAAAGATTACATTTCCTTTGTAAATAATGAAAATATATTCGAAACATTTTATTCATCTGGATTTTTTTTTCATTATCACTTCTCATAAACCCACAATCTAAGTTCGAATTTCCTCTGTTCAGCTAAAAAGTGACATTTTTTAGCCTTATCTATGATAGAAATAAGTCATAAAATAATATTTCTTATAATTACACCCATTTTTTTAAAACAATTATTTAAAGATATGATATATAGCAATAAATTAATGGGGAAAAAAACACATGTTCGTGGATTAGAAAAAAAGGTATGAACGTCCAAATTTCCTCTGACCTATTTCAAAATAGCTGTTTATAAACCTATTAATGTGAAATTTAAGTTGTAAAACTTTGCTGCAAATGGATATTTTCTACAAAAACTTATATAATATGTCTACTAAAGTTTTTGTATAGAAAAGAAATTAGAATTGTGTTCGAATACTATTAGTATTTAAGGTTTAAGTCCAAATTTCCTCTGTTCTAAATCTAAAAAAATACACTTTGAGCATTAGAAAAGTGATATTAGCATAATAATTTTTTTTTTCTATTTTACAAAAAGAGTAAGAATATGAAGAAATGACTTTGTAGGTTCATAATAATTTGTATTTGAGATATACTAGCTAGTATGTCGAAGAATTTATTTAATGATTTTAGGGTGCCAACAACCCAAATACAATGTTTCATAGGTGTATGCGACTCCACTTTCAATGCATCATGAAGAGTGCAAACAAAAGAGAAAAACTATGCTTATATTCTTCACATGAAATTTATTAAAATTGTTTTAAAGATTAACTAAAACATCAGTCTGTCAAAATATACTTGAGATAATCATAAAAAAAACCTGCTTAGAATTTCCTCTGGCTAACTAAAATAATATTAAGATTGTTTCAAAATACATGGTGTTGAAAAGTAGAAGGATCATACAAAATGTTTCCAAATTCACATAGAATTGCAGGCAAGAAGGCATGATGGTAATATAAATTTTAATTACAATATCTGCACAGTAAAAGATTTTTTTTATTGACCATTTAAAAAAAAACCAACAAAAATATCTCAATACATGTATGTCATCCAACTTTAAAATCATATGCCAATATGTCACTTCAGTAATTTCAGTAACTGACTGCACACAAGATCTTACAGTAAATGCTATATCCAAATTATAATTGTCATACAGTCATGAAAACATTATTTTTACACACTTCTAGTAATTCTGTTATACATTGCAAGTTATGAAATCCAATTTGCAACATCATCACAGTTTTAATTATATCAGCACAACTAATATACGAGTGCACATTCATCATTCAATTTATGCAGATGAAAAATATACATTTACTTGTAAAAGGAGAATCTTCTATCTGCAAACAATCTATAAACTATTGACATAAGTTGCAGAATATATACAATGTATGACAACTTTCTATATCCAAACTTCGATCTTCAACCAAATAAGAAAATTTATCAAAAATATTCAGTGCTTCAGTTATATAAAAAAGAGTAAAAAAAATTCAAGGCAGCACATCATTTCAATAAAATATCTTAACTGATTATACAAAATTGAATCAAATGTTCATAATAACTAACTGTCAAACTACAATCTGCATGGTTATGTCACCTCCTGACCCTTTAAAAATTTCACACATATAAAAAATGTACCAGTATATTTGCATTTTAGTTCCTTCATATAAAAAAAGTATTTGCAAATACAAAAATTTGATAAATCTGATTACAGTATACATTTTACATGATTTTTATAAAGCACAACTATACTACTCTTCTAAAGAATGCATGTACTGAGATAAGGATTGAATTATCCTCTTTGACTTTGTCACTCTCACTTTTGAATTTTCACTAATTTCAGACAAAAGGTTTTCCAAACCCTGTTGGCCATCTCTTTTAAAGGCTAAAATAATATGGGAAAGAGACAATCCACTATTACCCATTTTGGAGGCCATGCATTTTGAAATGGTCTTTGATTGAACCAAAGGAAGCAGTGAATCACAACGGGGCTTTGCATCTTTTCTGAACTTAAAAATCGACACAACAGATGACAATGAAAAAGAAAAGCTAGACTTGACAGTTATGCTGGGCTCTACCTTCTCTACAAGTCTAGATAAAGCAATGACATCTTGCAAAGAATCATGAGCATTGTATTGATCCTCAAAAACTGTTTCATACACTTTAGGTTGGGAGTAAGATGGCAAGTTAGGAAGACATTCTTTAAAAAGAGGAAGAGTATCAATTACACCAATTACTCCAGTTGACATGAAGCTTTCTAACAAATTGTTATTTTCTAATGCTAAAAGTAATACTGGAATGTCAAAAGATTTACAGTTATGTCCAACTAAAACCACTTTCTCTAACTTTGCCAAAAACATAAAAAGTTTCTGTAAAGCTGGTTGAATTATGGAGTATTCAAATTCCCTGTTATTGTGGTACATTTTCCCATTTTCAAACTGTATACCTGTAACGGTTGAAGCAGCAGGCGAAATTTTTTTTCCAGGCTTAATATAACAGTTGAAAAATTCTTCATTAGATTCTACACTAACTGACAACTGTGTGATATGGGAGTCACGACCTGAAAAAGTTCAAAAATGAATTTGCATAATAAAGGAAGTGGATTAAAAATTTTATTCTTTAAATTGAAGCAATCATATATCATGGCAAGTGAACCATACATTCCTTGGACAAATTAATACATGTAATACAAATTAAACTAACAGCACTTATGACGCTTTTAGTTAAATATGGTTTGTGACTTAGGTTGTTTCATGGTCAGTAAATTTATGTAAGTTGAAAAATGTATCATACTAGGATAATTGATTGCAAGTATATTTATTGAATTTCCATCAAAGTTGAATATTTCATACCAAGTCCAGTTGTTTCAACATCAAAAAAGGCCAAATGACATTCTTTCAGTTGCTCTATCTCAACAGGTTGGTATTCTGGTTGTAAAAGAGGTGCTGGTATCCTCTAAATATCAGTGGATAGGTGATCCACTAGGGAACATCCCGAGTGGTATGAAGTCCCTTCTCTCACCTCTAAACTTGCATTTCTTTTGCACCTGTTATTAACATAATAATCTATTTAATATATGTGTGTGCATCTTTCAGCATATCTTTTATTTCGAATAGTTTACCATAAAGAATGCTAACGAAACTCAGTCATCAGATCATTTATAAAAGTTCTTAATAACTCATTATTACTTCATAGATTTCTTTGCTAGTCTTTTTTTCTTGAACTTGTGAGAGTTGGCAACAGCTCTTTGCTTTCTGCGCAGGGAATCTCTAAGTTTGGCAAGGCGTTCGGTAAAGAAACCTGGTGAAAGCCGCAGAGAACGATTCACCTACAAAATGAATATTTCATTTTTATTTTCTTTATACTAGCTCCTACTTGTTGCTTATAAACATATAGTATAGCTTTTTCTCTACTTAAAGTGGCAAATTTTGCCATGATATAGTTGCAATATTCAAAAACTCTAATACATTTATGATTTAAAACCTGAACTTACACTGACAAGGTACTTATGGCCACTGTTCTTTTGTGCAACACAAGCAGCAACTCTGTAGGAAAGGTTTCCTGAAGAACTGAAATGAACATTCTTTGGAGCCTTAGCTGCAACTTTCATTTCCTTGTGTGCTTCCAAGAGATGAGAGCTTTTTACTATGACCAGCATAAGCGGTAAAAACTTTCTCTAGAGATGACTGCAGATTTTGGTTGACAAGTGGTTTGCCGTGTAGGAATGATTTGTATTGGCAGTTTGGGTTACCAATAAATCTGCACCATCGAGATGAACAGCAACGATGGTCTCCGAATGGATGTTTTGAGAGTGCATGAAGATCAGATGAAATCTGTGAAGGATTCCCTTTTCCTTGAGCAATAATTTAGTCAAAACATCTCTGGAGATATTTGATAACTTTCACTGTTAGCATTGGGTGTTGCTTTTTTAGTGCATACAGAGAGTTTCCAAGCAGCTTACGTATGTGATTCTTGTCAGATATCTTCTCAATCTTCTCATTAACATTTGCACGTAAGCGCCCTATAGTGGTAGAATCTTCATCACCAACAATTGCATCAACTGTGAAACCCTTCTCCCCAACATCTTTGACCATCTGGGTGACCATGTCAGCCTCCATTGCTTTAGCACTTCCTTCCCAGTTTTGATAGCAGTCATGAGGTTTAGGTGGCTCATTTCTTGAAGCTGCTGACGAACAAACTCTACAATCTTTGCACCGCACAGCATAGTGTATTATTTGTCCTGTCTGTGTGCCTACCATAGAGCAGTGTCCTAAAAATAAAATAAAAGTTATAAAAATATGTAAGACCAAAATTATGGACAATGAGTTGTATACTTATAATTTACCGAGATAGGAAAGATATACTGGTATTTTAGGAGTTAAAATTGTTATTAGACAATCAATGTTGAGTAATGCATGATTGACAAAAACCAATTGCAATAGGTCACCTGAGTGACTCAGGTGACCTAAAAATTAAGCTCCATTCTGTCATAGGATCTTCCACTCCCTCTTTTCTGCCAGCCTGCATCGACAGCATCTACAAATTTTCCATTTGTCCTATAATAATAAATCAGGTTTATTAGGTTAATTTATTTGAAAACACAACATACATAAGATGTGATATATTGCCTCACTCGAATGATTTGTGATATAAGCACACTAGAATAATAACTGATTTCCAATTAAGATTGGCTTTATATAACAAGATAATTGTGAGCCAATGCTTAATTACTATAAGTAACACCCCGTGAATATACATAATAAGCACAGTCAACAATTATTTCTTGGCATAAAGTATTAGAAATATTATGTCAAATGATTGATTTAATACTTGTGGGTCCCAATACATGATTACCAGGTATCTGATCAAGGAAACGTTATAATGCATCAACATACTGTTCTACTGCTTTGACTTCATTTTGTAGGGCCTCATCTGTTGATTCCTTTGCGACCTTTTCCAATATCTTCCCTGTCTCTTTTAGTCTAGCATTTATAGTTTTGTAATAGACTGTTGGCATGTTCAGCTCTGAAAGTAAGCTATTCAGCTGTCTGACTGCAATTCCAGAGTAAACTAAACCTGTGAGAAAATGATAAGAAAATGGCATTAATATTCATTAATGAAAATGAATAAACATGCTCAGATCTTGAGAGGAAGGAGTCAATAGATTTGAACCCCACCCCTAGTCCTCCTCCCCCTGCACTCTTTGAAAATATACATTGTATTTGATATACTTAGTTTTAAAGTTCTCAAATACTCATGGTGCATCTCTACAAGTCCCCACCCCTTCCTTTCCAGACAAATGCATTCTGGGAAAATTTCTGGATCACAGCAAAGACAAATACATGTATTACATAACCCATTGACAATCTATAAATGTATAATGTAAGCGGATATGAAACTGTAGTATGGACTAGCTGTTTTGTATGATGCCCAGTCCCTGGATGTCTTAAGTGTTGTGTCCCTAATGTATATGTGTGTGTGACCTGTCAAAGTAACATCGTTTTGTGTTATAGATTTATACCTGTAGCTAGTTTTGTATTCACATCCCATATTCGGTCATGTCTCTTTCCAGTTGGAATATTATTGATATTCATACAATTTGTATTGAAACACTGTACCTACAAAATGTGATACATGTAAATATAAATGTAAATATATAATACCTACATGTACCTGACTTATAGATAAAAAATCCATAATTTGATATGAAGACGTCCTTCATCAATCTCTCTCTCTCTCTCTCTCTCTCTCTCTCAAACTCAACCAGAAGTATATATACTAGTGTATATATACTAGTGTATATATATATATATATATATAGAGAGAGAGAGAGAGAGAGAGAGAGAGAGAGAGAGAGAGATGTATAAAAACCTGACCAAAACATATTTGAAAGTGTTTGAGTCATGAAAAAATAAATGATATGGGAGGCAAGTTCTTACAAATTTTCTTAGTTATAAATGTTTAAACTGTGGAAAATAGTAACTTAAAATTTTACTCACTTTTAAAAGTGACCCAAGACCATAAGTCTGGATTTCCTTAGTGTGAACTAAATTGAGGGGCAAGCCACACTTCCCACACGCACTCAGTCCTTTTGCTAGCACATCTAACTATACTATTCGTCTCCCTACTCTCCAATATTTGCATTCCTTGCTATCAGCAGACTCAACTTCTTCCTCTCTTTCTACATGTGATAAATCTGGACCTATAAAATAATTTGTACAAATCTAATTACATGTATTTACCAGTAACTTTGATAAAAATTATCTCAAGAATTTAAATCAGGTTGTAATGCGCCTCTTTCAACATGTTCAAAATATCAACTAAATCAATTCAAAAGAATCAATTGAATCAATTCTTTAATTAATGTAAAGTAATCATTCTGATTTAAAAAAAAAAAAAAGGCAGTTTTTGAAATCACATAATTTTTTTAAAATGCAGGTAGGTATAAACCTAAATTATCTTTTTAAAATCTTAATCCACATTCATTCTAGCCCACCATCATTAAACTAGCTGCCAAAAATGTATGGATGTTGAAGGGGGTTGAACCCCCTGGAAAATTCAAAACTAATAAATTTATAATCAATTTAAACAGTGTCGTAGGTAAAGATTAAAATTATGTAATAGCTAGGTACTGAACAAAGAAGCATGTACGTACATTACCACAATTTAAGGCCAAAAGGTTTAAACTCAGTACACATTAAGTATCTATGCTTGAATGCTGGACAACTCGCCCCCAAAACAACTCGCCACCAGTTCGTTGTCCTGATTCACTATGCTTACACATATCTAAATCATACCATACAAAACAATGTTGATTTCAGTGATCTTTAAATTTTATAAATTGCATTCAATATCTACACAAGTGTTGCATATTCATCTGCTCTATGAAATGAGTCAATGATAATAATTATCTTTGCTCAATTCTTTTTTATCATTAGTAGTGAAATGAATTCAATTTGATAATAATTAAAATTTAATATTTAAAAAATTTATTTAATAACATTTCACATTTCATGCCTAAAACTTCAGCTATTGTTGTTGTGTTTTATGACCATGTGTACATACGTTGTACAATTCGGTGTGTTAAACATGGAGAAAATCTAATTGAATGTAGACTGTATATGTTTTCTTTAATTATAATCTCGGTTACAGGTAGTTATTGACCAATCTCTCTTACTTATAAATGGACATGTACAATTTAAGCTGTATTTAAAATGCATATGGATTTTTACATAGCCAATTTAGCTGCAGAACTGTATTTCTACGGGAAATTTGGGTACGATTCGTCAGTCCGAATTTTCCGTAGAGCTGCAATTTTGGAGCTTCAAGTAATTAATTTATTGTGATAGGTTTGAAATGAATATAAATGCTTACTGGTGGCATGATTCAAGGAATATGAATATCAGAATATGTACAAGTTTTAGTATTTGTTGTACTTCGTGTTTTCATAGATGTGCATGCATATACACACACAATGTATCTCTGGTATCCGAGGAAGGCAGATCATTGTCAAATTATACCTACCGTGCTGACTGCGAAAATAATCGTGATCAGGTGGTCTGTTTTGTCTGGCCCAACGCAGATATTGTGCCGCTGCTACCTTAGGGTATCTGGCTGCATTACTTGCAGACTTGAAACCATGTTTACGATGTTTCGTCATCGTCTGCTGTCAATTGAATCTTCTGTCAAAACATTATCGTAATTCGGAATGGCTATGTCGTTCATGAAATTATTCGATATTTATCGGATTTATAGTGTTAATATTTCGATTTATTAAAAATTAGACTTCATTTATACACATTTTAGTCAATTGGTATGTTTATTGATAAAAATTTATGACGTTTGTAGCGCGACTTCCACGACCTATTTTCGGCAGCTCGAGTTGCGCAGTGGATTTGTTTTTGTCAGGTTCACATATCCTTAAGAATCTGAGTTCTTCTGTGACGTTTTCGATTGGACTTGGTTCCTAAGTTTGGACCTCAAGGTGAATAAGAAGACGATATCTTACATCTGTGAATTATTCATATTTTGGTGGAACATTCTCAAAGTGTTTCCAATTTCCAAAGAAATCTTTATAAATTTCCTGAGATGCTTATACAACCCACAAGGGCGGATCCCCTTCTCGCTTCCCATCTCCGAGAGAAAATCTGGCTTTGTGCATGATCTAATGTACAACGTATATTGTATATTATGAGCTTTTGAATAGTGTTTAAAATTTACTTGCGGGATTTAACACTTGTTTATTGACCTGCACATACAAATGATGATTGATTACTTTAATGATATCTATCGTATTTGTGTACGATAATACAATATTTATGGTAACTGGTACAATTCTAAATCACTCATTTGCTATTTAAGGTCTTCCGTTTCCAACGGAAGACCTTACTATTATTGTGCTTGTAAGATTATTCTTATTAGGGTCTTCCGTTTCCAACGGAAGACCCTCTTGTTATTCTATTGTTTTTTTTTATTATTATTATTCTTTTTCTTTTTCCTTCTGACTCCGTTTTTGCTTTATATCTAAAAAACTACTCAACCGATTTTCATGAGATTTTCAGGGATAATGAGAAATTCTTGTCCCTCAAAGCTCTCAAAAGCTGAAAAATGACGTCACTTCCGTTTTCTAATTACGTCGGTTTTAAATTTTTCAAAAAGCGATTTTGTCCAGTCATTTTTTTTTAAACGGTTATATATAGAGATTTGAAATTTTCAGTGAATGTCTAAATCTCGATTTACTTAGGGCATTTTGACAAAAAATCAGAATCCGTCACTTCCGGTCGAAACCGGAAGTGAATCAAATTTTTCGAAAAAATAAATTTTTTGATCAATTCAAAAACGTGTACGTGTTTTGTAGAGCGTATTTAGCTGAATCTAACACTGAAATCTGTTTTAAAATCGGACGATGCATCGCTGAGATATAAGCGTTTAAAAATTGATTTTTCCGGAAATTTTGATTCCGCGTTCTTGGTTAAGAAAATAGTCTTATGTTTAAAGTTAAATTAACTCGTACCTAAAATAATTCGAAAAATTGCTAAGTCGTACTTGAACACATTCGGATTTTTTTTGGTTAAGTCGTTCTTAAAATCGCAAATGTTTTTGTTAATTCGTACCTAAAATCATTCGGAATTTGTTAAGTCGTACCAAAAATTATTCGATTTTTTAAACTTTTTTTTCTAGTTACTTTTATTATTGGTTTAAGAACTCTGCTTCTTACAGGAACTTTAAGCTCTACTTTCGACATTAACGGAAGACCCACTCGTTGCTTTGCAACGAGCTTTGCTCTAGTTTTTCTTTTTTTTTTTTTTCCTTCCTAGACGCGAACTTTGAGGCTTCATATCTTGCTCATTTCTAAACGGTTTTTGCTCAAATTTTCAGGGCTTATAGACATTACAAAACACTATCTAAAACATTTCATAAACTTTAAAATTCCTCTTCCGTTAACGAGTTATTCCCCTTTTAAAATTTTTTAGGGCCTTTGGTTTCCAGACAAAGGCTCCGAGATTATGATAGCAGGGAATGGGAATCCAGCGAATTTGAATAACAGAGACATTGAAGTTGTGCACATCGATTTTTGTTTTTCGATTACGTTTGTTATTTAGAAAAAGGTAGGGGGTCAAAAAATAGGATTCCAAAAAGTGCGAAAATTTAGACATATTTTGCTTTGTATCTTTTAAACGAAAAATATTTTGTTAAGACATGTAGAATAAAAGTTGTGCAGAATGTTAAGGGCTTTCATTTGACACCAATAAAAAAGGGCTGGCCCCTAAAATTAAGGGCCAATAGCGCTTGAAAGTTTTTGCTTAATAACTCAAAAACGGTTAGGATTTCGATATGGCTGTCGCTGGAAAAGTTGTTTGTTGGGATCTCATAAAGGTCGTTACAATGTTATTTTGTTGGTGATTTGTGTTGTATGAGTGTAAAAAGCTGTACATGTTAACATGTACCTCGTTTAATTTGGCAAGTTAACGAAAGTCTATGTGCGTGCAACTGGCATAAAGTTACAGAAAGTATGCTGGTTTATACAGTAAATTTTTTTTTAGAATAGATTTTTTTTGTTGAGTTTATGTCAGTTTTGTTAAGTTCTTATAGTGCACAATCCCTAAAACGAGAATCGGAAAACAAAACATTCTTCTTCCTTTGTAGTAAAACACAAACTACGGATTTAAAATAAATCTATGTATTACATTTGAGTTTTCATACTGCATGCATTTAAAATCTACCTTGAATAAGACTGTGTGTGTACCGTTACGTAAGCTATTCCTCACCCGCGGCCTAGAAAATCGGTCACCATGGTCGCGACGGGGCTAACAAGCGGTCAGCGGTTATCTAATACACGAGAGTTGCGTCTCTCATATATGAGTTTATTTAGCCGCGCACTCTAGAATTGTTTTAGTTTATATACCCGTAAATAAAATACAAGATCTGTTTTAATTTCTTCATGTTATAAGAGTTTGTCCATCTTGTTTTTATTTAATTAAACATTAGAGTGTAAGAAGACGTTCTAAAAATTTATAAAGGCGATATTACTACAAATCGGAAACTTCGTCAGTCTTAAATTAATGGTTGGTTTGTAGGTTTAAAATGTTTATAAATCTGTACAAATATTGTTTTAAATCAACAAACAACCCACAAAAATTAAAACCTTTAAATGATGATCATCCCTCGCACATGGCCGAGGAGATCCCGCGCGAGTGCATGTTTCAGACTTTAGTACGAACACAACTATAATTTTCTTTTATTATGATTTCAACTATGATATTGGTTTAAGATGAAAAGATAAATTTATTTTACATGTACAGTTGATTTAGCAATGATTAATACGATTGCGCACAAGGTAGTTTATTATAATCAAAGTTCCATGTTTCATGTTTGCGGTAGGTGCTGGCACGATAAAAGGTGTCCTGAATTGAGGCATTCGGATTTTTTTTAATTGGCAAAAAGATAATCAGATTTGACGAAAATCATTTTTTGGCGACTTCTTCTTATGTGTAACATTTTCACTTTCCCACCCGTTTGTTTATTCGGTAGTCTGTGTTAATTCAATCGCAGCGTGCGACCGAAAATCTTGTGTCGCTTCAGCGCACACAGCTGAGAACATCTATAGCCCCAGTCGGGTTATGTTTATATGGCTGCAGATCATCAATTGTTATGTAATTGAGTAACAATGTATCGAAGGTTATCGAATATTATTGAGTATCGAAGTGTGCTTTCACTACAGTGGTCAATTGTTAAACAATAAGGCTATTATTCGAAGTCAATCATCTTCACATTATACATGTAGGTGCGAAATCGTAATCGGATAATGTTGCTAATAAATCAAGCTGTTGAACATGCTAAACTTCTACAGATATGAACGGAATAATATATTATACTTAAAAGTTTTAAGTCAAAGGAAAATTGTTCTCGGATTAAGAAGTTATGAAATACGACTACATTATGCAACGCAGTCGGTCGCCATAGAAATCATCAAAGTACTGCAAGTGTCGACAGATTTCTTGTTTCTTTGAAATACATGTACCATGATAGCTCACTACCATAGTAAAGCTAGCCAGCACTAACTCCAACGCACTAACAAAAAACAAGTATTAATTCCTTTTAAAGGAATGATCGGCAATAATGATATATTGATAGCTAGAAGCAATCAACATGATCAGTTTGATGTAAAGTAATAAAATAAGTACTGTATTTTTACAAAATATAGAATATTTTGAATCTGTACACCATAATTTCATTATTATAAACCGTCAACAAATTTAATTTTTAAATAAATTTGGGAAAAGCCGTTCGTAAACTCCTTGTCTAATTTTATATTTTTAACGTAATTATTAAATGTTAATGTATCTTCTTCTTCTTCAGAATACTGAGTAGGGCTCTTCAAAGAGCATTAACACATATACAAAGAAAGAGTTGTATTAAAATAATTCAATGCGACTGAAAAACATTGAATGCCATCATAACGTGCTATTGAGGTCGCATTATAACGTAACCTTGTTTATAAATCAAGCCGTCTTCCTAGCTACTATTATGCAACATCAATAGATCGAGGTCAGTTCATGGAGCATCTTCTTATGATTGAGGTCAGTTCATCGAGGTCAACTGCATTACTGAATGAATCTTTCGATCGAAATTCTTACTCGTGAGACAAAATGTGCATTCTTGAATTAACAGGTCGAACTGTATTTTATGTATGTTTGCATCTCTTAAGGTAAATGAATTGAAATAAAACCGAGTAAAATGTTATATAAATACTAAACCAAACTTCAAGTTTTTATAAGAACTACTTATGCAAGCGGAATGTGTGCGCACGTGGAAGCATTTGCCGGATGCCTCATATGGACACAACAGTGATCGGCCGAAGCCGATCAAAATAAGTTAAAATTATCGACTATTTTTCAAGCGTTTTCTGATCCCGATGTTAAACAACTGAAATTATTAGGCCCCCTTGCACCCACACTAGGACTTGTGCTCATAAGGTGAGCCCGGATTCCTCGAGAACGGGTGTACCCTCGAGGATTCCGGCGCCAAATTAGGCACTAGTGACAACGATTTCCGGCGCCAGGGCGCGGAGTAGACCTTAAGAAAACAAATTATTTCTGTAATGTAGCGTTCTAAACAAGGCGCCCTGTCCCCAAACAAGGACTTCTGCTCATTAGGTGAGCCCGGATTCCTCGGGGGACGGGTAATCCCTTGAGGATTCCGGCGCCAAATTAGGCACTAGTGACACCAATTTCCGGTGCCAGGGCGCGGAGTAGACCTTAAGTGAACAAATTATTTCTGAAATGTAGCGTTCTAAACAAGACGTCCTCCAAACATTGAAAGTTCTTACTTCACACAATGATTGCTTATGACCTAAGTGTTGACTTGTGCTCATTAGGTGAGCCCGGATTTCTCGGGGGACGGGTAATCCCTTGAGGATTCCGGCGCCAAATTAAGCACTAGTGACACCGATTTCCGGCGGCAAGGCGCGGAGTAGACCTTAAGTGAATAAATTATTTCTGTAATGTAGCGTTCTAAACAAGGCGCCCTCCAAACATTGAAAGATCTTAATTTACACAAAGATTGCCTATGACCTAAGTGTGTGTTATGATTTTGTTTCAAGGTTATTTTGTGAAGTTCAATGTCATTGGAGGAAATTTCATAAGTTGTGTCTGTAGATAAATACTTTAGTTATGATTTTGTTTTTCTTAGTGGGGAGGAGGGAATTATTTGTGAGGTTGCTCACAGAACCGCCAGTTAGTCCACTGAGAGCACTCTCCCCCTTTCTCGCAACCAAAATTCACCTTAAATTAACTTAAAGGAAATTGAATTTTGGGGCATTGTTCCCCCTCCCCCAACCCACATTTTAGTAGAGGGCAATATAAATTTTTATGGCAAATTGAAAACAAATTATATTAAACAAAATAAGTTATAGCTGCCTCACATCTCCCCCCCCCCTCCCCTACCACTACCACGGATTAGATTTTGAAGATTAATTTTTTCTTTTATTGGCTTGTTAATACATTTCGGATAAATTTGTTCCCCGAAGCAAAAACGATGCTGAGTGCTTGCACGGCCAAACGTTATACGGAGAGTTGTCCCTCCCACTGAGCACCTCTCGTACAGCGCACCCTCAGGTTGGAGAAGCCGTCATCATTTATTTTTGATTTTCTGAACTTTTTTCATATTGACAATCCTGTCTGATTAAAATCACCACCCTTCTGCCTACACCCATCAGGGTCTGATAGGTATCGATAACAATTCATCTTCACTTAACCTCTATATTTGCACACAACCTAAATATATATCTCATTTACCAAATACATGACTTTATCTGTTAATGAGAGGTGCAACTCTTCAATACTCAGTCTGGGGGTTACATAGAAAGCAGGATTAAAATAATTTGCCTGTCTCCATTTTAAAAATTCCAATACATTTTCTAAAGCCCTGATTAGTCAGAATTTTAGGTCGGGTGAAGATGACCCCCTATCAATACCTGTCAGACCCTGTAAGGAGAAGAGGGTGCTTTTAATCAGACTGATTGACAATCCTTTTCCGACAGGAAGCTGCAACGGAAGACCTCTCCGTTGCTTTGCAACGAGCTCGTTTCTAGTTTTTATTTACAATTTAATTTCATGCACTAGATGTATTGCTTATTTTTGTTTGTTTGTGATGATATGATTCACTTGGAAACAAAAAAAATAAAAAAATAAAAACCTGTACATTGATACGTATACAATGACATAGCAAAAAATCAATATGAATACAATATAGATAGATATGCATCGCATTATATTCATTTTTCAATATAAAAATCTCATAAAGGCTGAAAGCGCATATATCTTTATTTTTTCGATTTTTACACTTAGTGGCTTTAGCTCTTTTAACTTCCTCTTAATTATATATCCTGCCTTGAAATAATGCGTGACTCTTCCGTTTAACAAACTTGATTTCCCTTTACCCCAAAATATTTTTGCCAAGTTTGGTTTAAATTGGCTCAGTGGTCCTGGAGAAAAAGTTTAAACTGTATAAAGTTTACAGAGAGAGAGATAGAGAGAGAGAGAGATAGAGAGAGAGAGAGAGAGAGAGAGAGAGAAACAAACGCCGGACAAAAATTGATGGAGAAAGTTTACTTGAGCTTTTAGTTTAGGTGGGCTAAAATGTGTTTTATAAGCAATTTACACAACTATCTTGTATTTTTTAATTAATTATAAAAAACAAAACAAATATACTCATGATAACCTGTATTTATTATATAACTGAAATAATTAGCTTTTGTGACAGCTGTAAGGTGTATTATTATTATTTTTTTCATTTAATTAAAAAAAGATAGTGGCTCTAGCAAATGATTTAACGAAGAAGAAATGCACAATACAGACTGTCTTCTAAAATAGTGAATGAATTAATGCCTAAATAAGAAAGCAAGGAGCACGCAGGAATGTTAAAGTGGTCCTAAGCTAAAATGTGTCTAGAAAACGGTATTGTTTAAATCGACGAAAAAGAAATATTCTTCGACTGGATTGTAGTTCTTGAAAAGAAGAATTTAAAACATATTCCCTATATATATATATATATATATATATATATATATATATATATATATATATGTATGTATGTATGTATATATATATATATATATATATATATATATATATATATATGTGTGTGTGTGTGTGTGTGTGTGTGTGTGTGTGTTAAACTTTGAAATCCCACGTAGGGCCCCAGTATTTGTCTGGGGGTCACAGTTTTAAGAATTAAAAATCTACACTATCTGAAGATGATTGCATAGCACACGGTAATATCACAAAAGTAGTATTGTAGTTATTCATAAAAAGTTTTTAAAACTTGTTAAGGTCTTCCGTTTCCAACGGAAGACATTACTATTATTGTGCTTGTAAGATTATTCTTATTTTTCTTTTTTTTTTTTTTTCTTCCTAGACGCGAACTTTGAGGCTTCATATCTTGCTCATTTCTGAACGGTTTTTGCTCAAATTTTCAGGGCTTATAGACATTAGAAAACACTATCTAAAACATTTCATACACTTTAAAATTCCTCTTCCGTTAACGAGTTATTCCCCTTTTAAAAATTTTTAGGGCCTTTGGTTTCCAGACAAAGGCTCCGAGACTATGATAGCAGGGAATGGGAATCCAGCGAATTTGAATAACAGAGACATTGAAGTTGTGCACATCGATTTTTGTTTTTCGATTACGTTTGTTATTTAGAAAATGGTAGGGGGTCAAAAAATAGGATTCCAAAAAGTGCGAAAATTTAGACATATTTTGCTTTTTATCTTGTAAACGAAAAATATTTTGTTAAGACATGTAGAATAAAAATTGTGCAGAATGTTAAGGGCTTTCATTTGACACCAATAAAAAAGGGCTGGCCCCTAAAATTAAGGGCCAATAGCGCTTGAAAGTTTTTGCTTAATAACTCAAAAACGGTTAGGATTTCGATATGGCTGTCGCTGGAAAAGTTGTTTGTTGGGATCACATAAAGGTCGTTACAATGTTATTTTGTTGGTGATTTGTGTTGTATGAGTGTAAAAAGCTGTACATGTTAACATGTACCTCGTTTAATTTGGCAAGTTAACGAAAGTCTATGTGCGTGCAACTGGCATAAAGTTACCACAGAAAGTATGCTGGTTTATACAGGAAATTTTTTTTTAGAATAGATTTTTTTTTTGGAGTTTATGTCAGTTTTGTTAAGTTCTTATAGTGCACAATCCCTAAAACGAGAATCGGAAAACAAAACATTCTTCTTCCTTTGTAGTAAAACACAAACTACGGATTTAAAATAAATCTATGTATTACATTTGAGTTTTCATACTGCATGCATTTAAAATCTAACTTGAATAAGAGCTGTGTGTGTACCGTTACGTAAGCTATCCCTCACCCGCGGCCTAGAAAATCGGTCACCATGGTCGCGACGGGGCTAACTAGCGGTCAGCGGTTATCTAATACACGAGAGTTGGGTCTCTCATATATGAGTTTATTTAGCCGCGCACTCTAGAATTGTTTTAGTTTATATACCCGTAAATAAAATACAAGATCTGTTTTAATTTCTTCATGTTATAAGAGTTTGTCCATCTTGTTTTTATTTAATTAAACATTAGAGTGTAAGAAGACGTTCTGAAAATTTATAAAGGCGATATTACTACAAATCGGAAACTTCGTCAGTCTTAAATTAATTTTTGGTTTGTAGGTTTAAAATGTTTATAAATCTGTACAAATATTGTTTTAAATCAACAAACAACCCACAAATATTAAAACTTTTAAATGATGATCATCCCTCGCACATGGCCGAGGAGATCCCGCGCGAGTGCATGTTTCAGACTTTTGTACGAACACAACTATTTTCTTTTATTATGATTTCAACAATGATATTGGTTTAAGATGAAAAGATAAATTTATTTTATATGTCCAGTTGATTTAGCAATGATTAATACGATTGCGCACAAGGTAGTTTATTATAATCAAAGTTCCATGTTTCATGTTTGCGGTAGGTGCTGGCACGATAAAAGGTGTCCTGAATTGAGGTATTCGGATTTTTTTTTAATTGGCAAAAAGATAATCAGATTTGACGAAAATCATTTTTTGGCGACTTCTTCTTATGTGTAACATTTTCACTTTCCCACCCGTTTGTTTATTCGGTCAGTCTGTGTTAATTTAATCGCAGCGTGCGACCGAAAATCTTGTGTCGCTTCAGCGCACACAGCTGAGAACATCTATAGCCCCAGTCGGGTTATGTTTATATGGCTGCAGATCATCAATTGTTATGTAATTGAGTAACAATGTATCGAAGGTTATCGACTATTATTGAGTATCGAAGTGTGCTTTCACTACAGTAGTCAATTGTTAAACAATAAGGCTATTATTCGAAGTCAATCATCTTCACATTATACATGTTGGTGCGAAATCGTAATCGGATAATGTTGCTAATAAATCAACCTGTTGAACACGCTAAACTTCTACAGATATGAACGGAATAATATATTATACTAAAAAGTTTTAAGTCAAAGGAAAATTCTTCTCGGATTAAGAAGTTATGAAATACGACTACATTATGCAACGCAGTCGGTCGCCATAGAAATCATCAAAGTACTGCAAGTGTCGACAGATTTCTTGTTTCTTTGAAATACATGTACCATGATAGCTCACTACCAGAGTAAAGCTAGCCAGCACTACTATTATTTTTCAAGCGTTTTCCGATCCCGATGTTAAACAACTGAAATTATTAGGCCGCCTTGCACCCACACTAGGCCTTGTGCTCATAAGGTGAGCCCGGATTCCTCGAGAACGGGTGTACCCTCGAGGAATCCGGCGCCAAATTAGGCACTAGTGACAACGATTTCCGGCGCCAGGGCGCAGAGTAGACCTTAAAAAAACAAATTATTTCTGTAATGTAGCGTTCTAAACAAGGCGCCCTGTCCCCAAACAAGGACTTCTGCTCATTAGGTGAGCCCGGATTCCTCGGGGGACGGGTAATCCCTTGAGGATTACGGCGCCAAATTAGGCACTAGTGACACCGATTTCCGGCGCCAGGGCGCGGAGTAGACCTTAAGTAAACAATTATTTCTGTAATGTAGCGTTCTAAATATGGCGCCCTGCGCCCAAACTAGGACTTGTGCTCATTAGATGAACCCGGATTCCTCGGGGGACGGGTAATCCGTTGAGGATTCCTGCGCCAAATTAGGCACTAGTGACACCGATTTCCGGCGCCATGGCGCGGAGTAGACCTTAAGTGAACAAATTATTTCTGAAATGTAGCGTTCTAAACAAGACGTCATCCAAACATTGAAAGTTCTTACTTCACACAATGATTGCTTATGACCTAAGTGTTGACTTGTGCTCATTAGGTGAGCCCGGATTTCTCGGGGGACGGGTAATCCCTTTAGGATTCCGGTGCCAAATTAAGCACTTGTGACACCGATTTCCGGCGGCAGGGCGCGGAGTAGACCTTAAGTGAACAAATTATTTATGTAATGTAGCGTTTCTAAACAAGGCGCCCTCCAAACATTGAAAGATCTTACTTTACACAAAGATTGCCTATGACCTAAGTGTGTGTTATGATTTTGTTTCAAGATTATTTTGTGAAGTTCAAGGTCATTGGAGTTGTCTCTGTAGATAAATACTTTAGTTATGATTTTGTTTTTCTTAGTGGGGAGGGGGGAATTATTTGTGAGGTTGCTCACAGAACCGCCAGTTAGTCCACTGAGAGCACTCTCCCCCTTTCTCGCAACCAACATTCACCTTAAATTAACTTAAAGGAAATTGAATTTTGGGGCATTGTTCCCCCCTCCCCCAACCCACATTTTAGTAGAAGGCAATATAAATTTTTATCGCAAATTGAAAACAAATTATATTAAACAAAATAAGTTATAGCTGCCTCACAACTCCCCCCCCCCCTCCCCTACCACTACCACGGATTAGATGTTGAAGATTAATTTTTTCTTTTATTGGCTTGTTAATACATTTCTGATGAATTTGTTCCCCGAAGCAAAAACGATGCTGAGTGCTTGCACGGCCAAACGTTATACGGAGAGTTGTCCCTCCCACTGAGCACCTCTCGTACAGCGCACCCTCAGGTTGGAGAAGCCGTCATCATTTATTTTTGATTTTCTGAACTTACTTTTATCATATTGACAATCCTGTCTGATTAAAATCACCACCCTTCTGCCTACACCCATCCGGGTCTGATAGGTATCGATAACAATTCATCTTTACTTAACCTCTATATTTGCACACAACCTAAATATATATCTCATTTACCAAATACATGACTTTATCTGTTAATGAGAGGTGCAACTCTTCAATACTCAGTCTGGGGGTTACATAGAAAGCAGGATTAAAATAATTTGCCTGTCTCCATTTTAAAAATTCCAATACATTTTCTAAAGCCCTGATTAGTCAGAATTTTAGGTCGGGTGAAGATGACCCCCTATCAATACCTGTCAGACCCTGTAAGGAGAAGAGGGTGCTTTGAATCAGACTGATTGACAATCCTTTTCCGACAGGAAGCTGCAACGGGAGACCTCTTCGTTGCTTTGCAACGAGCTCGTTTCTAGTTCTTTATACATTTCTATGTTGAATTTTGGACCAATATTTGGACTTCAGTATTGGCCTGGGGGTATCGGTTTTAACAATTTATATTCACTACATATAAAAGATTTGAAATATGTAATGTCATATATGGAACTGTGGTTCTTGAGAATATGTTTTTCCTCACATACCCTATGTTCACTGTTTCGGTATTATCTCCTATGTTTAAAAGGGTATCGCCCTTTACTTTAACAATCCTTACCATAAACTAGGATGTTTTGTATCACGTTTGGTTAAATTTAGCCCAGTAGTTCTAGAATATAAGTCAAAGATGTGACAAATTTTTAGAAAGACGGACGGACGGACAGTCGACGGACAGCAGAACATCAGACATTCAGACTTTAAGAAGGATTACCAAAACCCTAAGGTACTGAAGATCGCCCTAAAAGATTATTTTTTTGATCGTCGATACCTTATACTGGTTATAAGGAGACTTGCCAGAGAAATAATTTTAGGTCACTCATCAGTAGATTCACATATTTAAGAATACAAACTGATATGTTCATTGTGATGAACATATAAATTGTGGCAGCTGACTTTAATGATGGAAAAAAATATTAACAGGAATGTGACTCTTTGAAAATACCGATAAAACTTTTGATATTTGACCACCCAAAAATCGTATTCGTAAAAAGCCCCATAGAGCTCATTCAAGATTCTAAATTCAAAATACGAATTTCGACATTTAATACCTTATCTTTTCAATCACATCATTCATAAAAAACCTGTATCCTAGCAACACTAATCTGTTCTAATTAAAAATCATCCTTACCCGTTTTTACTTCAAGAAATTGTTTTTATCTCTAGATAAATTATAAATTGTATGAAATATTTCACACATGACTAACAAGATTGGAAAAGCTATTGTGCATTTCGCGAATCTTAATGATGTTGCTTACCCAGTGTTTATCTCTCATGATGCGTTTTTTGACGCACTTTGAAAAATTACGCACTTTGAAAACATGATATATATTATACATTGGTAATGATTTATATATATTGACAATGGAGATCAATGTATAACATTTTTCAACTGGCTTCAATTGTACGTGCTTGTAAACAAGCATAATGTGAACAATGGATACGTTAGTTTTGTTTATCAAAAACAATATGATCTTTTAGAAGATCAGTGCGAGAAAAAAAAAAACCCACACCCTAATGCCTATTCTTAAGTTTAAAATAATTCAATTTTGTCAATGTATTTTTTTTTTATAATGAAGTGATTTATTTGAGTGATTAGAATTTGAAAAGAGGGTTTATGTTGAAACTCTTACAGATTCTTTAGCATACCATTGGAGAAACTGTTTGGCCATCCTGTCTTTTTTTCAATATCACTGAACTTAATTTGCAACAAAACATATTTCTTTTTTCAATCTTAAACGTTTACTCCAAGTTGCTGAATAACATGTTTTGGAAGGGAAAATTAGGGGTAGTGGACCTTCTTCCTGAAAACAATTAAATGATGTACTAATAATTAACCTGTGTATCTTTGGTTAACCCCCACCCCAGTCCCCATCCCCGTTCTTAAAGACGGTAAATTCGATTTACAAGTGTTAGCAAATCATCATACTATAAACAAATTTGAAATTCAATTCCAGAATTTGTGATTTATACATATTTTTTCAAAGTGCGTTAAGTGTCTCGGTACTAAAAAAAATGTTGATGTACCTTCATAACGCACTTTGAAAAAAATTTTCAAAGTGGGTTAACTTGGTCTCAAATTTAACGCACTTTAAAAAAATTTTCAATGTGCGTTGATTTATTCCCAAATTTAACGCACTTTGAAATTTTTTTTTTTTTCAAAAAGCGTAATTTTTCCAAAGTGAGTTGCCACATGCGTTCTACCCTGGTGCATATTTTCCTAACTTAATACGTTTAAACACAGATTTCTGAAGCTTTATTATGTACAAATGTGGTTATTGAAGATACACTATTGTTGACAAAAAAAGTCCGGCTTGAGCAAATCCAAGTATGATTCATCAATTTGAAAACAGTTCCTGTATTAACTAATCATTAGCATATTATTACATTAGATTCAAATTAAAGACTTTTTAAAATTTAAAAAATCTTCCAAAGTACACATCTATATTTGAATCTTCTTTTTGGCATTGTTTCCACGGTATATTCTAAACAATTACACTGTTTTAATAATGTTATTTCTGATTTGTATCTTACTCATTGTTGGAAACATTTTCAGTGTTGGAAACATTTTCAGTATTGTAAACTCAATTTTTAGTTGCGGATATCATTTGTAAACAATATTATTATAAACGAGCAACACAGTTTGAAAGTGTGTAGAAACTTCAATTTCTTTGAAAACACTATTTGGATTCTAATTTTGCCTAAGTTTTTGCAGTGTGGAATCATAACGAAACTTGAAATATCTACTGCGGAAAACTTTCGGAAATTTTAAGAAACTTTAGACTTCCGCAAAGTTTCATACGATGTTAGCACTGCTAGTGCAATATCTATTGACTTATTGATTTAAGAACAAAATAGTGATTTTTTTGGCTGAAAAACTTTGTTAAAATGAAATGTTATTAATTGTAATTAATTTGTTAATCTTGTAAGGTGTCATAGAAGTTTGCTTGTTTAAAACATTTGTACATGTTTCTAAAAACATGTTTCACTGCTGTTTTTGACGCACTTTTTATGTTCTTTGTTTAAAAAAAAATACAGAAGAAGGTTGTGTAAATCATCGCATTGTAGTATTTTGGTAGGCGTTTTCCGATAGTTCAAGTTCTTGGTAAGTCGACGCTTCTTCACTTTTAACAACTGTATGTAGGTAAACAGACTTATTCCAGCAAGACATCGGACTGTCGAAGACCGTCATTTTCTTTATTTTCCTAGGATATAAATTGTAAGAAAATTAAATTCATAATGATAAAAGAAAGAGTCTAAAACGAGGAATTTATTGATAAAAAATACAACTGAACGACTTGATTAAACGCCGAGCCATACATAGTTATTTTTCATAAAAGCATTACTATTTAAAAAGATAGTAGTAATCATGTCAACAAAGACGAATGATTAAAAATCTTATTCAAATATAAAAACAATTCAATAGTTTTGATTTATAACTTTATATTATTGAAATATACCTGCATATTACTATTCCACAGATTATAAAAATAATGTTTAACGATATGGAGATTGACAATCCTATGACAAAATTAGTGGAACACTGCATATCCTGATTTGTCAATAAATGCTCTGCCTTATCTGCTCAAAAAAGTGTAACATTGTCTCAAACAAATTGTCAGTTTAAAATTATTAAATGCGTTCACATTTTCAAAGCCTGGATTACTTAAAGAAAAAAAAACCCAAGTTTAATATTATGCCAGTCTGAATTTGTACTGAATTATTTGAGTTTTTTCTTATATTTGAAAAACGCAACTTTTTGCATCGCTCAGAAAAATCCAAGTCATGTTTATGTTATAAACTGCATTAATTTAGCATTGTAAATGTCTGTATTATTCATGAATTATTTTTTTCTACCCAGAAATCAATAAATATGTGTTATTTTATTGAGGAAATTACAATGGATTTGAATTTCCAATGCAAAGGGAGCCATGATTTAGTAAAATAAACTATTATATTCAGTTTAAAATTGATAAAAAATATTCCGACAAATGCAATCTCAGCTGAATGTTTCTACATTCACATACACGTATGAGATCAAACTTTTGTTTAAAGTTGTTTGATAAAAATGACAGAAAAAAAAACCCAGCGATATATGTACTACTAAACAGATGGAATTGTAACTGTGCTCAGATGGCCTAGCTTTTACTAGACATTATGGACACCCTCTTAAAAAACGGTGTTGTTAAAAAAAAATTATTTTAATGTCTAGTTTTACATTTTGCACTGCATGGATAATTAATTTTTAATCCAAATTAAGTCAACAAACTCATAGAATTATAAAGATTATTTTGAGAAGAGATATTTACTTTCACATTAAAATTATAGCAAACATTCCATTTCTCTTTTTCATCTGTTAAACCAGCTATTTTTTTTTACTCTTTGCTATAAATAATCTTCAATTTAACAGAGTATATATTTCTTAATGCAATTTTTAATTTTTTCTTCACATATTCTGAAGTTAAACATTCAGCTTTGTTTATTGTTTCACTTTTAGATATAAAATTTTATAAATGTTTCCTTTATTTCAATACAAAAATTCCCCTCCCTCATTTTGGCCCTACCCAACGCAGGACAGATAAGGCTACACATCGTTTTGATATGCTAATGAAGGGATAATGAGATATGACGTCATAATATATGCCCCGCTTCTGTATATCCATATAAGGAAAATATACCGAAAACGGCAATTTAAGCAAAAAATACGACTGATTTAATACTTCTTAAGAGAAATATTACTACGAATCTCTCATGTGTGTTTTTATAAGTTTACAACAATCAGAATATACGAAGAATTTCCATTACGCATCTGTCGTATGGGTGTGAATCTGCGTCCTAAAAGCGCTCGTCAGACGATGTAAACACGTGTAGCTGGTATTCCCGATGATAGCGACCTTTTGATGATTTATCAGGTATGTAGAATAGATATATACAGTGTATTTGTAATGTACCAGATAGCTAAATAACTATTTTATTGTGATTTTATACAGTTGATGAATTTCTGATCGACTTAGTGTGTTGTTTCGTTCAAAACATGAGGAAAGACTGCATTGTTTACATTTATACAATGTTACTAAAATATGATATTGTTGCATTGCAAGAAACTCACTGGAAAGATGATTTTATTGATAATTATAAACATTTGTGGAATGGTGTTATTTATCATAATAGTGTAAATGTTTCATCCAAAGGAGTAGCATTTTTAATTAGGAATGATATTAAATCAAATATTGAAGTGGTAAATGGATTTGATGGGAGATTTTTGCATATCAAATATACGGAAAATGGCAGCAAGTATGATATTATAAATGTATATGCGCCTAATGATGTTAGAGAAAGAGTATTGTTTTTAAAAAATATTACAAATGTTATGTCACGTTCTACAGAGTTAATAATTATGGGAGACTTTAATAATACTCTTGCTGAGATAGATAGATGTGGTAAAACAGTACATAAGTATGACCAGAGTTACAAAGCATTGACAGATATGATGACTGAACATGATGTGGTTGATATATGGAGACAAAGAAATGAAAGAAGAAAGGTTTTTTCTAGGAAAGTTATTAGAGAAGGGATGCTTGTACAAAGTAGAATTGATTTTATTTTGATTGCAAAAATTATTTGTGTTTACGTGAGAAACATATTTTATGTGGAAACGACAATGAGTGATCACTCTATGATTGTAATGAATTTTAACACAGAAGTCTGTGAAAGAGGTCCAGGTGTTTGGATCCATAACAATTTGTTATTGTACGATGAAATGTATGTTAACAAAGTGCAAGAACTTATTGAAAAAGAAAAGAAATGTATATTATTTGAACAATCAATTTTAGTCTGCTGGGATAATTTGAAGTATAAAATCAAAAAGTTGTCACAAATGTATAGTAAAAATAGAGCCAAAGAAAGAAATAAGGAGTATTTTAGAATTCAAAACAGTTTGCAAAGATTGTCACAAAGTATTGCTGATGGTAATTGTATAGACATTGAAAAATATGAAAAACTTAAAACTGATCTTTGTGAATATGAAAATGAAAAATGTACAGGTGCCATACTAAGGTCTAAGGCACAATGGGCGAATGAATCAGATAAGTGTACGAAATATTTTTTGAATTTAGAAAAAAGCAGACAAGAGTCAAATACAGTAAAAGAATTGTTAGATGAAAAAGGTGAAGTTAAGAAAAATGCTGACTCTATTTTAGATATGCAATATAATTTTTATTCCAATTTGTATTCATGTGTAACTATAGAATGTGGAAGTAAAAATCAGTTGTTGTCATTAGTCGATACAAAGCTTAATGAAAGTGATGTTGAACTGTGTGATAAAAACATTGATGTTAAAGAAATAGAGCAAGCTTTAAAAGAAATGGCCAGCAATAAGAGCCCTGGTCCTGACGGATTGACTGTTGAATTTTATAAAAGGTTTTTACCACAGTTGAAAAATGTATTGTACAAACTTTTTTTAGAAATAGAAGAAAAAGAAACATTGTCACATTCTATGAAAATGGGTGTCATTACATTATTATACAAAAAGAAAGGTGATAAAAGATTGTTAAAAAACTGGAGACCCATTAGTCTCTTGAATGTTGATTACAAAATCATTGCAAGAATTATGTCAAATAGACTCAAGCATGTTTTACCAAACATAATTTCTGATAGTCAAACATGTTGCATTGTTGGAAAAGATATTGCTGACACGTTAGTAAGTATAAGAGATATTATAGAAATGAGTAAAATAGATGAAATGGAAGGTTACATTGTAAAAATTGATCAAGAAAAAGCTTTTGATAGAGTTAGTCATGAATATATGCTAGAGGTGTTGAAAGTATTTGGTTTTGGAGATTATTTTAGAAAATGGGTAAAAATATTTTATACAGGGATTTATAGTAGTGTTAAAAGTAATGGTCATCTGACAAAATATTTTCCAATCAAAAACTCGGTAAGGCAAGGTTGTCCAATATCTGCTTTATTGTATGTATTATGCTCAGAACCTTTAAGTTGTGCAATCAAATGTAATGGTTATATTAGGGGTATAGATATTCCTTTGTCCAATACATGTAGAACTGCATTGATTTTTCAACATGCAGATGATACAACATTGTCGGTTTGTGATAAAAGGTCAATTTTTGAGATATTCAAGATTTTTGAATTGTATGGAAGAGCCTCTGGTGCCAAAATAAATGTTCAGAAGTCTGAAATTATGTGTATAGGTTCAGGAAGATTATTGGAAGATGAAAGAAAATTAATAAATGTAACTGAAACAAATATTTTGAAAATCCTTGGAGTTTATTTTGGTAGAAACAAAGAAGAGTGTGAACATTTAAATTGGAGACACAAAGTACAAAATATAAAACAAATTCTTAATATGTGGAGACAAAGACAGTTGACAATACATGGAAGAGCTAGTGTTATAAATACATTGTTGATGTCAAAATTATGGTATTCCTTGTCTGTGATTTCTATTCCATTTTGGGCTAGAGATACAATTCAAAAAGAATGTATTAATTTTTTATGGAATTATGGTACGCATTTAGTGTCATATAAAACAATTGTTGGTGAACATAAAAATGGTGGTTTAAAAATTGATGATATTTATTTGAAAATGCTGTCGTATCGACTTAAGGTTTTAGCCAAATATTTGTGTCCTACAAAGGAACTAGTATGGAAACATACTTTTAGCTATTTTTTATCCAAAATTTGTGATTTGAGAGGTGGTGTTGAAATATTTCTTTTACAGTTGAACAAAAAGGATTTGCAATGTCTGCCTTTTTTTTATGTTGAAATGTTTAGTGCATGGTATGCTGTGAAGGACAATGTTGATTACAATGAAAATAGAAACGATGTGTTTAATTACTGCTTGTTTTTCAATCCTAAAATTGTTAATAAGAACAAAACACTATTGTGGGTATATTTTATAAAAGCAGGTATTACACATATCAGAGACATTTCATATGAAGTAATACCAGGATTTTTGCCTGTATCTTGTATAGTAGAAATGATACGTGAATATGATTCAGAAATTAAAGTAAAACCCATTAAAGATGATTATGCAACATTATTATCTGTTATACCAGAAGATTGGAAAAATATTGTTCAAAATTCTGTTTATGTGAAAGAAGCATTGCTTCCAAATTTTTTGCTTTGTGTAGAAAATAACAAATATGGGTTTTCTTCATGTACAGTAAAGATTTTTTACAAAATGTTAATAGAAAAGCTGTTTAACCCTCCAATATCAAACGAATACTGGAAAGGAAAATTGCAATTAGATAATACATCTATACTTGATAATCGATGGATTATATTAAGAGGTGTTGGTAAACCCCCAGATGTTGTAGAACTTGATTTTAAGATTTTTCATAATGGGATTTTAACAAATGAAAAACTGTTCAAGATCGGTAAAACAGATTCAAACAAATGTCCATTATGTAAAACAGAATGCGAAGATTTATTTCATATGTTTGTAAAATGTAAAGAAGTACAGGAATTTAAGAAAGATTTTATAATATATCATTTAGAATCGCTATTGAAGGATTGTGAAACTAGTGTATACAATGTATTAGATATTGATGAAATTTTGATGACAGCATTTCCTAATGTCATGAAAAATGTTAATACATTTTTTGTGAATTTTTTCATATCAATATGTAGATTTACTATTTATAGAAGGAGACAAATACTGTTGCAAAATAATCAAAAAATGGATTTAAAAAGGTTTTGCAAATATTTACTCAGACATTATATTTATTACAACTATCATTACATGTGTATTGTACAAGACAACAGAAAAATGTTTTCAAAAAAGTTTTTGAAGAAAAATCCACTCTTAAAAGAAACAGAAGGTGTACTATTGTTTATCTTTTAAAAGATTTTATTATGAAGTGTTGAAATGTAGACTGTAATTTGTGATATTTAATGTGATGATTGTGATAATTGATTGTTGATAAAAAAAAAGAGTGATGGATTTGTGTCAAGGCGACCCGGGTTCAGTCCCCGAGTGCCGAATGTTTTTTTTTTCTTTCTTAATTGTGTTTTTTTTAATGATTTTATCTTTAAAATAATGGATTTTAATGTTTTGTGTTTTAATTTTATCTTAAATAAAAAAAATAGCGGCTTTTTTAGTACAAACATAGAGACATTTCAAAATACCGTTAATTTCCTGCTTTTTGACAGTCTTGGTTCTGTCAGCAGCTATCTAAATTCAGACGCTCGTAGCATCGCCGGCATCAAAGTCATGCCGCCGAGGCACCCCTGCAATACGACCGCATTAGAGCTCGCAGGGTCGATTTGCCGGCATCAAAGAAATGCCGTCATCTCTTTGACTGTATGCACACAACATTTAGCGACTGCGGGTAGGAGATAAACGTTCTCCTAACAAAATGCCCATGTTTCAATTATTCTATATGACTGTAAACGGAGAGTTGTTTAATGTTTATCCACATAGGTGGATACAGGCATGCATGTATATATGCGTTTATTGACAAATGTTGTTTACAGATTATTTACATGTTTGAATTGTCAATGTACATTTACCTTCTCTCTCTCTCTCTCTCAGGTCATGAGCGGTGAATGTCTGAACTCCGCCTCTACGATGACATGTGGTTATAACAAACAGTGTTCAAACTCTAAAGTCCAAAGGAAAAATCACAAAACACGATCAGAGTAAACACGGATCTAAACAATTCGTTGAAACTTTTCTGCAGTTGTAGCCTTGCTTATGCGTAGTTCTCTAATCTTGATTGAATTCAGGGGTCAACCCAGAAAGATGTCGATACTAAATATGAAGTGTATTCCAATAAGTTAAAAATTTTGCTTAGCCTAGCTAAGAGCTCTCTCTCTCTCTCTCTCTCTCTCTCTCTCTCTCTCTCTCTCTCTTGACATTATTGAATAAAGTCATTCCAAACATAAGAATAATTTTAAATATTAGTATAATAAAGGAAAATAGTTGTTTTTCGACCTGCGGTAAGCTATTTTAACTATTTATAATGCAGTTGCATCGTTGGAACCTGATGCATTGTTGTTGCGGCGGCATGCCTTTGATGCCGGCGAAGTGACCGGCCGATTGGTCTAGCAAGCAGCTGACGTAAACATTGAGTAGTCCAAGTATCGCAATACGTCACAACACGGATTTTACAATATTGGTTTGACTTTTACATAGCGTTTTTGATATCCGGTATTGGTCTTGATCTGTTAGAGAGTGTTAATAAATGGTATGAAAGAACAACTATCCCTATAGTCTTCTTTATGGTGCATTCAAACGGAAGACATCTCGTTGCTCGCAACGAGATCGCGATCGCGTCTAGTTATTATCATTATTTTTATAATTATTATTAACATATTCAAAATCTATTTTTCCATTTTTAATGTTTTCAATAATTTAGTAAGGCAAGTCTAACAGTCAACAACAATTTTAGTGTATGTCCTCGAGTTATAAACGAGATGCAAAGCTTACATTTCTTTGGAATGTAAACAAAAGAGCAGGTCATGTTTTTATTGTTGGAAAAAAGTTCCAGATTTAGACCTTTAATTGATATGACAAATGCTAGGTACTGTTTATTAAACACATATTGTTTTGATCTGTTGGGGAATTAAAAACCGCTGCAGAAATTCAATCTAATGCAAAAATAACAATATTGAATAACTACATTATAAATTATGTTCATTATTGTATTAATTAACCTTAATCTTATCCTTTATTAACAATAACACAATAACACAATAGCAAGGTTGTTGTTTGTGTCTTAAGTATATCGTAAAACCATCAACACGAATTTGTAAAATATTTAATAGTCTATGAAGGCATTACCATTGGTGCAATTGTAACCCGTCCAACCTGCAGTACAGGAAGTACACATTCCGTCTGTATGTTGACATGTGCCAGGTTTACAGTTTGGTGAACAAACCCGGGAACAGTTTGTGCCATAATATCCTTTTCTACAGGCTAAAGGTCAAGATATATACAAAACCAGATGATTAGTAACATATAAAAATATAAAGACATAAAAAAAACTATAGGCAACATATAAACACAAAACTATAGGCGAGACAAATCCAATTAAATTTAGATGTAAACATGAATTCATAATGTGGATCATTTCAAATGTAATTTTTATAACAGTGACTATCCAAATATTATTGAACTTTTTTTTTACTTTATCAAATTTGTTTGTAAAAAATCTATATAATTAAGCAATCATTACATAAACTATACGCTGAAGTCTTAATAATTATCAGTCTGTATCAAGGTAATATGTTAAACTATAGCATTTAATAGCAAACACAATTAAATACAATACATTTGATTGATATCGTATCTGATATAACAATAACTTTATCTTTTACTTTGGTCGGGCCAGTTTAGTAAACAAACAACCTTTTTGTAATTACCAATATGTAGACCTTTTGTTACGAAAAAATACATTTCTTACCTTCAGCACAAAGCGATCCAATATACCCGTCCTTACACCCATTAAAACACTCCCCACTTACATGATGACAGGGTTTGTTGTTAAAGCATTGTCCGCTACAAAGTTCGTTGCAATATATTCCAAAATGTTCAGGAGGACATTCTATGCAAAGAAGGATGAATTCAGTACGTCAAAATTATAACAAAAATCAATAAAAATCAATGAACATTTGTGTTTAAAAGTAAATTAATTTGTGATCCGCTTTTATTATCAAACCAACTAAATTAATTAATTTAAAACATAGTGTATATATATTGTTCTCTAAGTGTATTCACCGTTGCTACAGTCACCGTTTGTATATCCCGGGTTACACCCCCTGTCACAGTGCCCTGTCTGTTTGTTACATGAAGAGTTATTCAGACAGTGACCACTACAGTTGTGGACACAGTTATATCCATATGTACCGTCATCACACTCTATAACCGTTATTGATTAAGATATTTAAAACACTATATAAAAAAGTGTTATGAAATTATGCCTTCCTTTTAATTTTCTTTAAAAACAGTGTAAGATAAAAATTGACAAAACATTGCATTATACCATATATGTATACATTAGCCTTTAATGATTGAGATTAAACAGGTGCGTTGTCATTTGGTCAGTAACGAGTGTAGGTTCCCGGTTATTCTGCGCTACGATATTAGTATAATTATAAATTTATCTTAGATTACAAGTACTTGTATTACCTTTATCACATTGTAATCCTGTCCATCCAGCAGCACATTCCCTTTCACACTGACCAGTCACGTGGGTACAGGTCGTCCCGTCTCTACAATGTCCTACACACTGCTGACTACAATTTACACCGTACCATCCTTCTCTACATTCTATAATTAAAAACAAGCTATACTTCTGTTAAAAATACATGTAGTGCCTAATTAAGGTGTTTAAATATAACTGAAATGACTAAACAATGAAAGGAACATTTGACCTAACTAAGGATATGTTTTTCATCTTACTTGTTTTACAATACATTCCAGTCCATCCAGGTTTACACAGGAAACACGCTCCGCTCTGTATGTGACATGTGCTATCTTTACAGTTGGTGGGACATGGCGTATTACAGCTATTACCGTAAACACTGGCATTATTACAACCTGTATGGTACAGATAAGTTACAAAAGATGAAAAGGGAATAAAATTACAATACCAGTGAAATTTGCTGAGGGGGCAATGCAAATCCTGTCTTGTCTTTTTGATATATCAACTTACATTGCAAAAACAATAGATTAAAATTGTTATGTTTTTTCATGCTGCACAAACTCACCGCAGCTAGGTTTCTGCTGGGTAAAAAAAAATATATCACCACCCATGTTAAGACGAACTATGTCATTTATAGAAAATGACAAAATTATTGGTAAATAAATACAGTCCATATAAGATGATAAGGGATCAGACTCCAAGCTATTCCCACGATACAAAAGGGGCATATCCATATGCTGATCCCCTAAACCTGCAGATTAATAATATATGTCAAACTTATGTACACCACATTAAGTTACAGCAAAAACATAACGCGTTAAAAATTTAAAGGGACTTGGACACGATTTTATATCAAAATTTTATTTTTCATTATTTATGTATAAAATGGTTTACTTGCACATTTTGAATGATTGACCAAAATTTGAATGTTAGAAGTCAAGTTATAAGAGAGATACAGAGGTAAGAAATCATTGTTATGTAAACAAAGCTCGAGTCTTATATTTGTTTACAAATAATGTAAAGTATGGAATTATCATTTCTTTGACAAAATGACTCGTAGGAAACAAGGTAAACTGATTCAATGTGTTCATAAATAATATTATCAACAGAAAAAAGCAACATTTGATTGAAACTTATACCAATAAAACACATGTGTAAACAATAACAAGGCTCGAGCTTTGTTTACAAAACAAAGAATTTCAAACTCCGTATCTTGCTTATTACTCAATATTTGACTTTCAAATTTTGACAAAGCATTAAAAATACCCATATTAAGCATTCTAAACAATAAAACTGGAAAAATAATATTTAAAATTTTGAGCTCAAATCGTGTCTAAGTCCCTTTAAATGCTGACAATAACAAATAGCATTCATACAATATGTAAGTAAGATAAGTGAAGTTGGGGTAAAGGTGGGTGTGTCAAAACTTTTGTTGTTTTCAATAACAATGATGAAATGGGAATGACCCTACGCTACAGTCCCTGAAACGTTCTACTTTCCCACTTGAACGGTGAGCGCACGGTGAGCGAACGGTGAGCGCACGCTGAACGGAATTTGGTGAACGCTTTTGTACGGTGAACGGTTAGCGAACGCAGAGCGCAAACTGAGCGCAAACGCGAGCGCAAAGTGAACGGTGAACGCACGGTGAACGATATATGAACGCTTTGTGAACGCAAGATGAACGATTTATTCGGAGTGCCTCGGGGGTTATCCTTACATTGTATTTCGTCGGTAATCAGGAAAAAATAGCTAATAAACTTAATGTACAGTGCTGTTATCGTGAAAGTTGACAAAACAATCCTATCCTATCCAATATCCTACAAATAATATTTATCCTATTCTATCTTATACCATACCATTTATATTTAGGAATAACAGGTAAATAAAACCAAATTTAAGACAATAATAATTTTATCAACGAATAATCGAGTAATGTAATATTACAAATGTCTTATTAATGCATAAAACAGAAAATCTTTAGAACGAGGTAACTTAAATATCTGTGCATCGGAAAAATTAAATCGTACGCGGAGTGTACACAATTACGTAGATAAACAAATTAGCGATTACATGTTTGTTTTCATTAGATATATGTATTATATCAAATAAAGCAGATAACGAACTTTTATTTATTGTTTAAACAAACATTTACATCATTTTTTTTTCCTAATCATATATTAATTAAATGAGTTTAACGGTAATAGGCTGATTCGTTAGGCGAAATATGTAAACACGATTCGGGAAGTTATTAGTACTTTTTAAATCATTTTAAAACCATCGCATTAATTGATAAATTGTTTGTATTTATTGCGTGACTTGTTAATAATTTTAATTTATTTACAAGTTAATAATTTTACAGGCATTCATAGTTAGTTTAGATTTCTTTAGTTGACCTGTTCAGTTTATTGTCGAGCATGGATACGTTTGTGAACGGACATCGAAGGAATTATATGAATCGTGAAAAAAACACAAATACAACGCCCGTTTCTTATTTCTAATTTTGTCTAATTATATATGTGTCGAATCGTTCGTTGATTAAATTCTCCTGTTTTTAAACGACTGAAGTCTTTGAATGAATCAATTAATATTATTTGTGTAGTAATTTATCGCTGTATGAAGTCTAAAAAAACAACAACAACAAAGAACGGACCTGCTCAAGAATGTGTTCTTTAAATTCTACGGATTAAATTCTTATTAAAATGATGTTTCATGAGTAATAAAAGTTTCCCTTTACCTTTACGCAAGGGTTTTTTAATCATTTTGCTGTGACTCGCAAAAAACAATCCTTTCATTTTGGAGTTCCGAATGAAAAGGAATGAAAACGGACTGAACGATAAGTAAACGCTGAACGAACGGTGAACGTTTTGTAAACGCTTTGTGAACGTATAGTGAGCGCACGGTGAGCGCGAACGGAGCGGAGCGGAGAGCGCAAGTGAACGTACGGTGAGCGCACGGTGTACGCACTGTGAGCGCACGGTGAACGCACGATAAAACGGGAAAGTATTACGTTTCAGGGACTGTAACTGGTCAGTTGCAGACAGTATCAAAACACGTGACTATTTCCCTTATTTTGAATGGCTGTAAGAATAATAACAAGGGGTAGGACTCCACTTTGGAAGGTTTCAAGATATATAATAGTCCAAAGGGTGACTGAGAGATGGAAGAAATTACATAACTTGCACCTGACACTTGCAAAAGCCTGAAATAATTGCATTAACCGGCGAGACGGGAAATAATAACAAATTGAGAAAAAATACTAAAGTATATACAAATACAGCAATTCAACACATAGAATCAATCCCTTCAAATAATTTTTGTTTTGCATTTAAAATAAAAAATGCTTGAATAAAGTGAAAATAAAAGTTTTATTTTAAGTGCTGGTCAGTTACCATGGTAAAAATAAAAAAAAAAACTTTTTTTTACCCATTTACAATTTCCTAAATCTTGATGAGTCAGAATAGTTCTTTTTTATCTGATTATATTATTCTGTATAGCTGAAACCTGCTGCATTTACTTGCATTTTGTTTTTAAAATAGCTTAAAACTGTTAAAACTGCCATTTTTCAATCATTTGCTTTTGTTTCTAGGACATCCTGTCCCCATAGCAATCGTTTAAGGTTGTCTTGCATCTTTTTTAACCAGAGTGTATCAAAAATTTTATTTACACAAGATTTTTAGATAAGCTGTTGTTTACTTGCATTATCAAGCTTCGATCTTTTAAGAGCATGTCTTCGAGAAAACCATGCAAATATGGAAAACGCCGTGGTAGAAAGTCTCAATAATGAACAGAATTTTATCTTTGCTTTAAAGGATACCTCTATAGAGTCAGATATATGATGCTAGTTTTTGCACTGGTTGTTTCTATTTATAGTAACAGCCAGTATTGCATTCTGGTCGATATCCCTCTAAAATAAGAAAATTTAAGGATCAAAATGGTACAATTCAGTAATTTATTATAAAACGTATAATCAACATTTGAAAAAAGAACACTATACTCTTAAAGAGGAAGTTCAAACATTTCATTGTTGCAAATTTTGTGTCATATTTCTATATACACAATGATGACAAGGGGTGCAAATGTTAGCAGAATGCCAAGAAAATGATAATCATTTATTTTTGTACATTTGTTTGAGAAAAATTTTTTAGAAAGTGGCGCTTCATTTTCTAAAATTTTGTGGCAATAAAAAATTATCTTATTTTTTGTTATTTATATGTAAAATTCACCTTTCGACTTTTAAAGACTAAAAAGTAATATATTAACCAAAATTCCAATTTAAATTAAATGAACATTTTTGGGGGGTTTAAAATTTTACTTCACAAGCGATTTTAATCCATTGAAATCAATAATATATGTGAATAAAAGTGAAAAAAAAATATTAAATATGCATTTAATAATTCTAAAAAAAAATGTTATTATCACTCTTTCCTATATCAATCTTATTCATTACATTTGATTTTACATGTATTACTATTGTTAGAATTTTCTCCCCCTTTTGCGTTCTTTCTTTAATAATAGATAAGGTAAACTTGTCACAATGTTGACATAGAAGTTCAAGCTCAAGCAGAAAAAAGCTGTGTGTGTTTTAAATGTATGATATAGCATTGAAAGATTTCATTTGCACAAAAATTGTCCCATCCTAAGAGTGTTACTTATATTTATTGGAAACAGTATATCACATATTTGAGTTCAAAAGAGACGTGTATTTAGTCTAAACAGCCTAGGAATACCATCATCATCCTGAAATATTACCTGCCCGGTGTCGTTTCATAAAAGCCCTACCCCGTTAAAATGACCTGTATTCTTAAAATTTAGGGTCTATCTTTGCGCTAAAACTGGTCCACCTCGTAAGAAAAACGGAAATCGCCAAACAAACAAAATGTCCAGGGTAGGCTCAGAATTGTTATTTATTTCTTTTTAATTTTGAGTCTTTTGTTACAAAATAATGGCCCGAGGTATTACTTTGTAATTCATTTTTAGCAAGGGTGAAGCATATACGCTAACAAGTTATGACGTTATTCGTTTAGACCAGGAAAAAAATAAAAAATCTAACAGTAAGACACCCATAACTAATTAAGTATTTCTGTTACATGAGTACAACTTCAGTTTTTACAGAGTTTCTATATGTTCTTTGCATATTTTTGGCGTTGTTTAAGATTTGGAATTTTTTCTCATTGCTTCTTGTGTGAATTTTGTATGAGTGTATCGGACCCTGCAGGTTTTAATTAAGGGTTGACTTATGTAGGCATCTGACTGTTTTAATTTGTTACGTGAAGAATTAATTGTAAAGGTGTGCCATTCTTCTCATGGCCACAATAATAACGCAACATTTAAGCAGGTCATTGCTATTTTTGATCCACGATTAAGACCTTTTTCTTGATAATAGCATTTGTGGTTTTAGAAAGGATGAGATACGGGTCTGGGGTTATGAGTTAGTTCTCGAGAATGTAAGTACATCTGAAATAAATGAAGAGCTCTACTCCCTACCTCTTTATTAGCATTTATCCCCTCTGGGCAAGGATTAAGGTTTTACTTTTTCTTAAAATGAAATGTTAGATGTTTGTAAAGGTTATAAAGGGTTATCACCCTCCCCCTGGATCTTCACTTGCATCACTTATATATAGATATATCATTAAAACGTCCCAAATATCAATATAGACATCATAATTTGATTTTAATTCGACCGATCGATAAACTGGATAGAAATTGATTGTGTAAATTTGCAGCACTGTAAAGTTATTTAATACATGTAACTTCATACATTTTATATAAAACGAAACAGCGTAGTATAGCCACTTTGTATGACAGTATAAGTGAGGTCACCTGTACTGACAGTCACGTTGATTATTCTCCCATAAACAAATTTCAATGTCGCAGGGGCATACCCTCAAATGAATAAAAAAATAAAAAAAATAACTAAATTCTATATATTTTGTAGATTCTAGAAAGTGCAGCTGCTTTTTATAGAGTCTATTTAGAATAAATATGAAAGAAATGAGCTCCGGTTGAAATTTATATGACCTATGCTTAATATTTTACGAATATATTAATTTATTCTATAGATTTTATCAAAGCCGAAACATTTTTCAGTACATTCGACATTCCTTTAATTTATTTGCAAAATATCGTAATCATATGTTAAGTGTATGCCATACACATAAAATTTACAGTATGACGTCAACTCGACAAGTGCATCAGTCAGTGGTTGGTGGACTAATTTTTAATGCAGTTTAAAGTGTTCGTTTCGTACAGTTATCAATCGCAAATTACTTTATTTTTAAGCATTTTGATGACTTTCTTTTTGTGTGATGTCATAGTTAACATTTCCCGTACTTTCTAGTCGGCGCGACCACAATGTTGACCTTAACAGTGCTGCGTTCTTGCCGTGTCAGTTTCTATAGAACCTTGAATCCCACTTAATTTTCTTAAGAAATAGAGGAAAATTTACTCCTTATATGTGAATATATTTTGAAATAAATAACTAGATATTTGAAAGTCGTGTACAAATATCCAGTTATTTATTTTTATTTTTGTGTTGTTGGTAAACTCAGCATATACCTTGTACTTTGACTTCACAGAGCTCTGTATAGACATTGTCGAATTCATATCCTGTAGGGTAGGTAGCTCCCTTCAACCGTTCGTTGTAATATATAACGTAACGTCCTTGTTTTAAGCATATTGTTGTGAAGTTAAGGGATGGTAACGGAGGACTGTCCTCGTAACAGAGAGTGGAAGCCTGTATACCAGCACTAGATGATACATCGGTGTTTGATACATACAGCGAGAAACCTGCCAACCGGCCTCTTTGACGATTGACTGCAATTTTATATATAAACATCTATATCTTCAGCATTTAAGCAAGCGTAAAAAAGAAAAAGGTGGTGGCCAATGTAAAACATTGATCAAGTACACATGTTCAAAATATATACACAAAATATAAAAATGAATAAAACGATGATATAACGAAATGTTTTACACATCTAAGAAAAAGTATATACAATTATCTATAGATAAAGTCATCCAGTCAAAATTGGTTTAACATCCAAACAATTGTTAAAACGACAGGAGCCCCGAGAAACACGTCCCTCAGTTTTCATCTCACGTGACTTTTCTATTTTTAGCTCACCTGAGCTGAAAGCTCAAGTGAGCTTTTCTGATCACTTTTTATCCAGCGTCCGTTTGTCTGTCTGTCCGTCCGTCTGTCCGTAAACGTTTTACATTTTCGAATTCTTCTCTAGAACAACTGAGCCTATTTCAACCAAACCTGGCACAATGCATCCGTAGGTAAAGGGAATTGAAGTTTGTTAAAATGAAGGGCCACGCCATCTTTCAAGGAGAGATCATTAAAAATCATTAAAACTTTGTTGGTATTTTTCAAAATTCTTCTTCTCAAAAATCATTTGGCCAGAAAAGCTGAAACTTGTGTGGAAGCATCCTCAGGTTGTGAAGATTGAAGTTTGTTCAAATCGTGATACCTAGAGGTAGGGTGGGGCCACAATGGGGGTTGAATTTTTACATAGGAATATATAAAGTAAATATTTAAAAATCTTCTTCTCTGAAACTAATCAGCCAGGAAAGCTGAAACTTGTGTGGAAGCATCCTCAGATAGTGTAGATTTAAGTTTGTTCGAATCATTATCCCCAGGGGTTGGGTGGGGCCACAATGGGGGGTCGAATTTTTACATAGGAATATATTAAGTAAATCAATAAAAATCTTCTTCTCTGAAACTGATCAGCCAAGAGAGCTGAAACGTGTGTAGAAGCATCCTCAGATAGTGTAGATTCAAGTTTGTTCAAAACATGTTCCCTAGGGGTAGGGTGGGGGCACAATAGGGGTTGAAATTTTATTTAGGAATATATAGGGTAAATCTTTAAAAATATTCTTCTCTGAAACTGATCAGCCAGAAAAGCTGTAACTTGTGTGGAAGCATCCTCAGGTAGTTAAGATTCAATTCTGTTCAAATCATGATCCCCAGGGGTAGGGTGGGGCCACAATGGGGGGTCGAATTTTACATAGGAATATATACAGTAAATCTTTAAATATCTTCCAAGAAACCGATCGGCCAGGAAAGCTGAAACTTGTATGAAAGCATTCTAAGTTAGAGTAGATTCAAGTTTGATAAAATCATGATCCCCAGGGGTAGGGTGGGGCCACAGTTGGGGGGGGGGGGTCGAATTTTCACATTTGAATACATAAAGAAAAATCTTTGAAAATCTTCTTATCAGAAACCGATCGGGCAGAAAAGCTGCAACTTGTGTGGAAGCATCCTCAGGTAGGGAAGATTCAAGTTAGTTCAAATTATGATCCAGGGGTAAAATGTGGCCACAATTGGAGGGGGGGGGGGTGGTCAAATATTTACATAGGAATATATAGGGAAAAATCTTCTAAAACACAAATTGTCTAGAAAGCCTCAGTAGTTCAGATAGTGTTGATTAAAATTTGTCAAAATCATATTCTTCAGGAGTAGGGTTGGAACACATTGGGGGGGGGGGGGGGGGGTTACAAAGGAAAACATTAAAATTATTCACAAAAACTCAAATGTTATTATATATGGTTTTACTTACATGCAGACATTTATACATGTTGTTTATTCTTTAAAATTGTTTAGACTCTGGCCCCTTGACAATTCTGGGACCTCACAAGGGGGTCAAGTTTGATGTAGGTTTATAATCCATATAAAAACAGTTTTTTAAGTCTGGTCATCTTCTCGAGAACTGTAATGCTCAATATGTGATGACTGTAAAATCATCCTGTTACAAAGGGGCTCAATAAGAATATGCAGGTGATTTTTTTTTATACAGGATCTAATATTGTACGACATTGTTTAGATATTTTCTATACGACTCCATAAAGCGGATTTTATTATGCCTATTGTTGCTCGGGTAAGCGATGCAGGCCCATGGGCCTGTTGTTTTATTAATGTATTGCATTTTTTTCCAATGATAGTCTTCACCTTTTACCTTTTATTAGTTTACTCATATTTATTTCTCATCTTGTTTGGGAAAAATTAGGTTAAATCGGTAACAGTCATGAAATATGTTTGTTAAACATTATACAAATTGCGATCAATTCTTCGAATTCTATGACAGGAAAGACTGGGTTAAATTCTATCGCCTTACTTTTGATATTTCGAAAACTAAGTGTTCTGATTATAAAGCTTCTTATTTTTTAAGACTCCGAATCCTCCCACCTCCATAAAAATAAATGTAATCCAGTGCCAACTTGACTATGGCCCTTTTGTTGAAAAACGTGGAATACGAGTTCGATATGCATGTTTTTCATGTTAGCGTTTCAAAAAAAATCAATTTAATATGTAACTCGTTGTAAGCTGCATGAAAAAAAACACAATAAAAAATCAGTGACACCAATTGAGAACAATGCGGCGGCGCATGTTTGCCTAAGAACTTCAAAGTTGGATTGGTCCAAGCAGGATGCAGTTTACGCGAGGTTCGTTTTCTTGCACAATATTTTGTTACCCCGGTCCTGATGCTAAAACAAGAAGAGGAGAGTTCTGAAGTTACGTTTATTTTGCGGGTTTCAGCAGATATATGAGTCAAAACAAATCACAAACAATCACTGAATTTGTAAACAATCAACTCAGTTTGTCTAGGGGATTTAAAAAATAAACTGACTAGAATAAAACACTAGAATAAATGGATGACTTACTGATATATTCATATAAACTGTATTAATCAATTTTAACAATCGTGTCATTATGTCTGAGCATTTGAACTAATTAGCAATACACAAAGTATAGAACCTCTCGTGTTTGTGTACATTTATCTCAAACCGGAAACAGTTTAAACAAGCTTAATCCTAAACTTACACGATGAAACTCACAAAATCCCGGAAACAGATTTACCATGATCATTTTCAAGAAAAATAGAAAAGTAATCTTTACCCCAAAAATTCCCGTATCTACTCCATTGATATAATGTACATACATTCATTGAAAATACTTCTTTAATAACAAATCATTGTTCTTTAACAAGATCGATAGACACGTGACTAGGTACATATACGTGTGCTACCTTCGAAAAATGCATCTTAAAAGGTACAAAATGTTTTACAACCATTCTATTGACATGCATGTTTACATATAAACATATTGTCAATCAAGAAAATAGTAATGAACATGAATTGAGGTTACCGAAAAATTGTCTTACCTAAAACAAGAACAGGACAATTCTGTAGTTACGTTTATTTTGCGGATTTCAGCAGATATAAGAGTTAAAACCGATCACCCCATATTCCGGACTTCCACACTGGAGTTATCTCTCTTTCCATAACATATTAATCAACACAACAAAAAATATGGGGGGTGACTGAAACCCCAAATAACTACCCGTCACACAATCCCCATCAAAATTGAATGTCGCCCCGACATTTGCAAAATAAAACACTCAAAATCAAATTCGTTGTCTTGACCATCAAAATCACAATTATTCAAATGACCTATGTCATTCTGTTTGTAACATATGCTCTAGTTTTCACACTCAATATGTCTACAACTGGCCAAATTGCAAACAGAAACTTTAACGAAAGAAAGATATGAAACTAAAACACTGAGGTTACAATTCAGAGTATTACATACTACTTAAAACAGTCTCTTTTATCACCACGCTAAGTCTTTAAAACACACTGATAGTAGTAAATACTACTTGAACAGTCTCTATCAACACAAATTACAGTCTCTGTGTAAACAAAAAAATAAAACACACTTTACACAAATATTTCACAGTCCACTTTTAGAGTTTGTACAAATGATGGTTTTCCCAGTTGGTCATATGTGAGTTTCCTGGGAACTTTAGTTGCTCCTCTTGGTCGATCGTCACTGTACCTGTGGTCTTCGGATCCACTGGAGCCGCTGTTACCCGGGGTATTCGTTTCCACTAGTTCATCATGCAAATCTGGATCTTCCCCAACATCCAGACCACTTGAACTATGAGCTGATTGGAAAGTATCCGCTGAACTGTGTGAAATCGACACAGGTTCCACGGGGTTGTCTGTAGGATTCCTCACTTCAACAACTGAGTCTGAAGAGTCACTTCCTGTACTGCGCTGCTGCGGAGTGAATGGTGTGGCATTAGGATTTAGAGGGATTCCAGTAATCTCAATGAATCCATCGGAATCTGAGGAACTACTCTCAGCGTCATAGACTAGAACGTCTTGTTTGCTGGGTTTCTTTGGTCTGTGGGATTTCCTGTCGTTATCCAAGGACTCTACCGGTAGATAGTTGCACTGTCTGAGGAGGTTCCTGTGAAGTCGCCTTATACCAGCCTGTCCGGATCTCTTCCTCACTTCATAAACTGGTGTCTCCTCATTTACCTTCACAACAACATATATATCCTGCTCCCAGAATGATCTTAACTTTCCTGGACGTCCCTTCTCTAAGAGGTTCTTCACTAAGACGTGGTCTCCTGGATGTAACCGTGCACTCAAAAGTCCTTTGTCATGTTGTTGTTTTCCCTTTTCAGTCATTCGTCCTGCTTGGTGCGATGCCAATTTTAAACCTCTTCTATGCGGTCTCTCCACTGAGCCACATATTGGGAATAGGTCTGTTTTCTAGTTGGCTGTTGCAGTTCTGGAAATACCTAGTCAATGGGTAATGTGGGGTGTCGCCCAAACATGAGAAAGAATGGTGAGTAACCTGTGGTTTCATTCTTCGTGCAGTTGTAGGCATTGACAACTTTATTCAGATGTGATTTTCAATCCAGTTTTCAAGATGGCTCTAAAGTTCTTAACATCTGTAATAGCGTCCTATTAAAGCGTTCTACTTGTCCATCCCCCTGTGAGTGGTACGGTGTGGTACGAGAGCCTTTGACCCCACAAATTCTTTGCATCTCAAAGAAAAACCTGTTCTCAAATTCACGTCCTTGATCATGGTGTAATCTGCTTGGCATCCAAAATTTTAGCACAAAGTCGTTGAAGACCTTCTCTGCAGCAGTTTTTCCCGACTTGTTCCTTGTAGCGTACACCTGTGCAAAGCGGGTATAATGGTCCATCACAACAAGTATATACTCAAAACCACCCTTGCAGCGCTCTAAAAGGAGAAAATCAATTGAAACAAGTTCTAACGGACAAGTGCTGGTAATTGGCTGCAGTGCTGCTTTGCGTTGGACATAAGGCTTTTTGTCCTTGATGCACTGACACTCCTGAGTGACATACCGCTCTATCTCGGAACTCATATGAGCCCAATAGAACCGATCCCTTACAGAGCTCAAAACTCTTTCAGCTCCTAAATGTCCTAAATCATTATGTTAATGTTTCAGAACTAGTTTCCGAAAACATTTCGGTAGCACTACCTGTTGAATGGGTAGGATTGTACCTATGTCTTCATCATTGCGCTGTTCCTTTGCCAGAGTACTGTTGTCAATGATAGGTAGGAATGCTCCATGAATCAGCTGCTCTTCTACTGCTTCAGCCTGCTTGACAGGTGTGCTAATGCTGCTAAAGGTAGGCTCATCTAGTCTCACTGCTGACACAATGGCATCAATTGTTTCTGGAGAACACCTTTCGGTAAACTGGGATACATCAAATGGAATGCGACTGAGTCCATCGGCGTCACTGTTTTTCACACCTGGCTTGTAATTGATGCAAAATCGAAAATCTGCCAACATGGACACCCATCTTAATCTAGTAGCATCCAACTTTGGGGCTGTAAAAATATATCGTAAGGGGTTATAGTCACTGTACACTTCAAAGTGAGAAGCGTAATATAAATAATCACGAAATCGTTATGTGACTCCCCACTTGAGTGCGAGGAATTCTAATTTCCCTGAGTGGAGATGGTAGTTCTGTTCCGCAGGTGTCAACGTCCTGGATGCATATGCGACTACTGCCAATTTTCCATGGTCCCGCTTCTGGTAGAGAATCACTCCCAAGCCTATTTGTGATGCATCAATATGTAGAGTGTATGGTCTATCAAAGTCAGGGTATGTCATCACTGGTGGGTGAAGTAGGATATCAATGACCTCTTCCAAGATGTTCTGATGTTGAGCCGTCCAAGTAATGTGCACTGATGACCCCTTCTGTTCGGATTTCTGTGACTTCATTTTCTTCTGTTTTTTTATTGGATGGAGTTGGGACGTTCTCATTCTTCAACAAATCATGAATGGGTTTAGCTCTGCGAGAGAAGTTTGGTATATACTCCTGTAATTACCAATGAAACCCATTAGTTTCCTTACATCTCCAACTGTTTTAGGTCTCTGATCCTTTAACTTCATTACTACCTGTTGGTCTGTAGGGTGTACAGTATTTCCTTGCGTGGTGACTAGGTGACCTAGGTAGCGTATCTGCTTTCGAAACAGGTGGCATTTACTAGGTTTCAGTTTCAAACCCTTTTCCCTGATACGGGCCAACACACACTTCAAGTCATTCAAATGGGATTCAAAGGAATTACTGTAATCCAGTATATCATCCAAATATGGTAGAAAACAATTGTCCCTCAATCCCTCAAGAGCTTCATTCATGTAGGCTTGGAAAATTCCTGGAGCACCAGCGAGTCCAAATGGAATTATATTTCACTCGTACTGTCCCCATGGGGTTACAAACAACGTATACTTCCGACTCTCTTCCTTTACAAAACCATGAAGATATGCTTTGCTTTGATAAAGGAGGGAAAACCATTGGCTTCCACCCAAAGAATCAAGAGCGTCCTGGACTCGAGGAATTGGATGCTGGTTCTGGACAGTTTTGGCATTCAACTTTCGAAAATCTACACACAGGTGGAGTGACCCATCTTTCTTCCTCACAAAAACAATTGGGCTGGAATATGGTGAAGTTGATCGACGGATCCAGTGCTCCTGCAGTAAGTTGGATATATAGTCCTTGACTTCTTGGTAGAGAGGTCTAGGGACGGCCATGTAAGAACTATGTACTGGTTCCATATCCATCAGCTCAAATCCCAGCTCTAAATCAACAGCACATCCAATGTCCTCATCCTTGACTGTAAATGCTTTGCATTCCTCCCTTAACAAACTCTCCTTTCTTCTTTTCTGTTCTGTATTGAGGGAGGAACCTGTTAGATCAACAGGTGGATCCCACTTCCCATCGTTCTCAGCACTCACTTGGCTTACTGTGGTCTGAACATGGTCACTACTCGAGCCTGCTGTTCCAAAGAGAATGGATGAACAGATCCTTTCAAAACGCCCTAACGAAGTACCTTTAGGCAGGACAGAGTCACTTTTGGAAGAATTACACAAGAGTATCTTCACACGTCCAGAGTGGTTTGGTTTTACCTCAACAAGCATTTCCTGAGTCGAAATTCCCCATGCATCGAGTTGGTGAGATGTGATGAAAAGAGCCTCAGAACCAGGTTTGAGTCGTCTGCCCTTGACTGGTACCTTAAGGACTATGGATGACTGCTGTGGGACGACAATATTCCGGCGTCCTACTTTTACCGTACCAAGCGTTCCATCTTCAATGTCTTTCTGTTCCTTGTAGAGTGCGTTGACTTGTGCTTCATTCGCTGTAGGAAGAGTAAGTCTGAGCAGATCGATTGCCTTATTACTATGGACGGTTTGTAACAAGTGTTTTATGACATTGTATCCCAATATTGGTTCATTGCTCGATACATTAGTGACAGGGAAAGGCACCTGAACGACATTACAATGTTCGGACAATTTCATCATAACAGTTATAACACCTTCAACAGGTATATCTGAACCAGATGCAGGTACTAATGAAACATCTTTTAACTGTAAAAAGTCTTCAACATTCTTTACATGCGTATACAATTCAGGAAAATGATTAACAACCCATCACTTGTTCATAAGAGAGACTTGAGCCCCCGTATCCCATAACACTTTTACAGGTTTCTCGTTTAAAAATAGACATACACGACATGGTTTACTAACAAGTTTGACAAGATAAGGCCCAGTGTTATTAACTTCCTTTTATTTCCTTTACTTCACGTTTCTCATATTTGTGGTGACACTCTAAACCGTTGTTGGGACAACTTTCTGGTTGGGCCGCCCTTTGTCCCTCTAGGTCGACCTGCTGCTGTTTTCCGAGAGGTTGAACTTCTTGCTTGGACACTCCTGTCGACGATGTCCAGATCCACCGCAGTTCCAACAATGATTGCAACGCTTGCTGGCAGACTGGCAATCTGTACACGATCGTGGTCCGCTTCGTGAAGGTGTTGGTTGAGCCTTTGCTGTGTTCGGAGATTGTTCGACCATCTTCTTCAATGCTGTCATTTCGATCCTATGCGACTTAATTTCACTGGCAAGATCGTTCTTTACTTCCTCTTTCACAGCATTGATTTCCATAGAGTTACAATTGATTTGAGACACTGAATGTGTGGATTGCAGTTTGTTATGTCTTTCACTCTCTTGTATGATAATTTGGTTCAGTTCATGCATTAGCGTTGCATCTGATATTTTCACATTGTCCAAATGTGCTTTTATCTCATGACGCAGTGTTGTATCTCTTAGTTCGGTGTAGACGGTCCGCCTTAAGAGTCCAGCCACCAGTTCTGGACTGTATTTGAGTTCATGGCTATCCTCCTGTGATGCAAAAAGGATTCGGTTACCTAGATCCATAACCCTCAGGAGAAAATTATTCGGAGTTTCCTTTAAATTTTGGGAGGCACTAGCCAATTCATCGTACAATTCTGCTGCATTTTTTCTGCATAGTGTCCCATAAGGATGCTTCTTAGGGTCGCCCAATTTATGTCTGGCCTTCCGTCTAAGTAGCTGCGCAGGCTTGACGATGGGACTACTGCCTTTATTACACCATCTATTATATCCACATCCGAGTATCCTTTCTGTTTACCCGTTTCAATTTGTCTTATTAAGCTGGTATATGAAATCCCTGATTTGCAATCCACTTACCCACTGATCTTAAAATCCTTATGTAATTTCACGGCTGATGGACTTTCAGTCTTTGTACTTGCTGGTTCGTTAGAGGCTTCTTTTTTCAATGTTGCTTTTCCGCCGTTTTTGTCAGTTGATGTGCTAGCATTCTCTCATGCGAATTTCACTGCTAACAATGTTGTTTGTGCTTGTTCATCCTCCATTTCCTTCATGAAAAATCTGTCTGCTTGCATCGCCACCTTGAAACGGCCCTTCGAAGAATCCACTGGCTCAGCAAATTCCTTCAGAATTTCTGTCACGACTTCTAACGCCGCCATCATCAACTTTGCTCTTACCTCCAGCATCTCCTCTGTTATGTTTTCTGACATCAAGGGATCCCGGACGAGCTCCCAAAAATGTTACCCCGGTCCTGATGCTAAAACAAGAGGAGGAGAATTCTGTAGTTACGTTTATTCGGTTTTACGGACAACTCTCAAATGTGTTCCCTACATTTTATCTATTTCCAAGGACCGACAAAACAATTCCCGTTTCCTTCTATATTTCCAAACAAAATCTTTAAAACTTCGGTAAGTATATATATATCCCTGATTTACACTAATACTTTGAGTGTATGGATGGGTATGGAGTTGAATTGTTTACGTTCATTCGTTTGCCAAAAGGGTAGACATACGTCTCGGCCTAACGATAACTCGGCCCATGACGATTGAAACCTCGGCCCAGACAGATGTATAAATGTACATGTAAAAGTTTTTTAAGATACTCTTACAAATATTTCATGAAAATTAATAATTCTACAGGGCTAAATATTCCTTGCATACAGATCTATGTACATATTCATTTGATTAAATGTGTAATCATAAAATTAATGTTATCATCATCATACTTCACAGAACACTTCGATTTTTTCTTGACATGTATAAGGGTGTCTCCCTCGGCATAGTTACAAAATCAGCATCCTATCTGTTATGTTGTACAACACAATACAAAAATGTGATTTTGGGAATTTTTCAAAATGATTTTGGGATAATTGCAGTCAATTTTCAATTGAGAATTTGTATATATAGATCTTTGTTTTTCTTTATTTTGTGGTAAGTCATATTTGTTAACTATTTTTCCCAAAATAGCAATGTGTTGATAATTGAAAGGGTACAGGACCCTGTACAAAAAAGGGATAATGAAGCCCTATCATTGTGGAACTCATATCCCATGATATATAGGTCAATAAGCCATATTCTGTTTACATTAATACAGACTTATTTTTGTCAGGAATCTATATAAAATTGTGTATTAATGTATTTACATCTAAGCCTCATGCACACATTGACAATTCAGGTAGCAAAACAAGAGAAATTTCCCTTTAAATTTTAAATTACATTAATTAATAGTGTTGAAATGTTGTGATGTGTTTAAGAAACTCTGTTATTTTTTCTACAAAATAAAAAATAAAATTTTGTAATTGTCATTAAAACTCATTTAATATCTTCATTTTTCCCTCTATTCATTTCAGGCAGTGGATCAAGTAAATATTGATATGGAAAAAAGCACATCGACGGACCACACAGTACCTGATGAGCAAGTTGAGATGGAGTCTCATGTTTATGAATGTAAAACCTTGGTTTCTTCATCATCAGCACTGCATACTTTTGTCATGTCACATATTGTGAATTAGTCAGTTCAAACTTCTTTTCCTCACTCAAGCCATACTTATACAGACGCAGCTGTTCAGTGTGGTAATGCATTTTTAACATGTGATTCATCTACGCAAAACGAATATTAAACAAACAGCTGATATAGGGGTCCAGATAACGCGCCCATGTTTTACTTATGAAAATGATGCAGCAACATTTGAGGCATTGTTCAATGAAACTGAATCGGATGCAGACAGCAAGACTATCTGCATCATCGGAACAAGGAAGACCACGATTTTTGCGGCTTATTGATGAACTCTTCCTAGTGCTTATGAGACTGCGCTTAGGGCTTCTCTTAGAGGACCTTACAGATCGTTTTCTTATATCTACTTCTTTGTGTTATTTTCAACAAATTGATAGATTATTAAGACACACACTTATCCTTCTTGATATTAGTGGCTGGTAGTGGGAAAATCACTTGCTAACTTTGATCTAGATGGTACATATACATCTATTAATCTTGTTGATGTTAAAACATTTAGTGTAAGTATTTATTTATTGCTACCTGCAATGTTTTTGACATATGCAAGTGTCAATTATCAGTTATATACCTATTATCTATTGTTAAGCAAAACATGTCATCTTGTGAAAGGATTTTCTGCAGTTATCAATTTTTTACTGTTAAGTAAAAAGTTGCATTGTCCAAATGCTTAAATCATTGAATTTTGATTTTTCTAAACCATTAACTTAAGTCATATTAATATATTGCATTGAAGTGTTTTTGAGAATCTACTTTTTGTCTGAATTATTTTATTTGTAACTCATAATATCGATAGCTAGGCGCACATTTGTTTGTTATTTTGTCTGAAGTATGCAGTTATAAGACTGAAAAATCTGTCTTGTTCTTCAGTTTATTGTTGCCTCCTCGTGAGAGGGTGAAAATACTGAAAATAACAACAAAAATAACATAAGAACATACTCGCATAAACATTATTATACAGATGGCAAATGTAATGAGCTGTTAAAAATACATGTAGCAGATCCACATTTTACACTATGCCAAAATTCGAAAAACCATGAATATGGAAGGTTTACACTGTAAAATCATTAGTTGCATATTTGTCAAGCACACTATATCTGATAAAACATTTTCAGAGAAACTCGTACTGTCTAAATGATAAATCTGGCATATCTAACAAAATTATACATGACCAAGCCATGTTTTACACTATCCTATACACATTTAGAACACGTGTTTTTAAAGAAAAGGTATTTATGCAAGAAACATGATGCAAAATATGTAAGAAAACGTTTACACACGGCATCTGTAGTACTGTTAACCATATGCATGTAAACTAAACTTACTCTTTGGCTCACAAAGGATTGGAGGACAAAAATCACAACGTAAACATTTCGGCGGCAATATTGTACTACCTTCTAAATGACAAAACCAATAACGGAGGGTAAACAAAGAAGAAAAATTCCGGAATAACAATTCCGCCACACTCCCCTACTGATTTCTATCAGAAATCACTACACATATAAACTTAATTGTGAAAAACATTCTTACTGACACATATAAAGGTACAAGTATATGAGAGGCACCCGTTACATACATGCAAAATTTACTTTTATAAGATTTACATATTAAGAACTACAAGATATCAATATGAAAATACATCCTAAATCACTTCGAGCAGTCTTACAAGGTAACAAATGGGACGAACATAAGATACTTTAGAGCCGTTCCGAACTATGGTAACCTTGACTTTTCGAACCTTTGAGTCTTTGCTGTAGAACACTTCGTCCACGACTCCCAAGGGCCACTGGTTACGGTGAGTATCTTCTTCTTTTATCAGAACAACATCTCCCTTATTGATTTATTGACCTCCACTATGCCACTTAGCTCGTTTCTGTAAAACTTTCAAGTACTCTGCCCTCCAACGCGACCAGAACTGATCTCCCAGTCTCTGCACAAGTTTCCATTGACTACGCAAGGCATCTTTGGTCCCGAACTCCGGTACACTGAACGTAGCATCTGGTTGTTTCTGCGTTAGGATTAATGTTGGTGAAAGAACAGCTGGTGCTTCCGGATCTGAAGAAACTGGAATGAGTGGTCTGCTATTAACAATGGTACATACTTCCGCCATTAAGGTTGACGGGACTTCATGTGTTAAGTCAAATGATTTGTTCTCCAAAAGAAGAGCATCCAGAATACGTCGAACAGATCCAATCATGCGTTCCCATACGCCCCCGAAGTGGGAGGCATGGGGAGGGTTAAATATCCATAAGACTTTATTCATGGTTAGGTAGTCCTTAACTGGTCTAGATTCGACAAACTCCGCATCAAGGCTGAGCTCCTTGACAGCGCCAATGAAATTTGTTCCTCTATCAGAACGAATGTGCTGAACGGGACCTCGCAGGGCTATGAATCGTCTTAAGCAGTTGATGAACGAGGCTGAACTGACCTCTTCGAGAAGCTCTACATGTATTGCACGAGATACCAAACACGCGAATAAAACGCCCCATCTCTTGGAGTTTGCCGAGCCGCCCCTAGTACGTCTCGTCACCACCGACCAAGGTCCAAATACGTCCAGTCCAACATAGGAGAAAGGTGGGGCCTCTTTCAGTCGGTCTTCAGGAAGGTCTGCCATCTGAACCCACCCAAATTTCCCGCGGAGCCTCTTACAGGTGACACAGTGGTGGATTTCTGATGAAACCATGCGCTTGCAGTTGATAACCCAATAGCCTGCAGACCTAATAGCACCTCCGGTCATCTGCCTGCCTTGGTGATGTATCACAGAGTGGTAATGACGTATCAGAAGGACTGCAATGTGGTGACCCTTTGGAACTATAATGGGATGTACCGAGTGGTGATCCTCACTCTGGGTCTGTCTGCGATGGATACGTCCGCCGACCCGTAGAAGACCATCGCTATCTAGTATAGGATTCAAGGGCAGGAGGGGACTGTTTTTAGGTGGTTCACGTCCATTTCTGATGGCCTGAATTTCTTCATGGTACATTTCAGACTGAGCTTCTTTAACGATGAGTTTCTCTACAGACTCATATAAAGCAGGATCCTTAGGTACTGCCGAGGTTTTGGTCTTTCTAACCAATGTTTTCAATGTGATGAGGGCTCTCACAAGACTTTTCCATGTTGAAAAACGAGAAAAACGCTTTGCACCTAACACAAAATTCACGACTGTCTTTACTGTCACTACCTCTTTCTTTAACTCTTGGTCACTCTCAGCATCAATGAGGGGATAGTGTTTGTTCGAATCATCAAGTTTGATGGTGTGTAGAAAGTCAGGTCCCTTAGCCACATACTTGTAGAAAGGTCTGAAGTTGTAAACTTGCGAGTGGCAATATCCGCAGGATTTTCATCTGTTGGCACGTGGTTCCATTGTTCTGGTCCACAGAACGCTCTGATACGACTGACTGTTGGCTACATAAACATGAAATCTTCTAGTTTCTGCCGATATGTATCCAAGCACCACGCGACTGTCAGAGTAGAAGTGGAAATCTTCTTTCTTGAGATTAAGTTGTTCTTTGGCTACTTCAGCCAACTCAACAGCTACTACGGCGGAGCACAACTCCAATCGTGGTATGGTATGGCCATGACTAGGTGCTACTTTGGCTTTTCCAAGTAGAAATCCAATGTCGGATGAATCTTCGTTCATGGTCTTGATGTATGCCACAGCGGCGATGGCATCTTTGGAGGCATCACAGAACACATGGACTTGGATGCCAGATGCTTGAACTAATGAGAGTCTCCCGTACATCATCGGGATTTTAATGTCTTTTAAATAGTGCAGCGATTCCACTCAATTCTCCCATTGCTCTCGAAAGGATTCAGGCAGTGGATCATCCAAGTTAGTTGAACTAGAAGGCTGCATCATCTCACGTAGTAGAACTTTCCCTCTGAGCGTAACAGGTGAGACAAAGCCCAGAGGGTCAAATAGACTGTTTATCATTGAAAGCACCCCTCTACGGGTGTTAGGTTTCATCTCCTTGGATACTTGAAAGTTGATCTCATCGGACTCAATGTTCCATACCACACCAAGAGTCCTCTGTGTTGGCAAAACGTCTGATCCCCGGTCCATGCTCTTTAGGTCCTTTGCAAGGTCGTTCTGGTCGAATTGTTTGAGAACCGACTTCGAGTTGGATGCAATCTTATGAAGACGCAACTTTCCTCCTTCCATGAGTGCCCTTTGAGTTCTCTTCATGAGGCTCACAGCTTGATCTTCAGACTCACAGCTTACAAGTCCGTCATCAACATAGAAATTGTGGAAGACAAAATCCTGGACGTCTGAGTCGGCATCAATAATAGATCGGTGTAAGCCATATGTGGCCACTGTAGGTGATGGGGAGTTTCAAAAGACGTGGACCCTCATCCTGAATTCGTCTAGGGGCTTTTCAAAGTCGTTTTCTTGATGCCACAGAAAACGTAAATAATTACGGTCAGGTTCGTCAACTCTGAAGTTGTGGAACATTTGCTCAACATCAGCAGTTATAGCAACGGTGTTCTGACGAAAACGAAGGAGGATACCCTGCAGACTATTTGAGAGGTCTGGTCCTTTCATAAGTACGTCGTTCAATGACACTCCACCATATCGGGCTGAGGAATCGAACACAACTCGAATGGAACTCGGCTTCTTGGGGTGGTATACACCAAACATTGGGAGATACCAACACTCTTGGCCTAGAGGCATTGGTGGTGCCTTCTCTGCATTCTCGTGTGTGAAGATTTTCTCCATAAACTCAAGGACGTGTTGCCTTTTCAATGGATCACGTTGAAGACTAAAATCAAATGCTTTTGCACGTTTGAGAGCTTGTGCCTTATTGTTAGGTAGAACCGGTCTTGATTGACGAAACGGAAGCGGAGCTGACCAGTGTCATCTTCTTTCTTAAAACTGTTTTCCATTAACTGAAGGAATGCTTTATCTTCGATAGAGAGTCCTGTTTTCTCATCATGTTCTGTCTTCACAAATGTATTGTCAGTAATTTGAAATTTACTGTCACATGGTTTGAACAGAGAGGGTCTCCCATTCTGTAGCACAAATGTCTTGTTTACGTTTATTACATTGGTGTGGTGTAGATTTGTCATACACACTTGCCCAATAATGACCCATCCGAGTGGAAGTCTCTGACCAATTGGAAGGTCTCCCTCACCGAGCCTCTGGTCCAAGACATGATGAGCGGTGACTACATCTCTGCCGATGAGAAGTTCGATTTCAACGTCTTCCATAATGGTAGGTATGAACTGAGCAATCCCTTGAAGATGAAAATATTGGCGTGCGATGGCGGGAAATGGAATCTCATCTCTGTTCTTTGGTATGTCGTTGCACTCGATGATGTTAGGTAAATCCAACTTGCATGTGGAATCTAATGACTCAATGACGTAACCATGACCCTTCCTTCCTGAGGCAGTGAATCTTCCCGCACAAGAAGAAAGTACATACTGGTATTCCATGCTTCCAGGTGAGAAGAAGTCAAAGAATGGAGTTGTCGCTAATGAATGACTACTCTGGTCATCTACGAGAGCATACACAATGCGAGACTTGTCTGGAACTTCCTTAAGGTACACTCTCACTGGTATGATCTTTGCACAAGATCTACTGGTGCCACTTGGTCTGCCACAGATCTGGGTGCAGGCACTTTTCACTGTCCTTCCTGCTAAATGCTCCCCTACGTTGGGGTTTGCATCCACGTGAAGCGCGCTGGGGTGGGATGCTTCTTTACAGATGTCACACTGCACATTTACTCTGCAGTTGGCTGCTCTGTGTCTCTTGGGTCCACAGCACTTGAAACAAATGCCATTTGTGAGGATGAACTTGCGTTCCTCAAGTGGTTTCTTGCGGAATGCTGAACACTGATTTAGCAAATGGCTGGTTCCATGTAATGGACACAGTAGTGCGCCTTCTGAGCCTGTTGCACCTGTAGTAGTTTCCGTTTTCTTGATGACCACGGTAGGTGGTTTCTTTGATGAACTGCGGTCATTTGAGCTCGTGTTCACCTTCTCGGAATGGTCAAACTGAAAACTTGGGTCATTGCGTGTTCGTGCTGTGTCATGTATGAATTTGACAAATACGGAAAATGGAGGAAAAGTGCTCCCGTTTTGACGTTTGAATCTACTGGCTTCCGTGACCCATTTGTCTTGTAAGTTCCATGGCAACTTTGAGGCAATAGGGTTGATTCCTGTAGAGGAGTCAAAATAGCCAAAAAGGACAGAGTACTGTGGTTGTTCCTTCACAGCGGCTATTTCGCTTACTAAATCAGCCAGGTCAAACAAGCGTTTGTTATCGTTACCAGCGATCCTTGGGAATGATGAAATACGCTCTTTCAGACTCCTTTCAACCATCTCTGGTGACCCGAATCGCTCATCAAGTCTCTCCCAGATCTTCTTCACAGCCAGGGCTGGGTTGTCAGCATTGCAAGCACGAATGCTATTTGCTTGTTTGGAAGATGCAGGGCCGAGCCATCTGACGATCAAGTCGAGCTCTTCAGTTGCTGTAGTGCCTAGCTCTCTCATTATCCCTTTAAAGTTCAACTTCCAAGATACATAGAGCATTGGATTGTCATCATACTTAGTTAGTCTTTACATAAGTAGGTTTTTTTTTTTTGGTCTGGCACACTGGGTGGTGATAAGGCAGGTTCTTGGCGTACTGCAGAATTGTTATTCGCATTATTTGAGCTCTGTGGGTTCACAGGGTGATTGTTATTCACATTATTTGAGTTCTGAGGGTTCACAGGGGATGGAATTATCTCATGATCTTCATGTAGCAATGGTCGATTTGGGGTAAATGGCACAGCGTCTGGTCTTAACACCGTATTTCTAGGACATGGATTGTCCGGGTTATCTGCTTGCATATGTTATATATCACAGGTGAACTACTCTTCGGGTCTGCCTGTGAGGGATTGACGATGTGTTGATTGTCAGTATATTGATTTGGAAGAGTTCTTATGTACTCTTCAGTGCGCAAGCGTCTTGACCGAGAACTCCTTTAGTCTTCCTTATTGGGTGTGTAAACGTCCCGCATGACTTCTATCTCCTTTTCGTTCATCTCGACTTCACACTCAGCTTTCGATAGCTTCAGTCGTGCATCTAACACTGCTTTCTCCTTCAGAATCATCACTTCTTCGGCAATGTATTTCAACTTCACACGAGATGCATTAAGCTTTGCTTCAGCCCGTTGAAGACCTCCGGGATGTCCCACTTGAACTAAAACTGTCCTCTCCGAGAGATGAAAGGCTGTGACTTGAATATTCTTAGGGGGCTCTCTTGGGGCTTCCTTTTCTACTCGGAACTCGTGGTGACCTTGGGTTGTTTGCTTGTGTCATGGCGCTTCCACTCGGTTGCACCAAAGATTTCAAGTCTGTGTCTTGAGTGAGCTCATCTAATCTGAAGAGTGCTGCTCCGACATTTGCTTTCACTGAGTCCATTATCAACCGTTGGGCTGCCATTTCATTAATACTTTCATTGGTACGCATTGATTGCAAGTATGCAACGAAATCTTCCGAACACTTACGGTATGCTTCATAGCAAGACTTTAAAAGTTTCTCATTAGTGTCTGCATTTGGTCTGCTGATAGATCCTAAGTCGAGCAGCTTCATGTCATCTATGCATCCATCAATCTCACGTTTGATTTCACGAATCTTAAACAGGTGTCTGTTAACTGTTGACTCATATAGTTCTTGTCCGTATGTCGACAAAGGCCGCACACGAGTCATCTCTCTCTTCGATTCTGTCTCCAGTTTCAGGCTCATCTTGACCGACGATAAAAGCCAGATAATTTCACTATGCAGTTATAAGACTGAAAAATCTGTCTTGTTCTTCAGTTTATTGTTGCCTCCTCGTGAGAGGGTGAAAATACTGAAAATAACAACAAAAATAACATAAGAACATACTCGCATAAACATTATTATACAGATGGCAAATGTAATGAGCTGTTAAAAATACATGTAGCAGATCCACATTTTACACTATGCCAAAATTCGAAAAACCATGAATATGGAAGTTTTACACTGTAAAATCATTAGTTGCATATTTGTCAAGCACACTATATCTGATAAAACATTTTCAGAGAAACTCGTACTGTCTAAATGATAAATCTGGCATATCTAACAAAATTATACATGACCAAGCCATGTTTTACACTATCCTATACACATTTAGAAGATAAGGTATTTATGCAAGAAACATGATGCAAAATATGTAAGAAAACGTTTACACACGGCATCTGTAGTACTGTTAACCATATGATTGTTAACTAAACTTACTCTTTGGCTCACAAAGGATTGGAGGACAAAAATCACAACGTAAACATTTCGGCGGCAATACTGTACTACCTTCTAAATGACAAAACCAATAACGGAGGGTAAACAAAGTAGAAAAATTCCGGAATAACAATTCCGCCACATGAAGATATATGAAGTACCGGTAAATGGAATTTATCTATTAAACCTAAAAGTTTTGTTTAGTATGACCTTTGTTATTTTAAGTATGATTGACAGATGGACAGACATTAACAATCTCCATGAGTATTACATATATTTACCATTTGTAATTGAATTTATAAAAAAAAATGATAACTACTTACAGAATTCTTTCAGGGTTTTTATGAACTTACCCATGATATCATCGATAAGGCCAAATAAAAAAATAACTGTGGTTCCGGTCACCCGACCGTCCCTATTTTAAACCCCCGACCCTAAACTTTTTTCGCCGATTTTCAAATTTTTTTCCGGAATTTTCCCTGCATCCGTCATCGGCTCCGATATTAGATTTAGTTTCAGCAATGGCGGCCTCCGTGTCAACAAGTGTGTTGTCGCTTACATTCAGCAAGTGCAGCCACATGACTGAAGATAAATGCTTAATTACACCTGTAGTGAATTGTAGAACGTTTATAGATATATTTAACGAGTATCACAACTTTGGACTGAAAAACAACACATTTAAAGTCACAATTCAAGCCCATGTGATAACGCCGACACTAACCGTAGGAGAGGTAGTGTCATTATTCAATCTCAGACAGTTTGTTTTCACGTGCGAGGGTGGGCCTCAAGCGGAAGAAGAAACTCTTTCCAGTCGTATAAGGAGTGCAGCAGATAAAGCAGACGGGCAGGCAGTGAATGCTTTCCAAATATTGATGGCAGGTGGCCGAATCTTCCCTCCCCAAAAAACAAGCAGGTAATGTATTTTAAACGAAATGCTGATATCAAAACTTCTTTCAGATAGGATATACGATAACATACTCTATAAATGTTGTCTGTCCTAATATCCTATCTATTTCTATATATTTCTTTTTCTTCTGTTACCCTCTCCTCGAGATATATTTTTATTAAATAATTAATATTTTTATAAGTAAAAGTCTGAGGGAAATATAATATCCGTGAAAGAATCAATCATTAATTACAGCATTCAAGATATTGTCGTCAGACTCAGGTTAAATAATGCTCAATTTTTTTTATTGGCTGTCGGAAATTTTCCAATGAAAACCAATTATTGAATAAATTTAATGCAGAAAATAGTGTTTTAATAGCAATACCAATTACATCGGTATAGCTATTAAAACACTATTTTATGCATTAAATTAGTAAGACCTAGTTGGGGGAAAATAAAAATTTAAAGTGGGAAAATGTCTACTGGTATTTAAAGTGTGTATTAAAGAATCTGTCCAGTACCCCTATTTGAAACACTTGGTGTTACATGAAATATTTTTGCAAGATATGGGAAGATAAAAATTTTACTGGAGAAAGCAATATGAAAATGGATATTGTACCTGTTACCTGTTAAATAAAAATAAAAGAAAAGCATTTAAAAAGTTTTCAGGATGTTCTAGGTATGTTAAGTATACAAGTATGCACCTCATATTTTGAGATTGTACATAGATAATTATATTTGCATTCTTTCTTTAAAAACTATAGTCCTGGAGTGAAGGATGGCAAATCAAGAAAAGATGAACTTTTTAATGATCTAGTACAAGAGTTCAAATCCTTGACTTTTCAGAAACGATAGCTGACAGTGAGGGGACCTACTTCATTCAGGTATTTTTACATGTTTATAGAAAATGACATGGTTAATATTATACAGTATAGAAACTATTGCCCTAATAATTATAATATCAAAAAGCAAAACAAATGCTCTATGAGTGAATGTGTATTAGTCTAAAAGGATTTCAGCTAAAAATGCATTTGCAGGTTTTCTTTGAATTCATATTAAGAAAAAATTTACATTGCTAAAATATAAAAGAATTATTTTCACTATGGAGGGTAATTCTAAAATGTAATTTTGTTTGTATAAAGAAATTTTGATCTGGAATTTCTTCAATATTTTTTTTTAAATAGTCTCTTGCGTGCAAGTATGAATGTATAAATAATCCTAGAGTGCTCTACTTATATCTGCTTTGTAGTACATGTATTTGGTGTTGGACTACTGCAATATGTACCTCTCTTACACTAAATTGTTTCATTTATTCTTTAATATACGTACACGTGAAAATATTTTTCTTCTCTTGTGCATTGGTTATTTATTAATACCACTGCTCTATTTATAATAATATTTTTTTTTTCAACCCTTTACACTATATCCCCTATGTAGCAGGAAAATATACAAATATCACTATCCATTGTTCCATGTCACTGTCATCTGTCATCATCCTGCATTCTTCTGTCTATAACTCTTTCTGGGGTTAGTAAATGTGCACCAAGATATATATATATATATATATATATATATATATATATATATATATATATATATATATATATATATATATATATATATATATACTATAAGAACAGTAGATAAACACGCCACAGTTGAACACAGAAAAGGAGCATTGTTTGTGAAATCTAAATACTCAATCATTGAAAAAGAAGTTAAAGAGACAGGTGAGATGAATCCAGTAATATTTGACGAAAGCAAGCATGTGGAGAATCCATTTGAAAACAACATGCAGAGATACCGTTTTTTCAGTGAACTCCAGTTATCTTTCCCAGTTGATATCATCAGATACTGTCCTGGTGGATCAATAATAACAACAGTTTCCTTAGTGCATGTGCCACTCAACCGAACAGAAGCTCAACTTTTAACACAAGGAGCCAGGATGGTTAAGAAATTGAAGCCCCATTCAAGGGAATATCACACAAAAGGCCAGAAGAATGCATTCAAAATGAAACTAAATAACATTGCCAAAATACAACCCAACATTGTTGACTTTATATATAATGAATTAGCATTTGATCGGTCAAGTGCTGATCACCCTGATATGCAACAGAGACTCAGATTGATTTTCTTAGGAGAACAAGGACTTATACCAGATTTGCGTCATTTAAACCCAGGTCGTCCCTCTTATAAATTTGACACTTTTTTGAAGTGTTGGGAAAAATGGTGGAAGAAGTCACAGTTGCTGATGATAGGAGACATGGATTTGCTCGTATGACACAATGGATATCATTATCAGATATGATAAAACAAGCAACAGACAAATGTCTCTCAGACACTTTGATTCCATCCAAAAGTCTTGTGCGACTCCAATTTGCACCTACAAACCCATATACCAAAACTGCAATGAACTTCACTTCTCGCCTCAATGTTCAACATAAAATTCAGAGAAGACAGTTGAGAATTCAACATCTAGATGATCACTACTGCGCTGCGATTTTAAAATACTTAAAATGCAAATCAGTTGAAATGAAAGATGATGTTATGCTTTTCTTTTGTGACGACAAAGCGAAAGTATCTGTGGGTAATCCAGGAAGTCCTGTATCAACTGGAGTCAGAGGGAGACAGAGTATAGTCCCTGTGACAACTGAGCTTGTAGCCTTGAATCAAGACATGACTTCTGCATCATTGACACCAAGTGTTGTATTACACTGTTCTATTCCTGACGACACAGAAACATCATTTGTTCGAAGGCAAGCATATATTGCAGTAAATGATTCAGTATTTCAAGCAACAATGCTGAAGAAAATTATTGATGGAAAGTATTAAGAGAAGATACATAGTGTTCTTTTTAAGTATACTAATGGTGGTACAGCCCAACGTAACACATTGGAATCCTGCAGAGCGTGTTATGTCTGTACTTAACTATGGTCTCCAGAATTGTGGAACAGAAAGGAAGATTTCAGATGAAAAAACTGAAGAAAAGTTAAAAAGAATGAACTCTATGGCAGAGCTAAGGAAACATCCTGAATTGAGGGGAAAATGGACTGAATCCATCGAACCAGTTCAATCAGTAATAAGAAACCGGTTTCAAAAACTCTCGTTAAAAGATGAACCGATGACAGGTGTTGATCCAGCTACTGATGAGGAAATAGAAGTCCTTAAAAGACATGCACGAGAGTTATTTCCTAACCTTGATCTGACAAAACTGCAAAAAATCCATACAAAGAAATGCAAAGAGTACAATGAATGGAAAGATAAGCACTGTCTAGAAACAACGTATACATTCCAGATTAAGAAATGTTAGATGAAAGTAAGGAACACTTTCAGTCATATGACGTTTTGAAAGAAGCTGAAACTACAGAAATTGATAGACCTTCTCTCAAGATCCAGAAACAACCAAAGCAAGGTACATGTAGTGAAAGAAAAGAACAAAAGAGTTGTGAGGCAGCTATGTGTGAAAGACAAACAACAACTGGAGAAAATGATACTCGGGATACTACGGATAACGAAGAAAACCTATCAAAAACAATTTTTGTTGAAATTAATCCTCAACTGGCTTTTTCGACTCAAAATGCAAGAGCTATTGCAACATATGTTGAATGTTGTAAACCACGTGTTATTTACTCCCAAGTCAAGGCTTAACCAAAGACAACAAGTTCTTTTAGCAACAAGTTTAAGTGAATATGAATATTCTTGTGGTTCTTATCTATTTCCACCGACTGTGTCTGAATCAATTCGAAAAGATGTAACGTGCAGACCAAACTTGCAATGTGTGACACCCATAGAAATACCATACTATGCATCTGGACTAGAACGAAATGACATATGTGTTTACTGTGGAATAGAAAATGCTGAAATGGATGCTGACCTGAAAAAGAAATTTAAAACAGTTCTGCCAGTTTGTGAGAGTTGTCAGAAAGATGGAAAAACACCATTTGTGCAAAGGCCATATAATTATGGCCCCATATGAAATTCTTTGCTCTCTAAATAAAATATTGATTACCAAGTAAAGATGTCACTTTCCTTCATTTTGAAAGAGTCTCAAAGAATCAAAAACTTGAAAGTAATTATATCATTATTGTGGTTGAAATGAAATTTCCTACGTTTGTGTTAAAAGACAGATGATTAATACTGAAAATTTAATAATTTTTTGGTCTTTATACAAAAATTATTTTTATTTTATTTAAAAATGTCTCTGACATAGTTAAAAGCTAGATGCTCCCTACATTTATATTTATCTCACTACATACAAATGTCACCTACAATGCAGTTCTAAGTAGTACTATGAAATCATTTTGAACATTTCTATTAAAAAAATAATAATAAAAAAAAATAATACCTACCTACCTACCCTATTTTTTTTTGGATGTTACCGGAATCACAGATATTTTTTTATTTGGCCTAAGCACAGTACTGACATAAACAAATATCAGTATTTTAATCATAAGATAAAAATTTTGGGCTTACATTAAATAAGTTGAATCTTCTACAATATGTAATATTTGTAACAACAATTTTCATGTACTTTTGAGTTTTAAATCAGGTTTTTTGGCTGAAGGAAAATTATTATACAGAGAAATACCTCTTTTCACACGCAATGAAAACAATTCTGGTAAAACTGCCTGAATATAACACTTGTTCAATTTTGCCAGCATCATCTCTCATAAATATGGATCGAAGACAATTCTCTCTTATGATAATGGCTTCTTCAGTGTCCAAGCAACAAAACCACACCATCACCTTCTAGCAATGGCTACCTGGCCTTGAATTTAAAAATATTAAGGATGATTTTGTTTAAGAATTATTTCACCTGTTTGGTTGATTGTGCAAAAAAGTTAGGAACTTGTGCACATTCACTGGGGGTCAAGTTTTTCCATGATTCTGATGCTGGACACTTTATCTCTAAAATATCGTAGGGATCGGTGGTTTTTTTTTTTTCAAACACCACTCAATCTGGACTTGCACCTAGATAAGGATAATCTGGATTCACAAATAACCCACTCTGTTGTACATATATTCTTCCATGCGGCTTTCGCTGGGTGTTTTAGGTATAATCAGACATTCTTCTTGCTGCTGGCTCATGAGCTCTGCCCCATCTGACATACTTATTATCAAATGAAGAGTACTGAAACAGTCGTTTCACTAAACCATCAGGTGTTGTCGACTCTTTGCGTACATAAACAAATCCAAAATTAGAACTAGTAATTCTTCCAGATCTCTGAAAATTCCATTGGCTATTATCAGCTTGACCCCGAGGAAGCCTCTCTATGGAATCGCATTCCTGTTGTGAAATTTCCAGCCTTAAACAAATAATTTTGAAACATTGACGCTACATCATCTGAAGAGAGATCTTTCGAGTCATGATACATGCATGATACACCTGCAGAAATTATGTTCACTAGGCTATTTTCATTTTCAGAATCAATTTCAAAGCTAGTTAGCCACCCTGCTGTTGATTGGATACTTAAACGTCTCTGGCGAAATCTGTTTTCATCCACAGTCGCTGTAAATTGAGGGGTTGTCGGAAATATTGCCTTGCACTCGTCTCAGAGGAAGTTCGTTCACATGCCTTTTTGGTGCCTAATTCTCTTTTTCGTGGATTGTTCCAAGCACACTTGTTGGAAGTTGATGCCAGAAGACCATCTTTCTTTTTGCCAGTTACATCAACAAGGGCATGAAGAAGAGCTCCAATATGGTTACAGGCTTCCCCAAGTCTAAAATAAAATCAGAATGTATTGTACATGCATATCAAAATGTTCACTAAATAATGAAAAGTGGTACATCAGTGCTCCAAGTCACAATTGCTATCAGGTCGCTAAATGGCGACCAACAATTTTTTTAAGGTCGCCATTTCAGAATTTATGGTCGCCATCAAAAAATAATTCACTCGCCATAATAACTGATAATAATTTTATAAACAAGTTAAATATGAAACAAATAATAAAGACTCCTGTATATACAGTAACATATATCCTTTATTACACTTTAACAAATTGACAATTTAAAATATGCAGCCAGCAGGATTGGAGGCCTACTCTTGTGGAAGTTGGATGGCATTTGGCCATCCTGCATATTTAACAGTACGTTTCTGAGAAAAACCAGCGTTCAACAACGGCATTAGTTTTAAATTCCTCAATAGGAGGACATTCACTGCTAATTCTAATCAGTGCCTCAACAGTAGTGGGATCTAAACAGCTACGAACATCACTCTTTATGCGGTTGACAGCACTGATGGTTCTCTCACACTGGGCACTGCTCACTGGAATTACCATGAGGATTCTCACCAAATGCAAGATATCCTGTAATTATTAAAAAGGAAAATATTTGGTCATGGCATAAAATAAGTGTTTATGTTCTTTGCATATAACAAGTAAATGTATCAGTACTTATGCATTCCTTACTTCAAAATCATCCTTGTAAGGTTCGTTTTGCAGCATTACTTGCCACAAACCAGAAAAGGACTTGTCCATAAATTCATGCCTGATCAGGGTCTTCAGAAGCCCCCACTGGAGGAAGATTCGATCACACCTGCAACCATTTCTGAAAAAAAGTTTCATTCATTGTTTCTAAGTAAAAGCTTTCAAATTAATTTCATAAAGTGTCCTGCACAAGATCATTGAAAGGGAGACAAATATGTTACAGTTCATTTTACAATGATTAACAAACTTGAAAGTTTTACAGTTAAAGTTATAAATTAAAATGACTTAAGGTTCACAAATTGACTAATTAATGTTCAACAGTTTACTTGAATCAATGACAAACAAAAACATTTTTAAGTAATAACATCAATAACAGTAACTGATGATATTAGTAGTTTAATAATCAAGTTAGTCCTTAATTAAAATGTTTAGTTATTAAACTGAAACACCAAAGTTGAACTACTTCATTCAATCAACCACAAATTCTGCAACAAGAAATGCAACACAATACACTAAACCAATTGATAAGGTTCTGTATTTCATCATCCCCATAATCAACCAAGTCCAATTCATTCTCTGGCCAGACATCATGGTTAAAAACCATTGTCAAATTCCTCATTGCACTTGCAGCGCATGGATCTCCACCATTTCCATGATCCAAGAGACTTGCATATCTGTCTCTCATTCCATTAACAACTAAATCAACTGCTCTAGAGACAGCATTCCTGAATGATAAAGACATATCTTCCATAGACAGGTTCCCAAAGTCAACACCCTGAGTATTTTTGAGTTCAATTTCCTGAAAGGATGGAACAAAAGCTCTCAAACTGTCATTTGCAAAGAACTCCTCCAAAAAGCCTGCATGTTTTGCCCGACCCCTAAGAGCCTCTACACCTGTCATACATGCTTCAATACCATTGAATGCAGAAGACAAAATGGTTCTGTTGCTTTGAAAAGAAAGAGAGAATGCAGTAATGTACCCTAGCAGATCCAATAAGAAATGCTACAAATGAAAAGTCTTTCATTTTCTGTGAGACATTCTTTGCTCTCCCTTTCACGTCTGCATTTGTAGAGGTGCTTGCAAGGTAATCCATATGTTGATAAATGACAGCATACTGACTAACTTCCCCTGTTTTTGGTGGCCTAAGAAGAATTCTCAGGGCTTTCTCTATGTGAGGAGACCATCTTGTACCCTTCACCCTAGTGGGATTACACACATTAATACCCAGTTCCTCACCTATTTTCTTCAATTCCCTTTTGCTTTTAGGACTGTAATGGTAGGTCTTGTAAATAAGATGCATTATATCCATGACATCTGCTGCTTTGGGCACAGATTTCATCATCTGCATGACAGCCAACTCTAACCTAAGATTTCAAATAACAACAGTATTTTATGATTTGATTTTCAAATGAAATTTCAAAATAAATAATAATTTATATATTTAATTTATTAAAGAATTTAATATAAAAAAATTAGTTGATGCATTATTTTTTTCCAAAAAACAAGTTCAGCATTCATACCTGTGAGGCATGCACCAGATAGGAATCAACCAAGGTACTAAATCGGTAAGTTTCTTCTGAACCACACCAGATTTGCCAAAGTTCACCGAGGCCCCATCGGCACAGAAGCCTATCAAATGGTTTTGAAATTAGGAAAGCCTGCCTCCTCCAGTGATTGTTTGATTGCTTTCATGGTACCTTCAATAAATAAATTATTCAAGATAATCACAATATTTTAATTTTATTTTTCATTTCAATTGCATGTACCCAGTTTTAGTAACTATTTCTTGATTTAAGATTATGATAATCAAAAATTCTATTTTATTAACATTACAATAAATATATCTCCATTAACAGCAGAAAATCACAGTTAGTACTATTTTAATATCATAGTTTTCTTACCGTCAGCATGAGCATGCTCTAGCTCAACAACGCCTAAAAGTTTAGTTGAAACGCTGCCATCTGACTGAGAAACGTAGCGGACATTCATGGCCTCATTCTCCTTTGCGGAACAGTCGGTCCCAGCATCAATAAGGATGCTAAAGTACATGCTTTCCCTCAAGTTGGTTTCAAGTTCACTCTTCAATTCCTCATTTATAGTTGCTATCATTTCAGCGCATTTCATGTCATTCGCATAGTTCTTATTCATTTCAACACCATTTAATTTTTGTAATTCGAGAAGAGATTTGAATGTAGTATAAGGCAGCTCACGTTTTCCTATGTAATATGCTGTTCTAAATTTCACAGCCATATCGCTCATGGTCTTCTCGTCTTGATTCATTAACTGTCTTTGAAAATTAGCAGCAACTGTTGCACCACTCATTTTGCTACCAATAACACTGTCTCGCACAAAAATATGTCGTTTACTGCTTCCGTGTATTGTAACACTTTCACGCTTAAAAGAAGTGCATCCAGTCGAAGCAAAATCAGAAGCATTGACAGAAGACGCCGGAGGATTCGCCTCGCATAGTCTACAAAACATTTTCCCATCCCTGTACACAAGCCAAGAAAATTCCTTCAGCCATTTTAAAACTGGTGCTCTTTCTTTTTTTGATTTTATGTCAGGCTTACTTTTTGTTTCGTCTTCTTCCTTTGTGTCTGATTCGTCCTTATTTTCTGTACTTTCATCATCTTGTGTGTCTTTATTTTCTGTATTTTCATCGTCTTGTTTACTCTTTTTTGTAAACCCAAACGACAGAAGCCCTGGCTTTCGTTTTTCCGCCATCGTGGCCACGTGATTGACAATGTTAATCTACATTACAGCGACGCTTGATTCAAGCTAACATTTATTCAAACATTACATTGACCGAGAGTTAATTTTTTGTTAATTTCAATCCCAATCACGACAAATTTCGATCCCGAGACGATCGCATGTCCAAATTTTCTCGGTCGCGAAAATGCGAGTTACTATGAAATTTTGGTCGCAAAATTGAAATTTTAGTCGCAAATGCGACCGTTTTAGTCGCAACTTGGAGCACTGTACATATACTACAAACACCAGTTATTGAAAAATAATTGCAATTTATTCCATCATAATTAAAATAATAATAAACCACGTGTATCAGTTCTAAAACTTTTGAGAGTGAAGTACTCTACATGATCTTTAAGATTATTTTTAGAAACAGATTTTACCAATGAATATCATTGAATATCCTCATCATTAGCCTTTTTAATTGGATATATCAAAGTTAATATAATTTACTCTATTTAAGGTACTTTTTAATTACACAATACAAGCACCTATATTAGAGTTTACGTAATTGCTATATGCATGAACAATGTACATACCTAGCGGTACAGTTACAATCCGCAGAGTGAACGTTTCCTGTAACTTTGGACAACAGTGCCCACACCACGAAATCTGGGTTCTCCGTTTTGTTGCTGCTTGGCAAGGAAGGGATCACTTTACATTTGACAAAGCAATGTGAACATTCGTCGCCGACATTATGGTATCGTAATTCATAAACATGACGATTCTCGAAAAACACACGATTTTTCAGCTGTCTTTTTTTTCTTTCATCGTTAGTACAAGGTAGTTGTAAACATCACTCTTTGTAAAACCTGGAATTTGTGATAGATCATCTAACCAGCATTTTAATTGCCGAGGATCTGGTACAACTTCTCCTAATGGTGTGAAAAGTCTTTGGTGTCGTCGTTTTCCTTCAGCTGAGGTAATATTTTCGACAGAGCGTAAACCAAGCGTCCTTACACCCTTTGACGTTTTTTCATTCACCAACATTCTGTCCGAACTTTCTTAGATATGCTTTTAATTCAGGAATTTTGTATTTATCGATCGTAGAGTCGTCTGTATAATCCACATTGAAAGTATGGTAGTCCGCGGAAGTATAGTGGCGCCCCCTTGCAAAGGGGAATAACTCTAATACATTAAGGTTATTGGAAAGTGCTATAAAATGTTAATAAGCAAACAAATTTTACTTCCGGTAAGATATCTGAAATATCTTAGGTAGCTCTCCTTCTTACAACTTTGATACCCGCGAGATTTTAGTCACTGTAAGTGATTGAGACACAAATCTTTTATGAATGATAGACATTTGATTGAAGATGTGTTTAACGGGTTTTATTTTGTAAGCTGTCACTTCTGGTTCTCACCGTAAGAGTTCAAACAAATCATGTTCTTGACATGTTTAACTGACTTTCTTGTGTGTTTCATCTAGCCTTGTAAACAATGATGTACACTAGGCAAATGTACAAGAAATACTAGCTTTCTCTTAATCACTTTCGTTCGTCCGTTTTCGGTCCCGAGACAAAAAACCTTGTTTCAACGAGATCACAGCTTTGGCATAGATGGGAACAACCAAACTTTGAGGAAAGATTAACTTCTAATTGTACAAATGTTTAACATGTTTTGTTTGGTTCGGCGTTACTTCCGGTCGTCACAGAAAGTACTTCAAAAATTGATTATTTTTTCATTCTTGTTGTTTAACTTGGAAGTAACGTCTGGATATTTCATTCACAGTAATAATTATATCCATTTTTTTTTCTACATGATAGAAGCAATGTCCTACATTTAAATTGATACATGTGTATCAGAACGGAAGACCTTTTTGCTGCTTTTGCAACAAGAGTCTAGTTATTATCTTTTTAACAATGTCTCCCCAACAAACCTTCATTACGGGTTATCTTACAATAGCAACTTAATTTACAGCAGCACCTAATCAGCAAATTTATTCGTTGGCGTAATCTTTCAACACTGCTACACAGACCTCCGCTGCGTCGGACAAGGGTTTTTGTGATCGGCTTTGGCCAATCACGAACTGCATCTTGCACTACTTTATTTACTATGCAATGACAACCTCATTTAAATCTTTAATTACACGTAGATTACCTAAATGTTACTCTTATCTGTTTGCCTTGAAAATAAAACATTTATACAGATACATACATAATTATTCAAATCACGTTTTTTTTTTTCACAAAAGCGTAAGAATATTTATCAGATGTATAAACGCCTACTAAAAGTAAATCTTATTATGCCTTGCTATTTCGGAAATCAGCAAAACGGTGCTATACTTAGTTTATTGCGTGTGGCGTAATGCTTTCGTATTACATTAACAGAGCTGACAAATGCTATTAGATGTTGATCATTCCTTTAAAAGGAATACTTGTTTCGAGCTTACAAAGATGTAGTTGCCCCTTTTAAATCCAGTATATTTATATTATTTAGATTTTAGCTATGTGCTACTTTTGTATTCGTTTATATTTTTTTCTTTATGTAGGTAATGTTTTAAGGCAGATATTGAGCGCAAACTCTCCATTCTGTGAGAGAAAAATAAAACTAATATAGGTCCTACCGGCCTCGATCAGTTCTTTCTCTCTCATAATACACAGTTTTCGGCTTATATCCTTTATTTTAGGTTGGAATGCTTCAATTCAAAAAACTATTTCTAATTTTCAAAATTGATCCGCACCCGTTTGAAATTAAGCCGACTCGAATTGTGGATAATTTAAACATATAATGATTTCATCCAAAAACTATGATGTTTGGTTGTGATATGTTTGGTAATTAAGAGAACAGTGAAATTGAATTTCTTTCTTTTCTGCACATGAACAGATGTTGTCGATTTTCAATTGTTTTGCAGTTTAGATCAGGATTTGATTGTTTTTGAATGGGATTTGCCAAACTTTAAAAACTAGTAGTATTTCTAAAATTTTGTCATTTTTTTGACAAAAAAACACTGCCTCAAATTTCTTTTTCCTGAGACATATCTTTTGAAAATATTTTATCCATAGGTTTCAAAAATATGAACAAAAAAATGTCGTATTGACTAGATATCAAATATTAGATGTCAATACCACTCATTTATTCACACCAAATATTAAACTTGCAACTAAATCAGATTTACCATTCTCATAGACAATACAAAACGAATTTGTATAAAATAATTCAGGGCACATATTCTTCTTTGAACAGTGAAATCACGCCTCGGAAACAATACTTTAACAATCCATAAAATAAACGTTTTGTGTAGCATTCCAGCTTAAAGCAGATAATACAGTGTACCATGTATATAGGTTGGGTGAAAGCACAAACCATAACCGTCGTAGGTTTTAAACTGGATGTTTATCCTGTAAATGCTGTACACTCCACCAAGATCCACCTTCCACCATACCGTCCTGTAACTAAAACCAGTTCCGACACCTATTGCGCTTGTTTTCATGCACGTTGCTATGTTACCATCAATTGCTTTGCTAGCGTCGTTATTGTTGTAAGTAGTTGACTGTGTGGCGATTTTGTTGTCGGATATATCATCTATAGATAAAAAGTTTAAAAAGCTAATTCTAAAATGTACGCAGAAAGATCGATAAATTTATTGTTTGATAAAGCAGTGAGCATTATTGTTGTGAAGTAAAGGAATAGCTCTCCACAATTATCGAAAACTCATATTTATAAATCAACTATTAAATACCATCTTCTAATTGAGTTTTGCATGAATAGAAATGATTTCTAAAAGACAGACAAACATACCATATGCAAATGTTACAAGTATTCCAGCTACAAGCAAAACGCAGTTGTTGATGTTCATGTTTCTGATAAAACAATACACTGTTCACACCTTTGGTCTAAAGCAAAAACAATTAGGAAGTATTTGACTTTATCTGTACTTGTATCCTTGTGTGCCCATATTTCGACAGTCTTAATCTATAGGTCTTCTTTACAAATGAAATGACAAATTATTTTGAAATCTAAGAAGTTTATCATAGATATCAATCATAGCTTGCTTTTTTAACATAAGCTGATTAAATCTTTTCCCATGTCTTTACTTCCTTTTACAAAGTTTAAAGTCATCAACAAAATAATGGGTGTCGCCATTACCAGGTCTTAAATTCGACGATTTAATTTAATTGCGTTGTTAAAATTATCTTCACAACATTACTTGCTTTTCATCAATGAATCTTCAGTCTTTGCAGACGATACATCAAAGGGTTCGCCACAGCGTTTTTATTTTTGAAGTATGATGATTCAAATTCAGAGAAAGGTGGATTAACAAAATTTGCTCTTTTTTGTTAGGAAAACTTAAGAAAATAATTTCTTACTTGTTTGAAGTGCATTTAAATAAATACTCGGCCAGTTGATTGTTAGTCTACCATGTTATCATATTCATAAAAAAATTGTTTGTGTTCCTGCGAGAACGAACGAGATGTATACAAAAAACGAACACCGTCAAAATTTGGACCCTGTTGATTTTAGGACCCTCGACCATATTTTATGGAGGGACATTGATACTACAATGTGCTTCGTTATGTAGTTGTGCTTTAGTGGGTATATACCAATCAGAGAGGTCCACATATATTAATACCATTATATAACTGTATACAGTTGTAACGTTAAGATATAAATGCACATTAAGAAAAAAAGTTTAGCTTTAATCTTCTAGGCTAAGATTTTTTCATACTTATTTCATATATTAGGAAAAAACCTCAAAGTGAAACTATACGTATACAGGACAAATTGTGTGGGTTTTTTTTTTCCTTGTGTTGCTTGTGTTTAATCATGTTTAAGTAAGAAAAGTAAGAATTTTTTTGATTTGCTAAAATTGGTTTGCATGCAGGGGACATCTGGTCCTGACTCTCAGAATAAAATATGTAAAACTTATATACAACACTATGTAGAATAGCCAGGGACGATCTCAGTTTTTTTAAATCTTTTTTTTTTCACCCGTCAATATGTCCCGCTCCACGCTTCAGTCCCGAGCAACTGCAATAAACTACCGTAAGATATGTAGGTTAATGTCTATTTGTGAAAATAATATCCAATTGATGGGGGAGGGGAACAATCACCTTCCCTTCGAATGACATTTGGTGTTTAAAACATACCTTCTTTTTTAATCACACAACGGAAAGTGAACATTATAGCCAGTTTCCCATTCTCATTCTATATCAGATTGAAGGTGCTTCCAGTAGAAATAGACATGAGCTATTCTACCCACAAAATGAATGTAATTAATTTCTAGCAATAAATACCCCTCAAATATCCATCCAAACATCAGGTTCACAACTTATTTCAAACTTTTGACCGGGTCTTTCGTGAAAAACTGTCCGCTGTCACCATACATATATACACAACATGTCTTATTTAATCCGCAACGGCTTGTATTTAGTCAGGCTTATTCTGATAAACGATATTTAGAAGCAATATAGCAGATTCAGTAGGGACTGATATCATTTTTCAGTGTTGCTGTTGCTTTAATAAGTGCATATACTTTCATTCTGACATCACATATGTCAACAAATAAAACATAGTTGTTACTTATGAGATTTTGTAAAGATCCTAACAAGGCATGTGCTTGGCTTGCCACTTTCTGTTAGGATGTATCTTCTTTAAATAAAATAATGTGCATGTGTATTACCATACTATACCAATTTTTAACAGTTAAATAAAAATATTTTAAAAACAAACATTAGCAGGTTTAAGTTTAAACAGCTAAAATTATTCAATTATTTCATAAGTGAATTTAAAATCTTCCAATGTTACACAATATAATTAAATATGGGTCAGTCTACACTTGTAAACGGCGAATCTTTAAATGAATTTTAACAAAGCGTATATTGTTTTAGGTTCTCTTATACTCATAGGATAACATGAACTTTAAATCTATTCTTTATGATTTAATTTCTACTACCTAGTTCAGAATAAATATTAAAAAAAACTCGTTGTTTTTTACAACCTACGTTTAAAAGCGATCGAAATTTGATTTCATATTTTTTTATGTTTAAGGTGTCAGAAGAGTATTTCGCCGAAGGTTCAAAACATGGCTGAAGCAAAATAATTCCCGAGTTCCCCTTTGAATTTGAAGCCATTCCGTTCACGACACGTGCTGATTTTTTTTTTATAAGATGAAAAACAATGTGAAAGATGTCTGACAATCCCAGCTTTGTAATAAGGCGAAGTAATTTGAATTTTTTATGCATGTTGTTGCCGGAGGATGGTATAAAGGCATGGGCTTGATTTTGAAGCGCACGTGTACTTCGACCTAAACAAAGTATCACAAAGTATGCTAGATGCATGTGTGTTTTTTGCTACAAAATTGTAAATGAAGCGTCGTTTAAAAAGATGACAAGAGGATTTTTTCCCAGAAGTACGTTTTGAATTTTTAATATGAATCTATAGTTGCAAAATGTTGGTAAGAATATATAGTAAATTTCAATACTGTAGTGACACCTTAAAAATGGTTAAGCTTTACATTGAGAATGATTGACCAAAATGTGAAAGTTAGAACTTAAGTTACAAGCAAGATACAGAGATTAAAAATCATTGTAATGTAAACAAAGCTCCAAGCTCATATTTGTTTACAAATAATGTAACACTAGTAAATAAATTACAGTTTCTTAAACAATTTCTTTGACTCGTGGCAAACAAGATAAACATATATAATGTGTTCTTAAATTAAATTAAATTAATTTAATGAATAAGTTTATATGATATCTTTAATCTAAGTGCATTTTCCATTAAAATTGCTGATGCTGTAATTTGGTCCATGCTTCAGGAATTATATCTCTCTTAAACACTGACTTTCTCGTCATCAATTCATGCAAACGGAAATGCACTTTTGGAAAAATATAAGTACTAGTATGTGAAAAGTATAATCTATTTTGTTTTTATTTTATGCATTAGAAGAATACACATTTAAAAAAAGCGGACCCAATTCGCGTGCGCCTTTTAACGAAGAGATTGATACACTCACTGATCTCTCAAAAAAGCTTCCGATCACCATAGGCACATTGAGAATTCTTCATGTTCAATAGATGGCTATTCGACGTCATCAAAACACAATTTTATTGGTGGATGTAATGACTGACTTTGAAGCTGTCTGTGCTAAAATAAAACTTTTAATGATGTTTGAATCTTTGTTGTGAGTGTGACCTTAGCTCAGTGATTTATTGCAATCTACATGAAATAGATAACTTTGTTTCTTGCGATTAATGTTTTATGCTTGTCCGCATTTGGTTTAAATAATATACTTAAACTCCCCCTGTGCTTTAATGAAGTATATTGTCGTTTATAAAGTGTATTACACTCAAATGTTTGTATAGTTTTATAAATAAAAATCGTTATTGTCTACATAAAGATGGAGGTTGCAGGTAACGTTTTGTGAAATTGATGGCAAACCTTTGATTTTGCTTCCCCATATAACGAAGCCAGTAATTTTAAACGATTTTTGACATAGCTGCTTAGGTGGCAAGGGACAGTTTTTTGATACGATTCACTATAGCCAGGAGATGAGTGTCTTCGGAACTCTGTAACTATTATTTCCTCAGTTCCCTTAAACACAAATACCTTTAATTCACTCCTTATAAAGCCAATCACCAATTTATGAGGAAAATTACTAGTCAGAATGTGTAAAATTTTCTACATAGTGGTTTTTCTGATATTTCGACCCTTTCATATTTAGCTCATTTTTCATGATTTTTCGGCTTTTTAGACCTTACCCAGCTAATTCTCTGCGAGGAGTTTACCCTCCATACCGTCTGCATGTTGCAATATCACATGTCAGAAACTTACCGGTGTATGGTTTACTATGTCCCATCCACCTACTTTTCGTGCTATTTTACCTCGCGTCTGTAACTTGCAATTTCACTGTGTAAATGAAAACAACAGTCATATCCGCAAGTTTTGCATTTTACTTCTGATTCCCATGTACTTAACATTAGGGGCCTACATATTGCATATCAATTTCAACAGGGGACATCCCTCTAACTAATGATAATCATTAAAAATTATTTCATGAATTTTAGCAACACTAATAAGCCTTCAAGTACAGCAACTGTCAATATTACAAAACGATCCCCGATTCTTTATTATTATTTTTTTTTATCAAATTCTCCTTTTATCCATATTTCTAATCAAAACATTTCTAAATTTCTGAACGAACATTTCTAAAAAATCAGTTCTCTCTCTCTCTCCTCTCTCTCTCTCTCTATATATTATATATATATATATATATATATATATATATATATATATATATATATATATATATATAATACAAGGTTGCTTATTTCGTCTGCCAGCCGAGAAGCACTGCCAATGAACATTCGTTGAAATAAACTCTCAACATGTCGTAGCCCGATAATTCCCTTGACTGAATATATGCATACCATACCCATGTAAATACACTTATTGGGTATATTGAGACAATTTTCACCGACAAGTTGCAAGTTTTGAACCGATCCATCTAGAATTAAAGGAAGTGAGGGTTTATCGCAAGGAAAATAACTCTTTGAATACAGAGAACGGTACAGTGAACAATAAAAAGGCAGGAAAATTACGAAATTGCTTGGGAATTTTGAAAAAAGTACACTTCATCTCTGAAGTATGGATTCTAATGAAGCTGCGAAGAAATGAAAACTTTTTTATCGTCTTGGGTACTGGTGAATCTAAATGAAGACACTCACACTGAATATTTACAATAGAAGACATAAAAGAGAAATATAAAATTAATGTTACGAATTATTTTCCTTGCGATAAACCATCACTTCCGTTGATTCTAACTATCAGTATTATATATATAGAGGGTATGATTTTTTAAAGATGTTTATTCCAGGTAAGTGTGTGCAATGAATGTATAAATTTGATTAAAAATAAGTCTTTAAAGGATAATTTAATGAAAGTAGAGTAAAGTCCCGGGGGTCTATTTACTTGCGGGTGGGGGTGAATGGAGGGGGGGGGGGGGGGTCGGTCCTGTCCTTAAGCACCTATGTTTTTGATGACATTGAATCAAAGTCATCATGGTCTGCATTCCAACTGATATTTTTTTTAGGAATACACTGTTACTTTTAAATTGATTTCAACCTTTTTATTTGCATCATGTAATATAAATTTTTGATGAGACTTTACGACGCATTCAATTTGACAGCTGAATTGAAAAAAAAACATCGACCACAAAATATTACAGACAAATACATCATACAAAGGTAAGGCAGTAATTGTAGTAATAGTTATATTGTAGTTGCAAGGAAAACGTAACAAGTTTGATTTGACAGAAGAGGGTTTACGAAATAAATTGCTGAATATTATTTATCTCCGAAATGAAATCGTTTATCAAAAGCATGAGAAGAGTACAATCTGTTTAAGTTTTGAATAGAATTAAACAATGAATCACGAGTTACCGATTATACACAATGTTTAATATAAATTTCTATTCACGTTTTTTTTCTCTTTTTCATCATGCGTTGCAAACCTCGTCATTTACATTTTTCACATATTGCTTTCCATCAACAGTGCTAATCTTGACTTCAAGCTTTTTTGTTAGAAATAATGGGCAATGTATTGGAACTTAAAATAGTATTTCATAAAAAAAAACCCTAATATTCTTTATAACTAGTATGACTTAATTGTCGTGTTCCGTACCAAAACTAATATGCTGAAATTTTGCCGCTGATCGCTTAAAATATTGTGAGTAAATAACATAAATCAATAATAATATCGCTATACCAAAGTTAAACATACCAAATGCAAATGTCAAAGATAATCCTGCCGCAAAAAGAAGACATTGATTTAGACGCATTTTCTTATCTAGCACGAATTAGCCATTTTGCACGTCAATAATAAAACCAGGAAATATAAACATTTTATTTATCCATATGGTGTTCAAATCTTGTCTTTTTTGTTTAATTTTTATATTAACCCTTTTTTGTATCAGAATACATAAAAAACTGACCATGTTATCCTGATTCCATTACCTGTAAATACGAGCAAATAATGTAAGTTAACTAGTCATCTTACATTTAACTTATCGTCCGAACTGAAACATTTGCTTTCTTTGATTCAAATGAGTTGCAGTTCTGATTTAGAATTTACCAAATATTTTTGGTTTTTATTTTTGAGGAAGCCTGAATAACATGTATATTAGCGAAATGCTTGTTCCAAATGTATGATATCATCGATAAAAAAGTCAGTGAGTGTATTCAAATTTAAAATGACGTTGAGGCATGAGGTTTTACATAAAGCCAATATATGAAATCCGACGATCCACATTCTTTTTTATATTTCACTTTGCAGAACTTGTCAGTTTAGAGGGAATATCTTAATTAATACTAATGCAATGTTGATGAAAGAACCCGAATGGTTGGTGTGACGTCATAACATAAATATCAATGGAAGCTCTCATTGCAGCGGGAAATATAAATTAAGAAATCGATATTTCTTGATTTACTTGTTTTTCCGCGGGTGGATACTTATTAAAAATACGATTTACAATCACAGTAGATGTTTTTTTTTGAATTGATACATTGCACTAAATAAGTATAGTTTCCTTACTCTTTAATATACATGAGCAATATCGGATTAATTATACATCGATAATATATTGTAAAGCTATTTATATATATAAATAGTTTTGGGAGTATTCTTCATGAAAAACAGGTTATAGTCAATGTACTGAGAAAAAAATAAAATAAAGGTTCAATTTATAGTATTTCGAAAATATGGCAACATAATACAGCAACCACTGCATATTAAATAATTAATGGCAAAAAATCGTAACAGTATTAGTACTGATTCAATTCTTCAAAATAAAGTAATTTCCTTGATTTCAAATAAGATTTACTATGTATTCATATATATTGAGAATAGACAGGAAAGAAAAACCAGAATAGCACCAAATAATGTCGTCAACAAAAAAAAACAAAAGTCTACTCTTGATACGATAATGCTGTAAGTACAGCATGATATTCACTAACATCAAATATCTAATGGTGACCTATAATTGTAGATAGCAATTGAATCTTTATAGATATCGGTCATTGAAACCTGTACTATTAAATCAATTTTGTATAACAATATATACCATGAACACTGTTTACTCGAACATAAAAAATAAACAGGGAAGTATTTTGTATGTGGGCAAATTTAAACGAATCTGTGTCGATTTCCCTATACCTATGATACTGGTAAATTTATCAAAAGAAATAAATAAATGAATAGGAACATTAATGTACAATGAGCTTTTCACAAAACAGGAAACACCGATTAATCACCTAACAAAACTATCTTTTCACATGTTTATTGTAGGTGACATCTAACGAAGTTGTAAAATGTGGTAGTTAAATAATATCCCTCTCAGAACATTAAATATAACTACCATTTTTCATGATATGTGTGCTTTCTTAAGAATGTTTCGTAACTTAACCAAATAGGAAACAACCAATAACAGAGGGGTTTATTCAAAATTATTGGCATCTGCCAACATCGATTAATTTGTGGACCTGCTCAATATGTTCTGATAGAAATAACTTTTTTATATACTGTTATTAAAATCTTATACATCACTTTAAACACAAAAGAAACTCCCTTCTCTTTATACATTAAGGCGTTCTTTAAAGAACATTTACGTTCATATTCCTCAGCAGAGTAAATATTATGTTATTATTTACATATTGGTATCATACCCAAACCACAAAACATGTGAGTAATTTAATTTCACAGGAAGGTCAACCGTGTCTAAGGAATATATGAAAAACAGCTATAACTTAAATATCGGAACAAAGTGTGACAAGATGCGAATCAATATCAACCTTTAACATCTTTATCAGCCATGCAAGATCTGCATCGGTTGTGGATGTTGTTGCATATATTGTAAAATAAGCTTCATCGCATATGCAATACCCTGTATTTATTACTGAGTATGTAATAAAGAGAGGATATTTATATTAAAACTAAACTGTCAATTTCAATCATTTACACTGTACACTGTAATTCGTTATTGCTAAATTTCTAATCAATGTAAAAACAAAAATCACAATGGAAGCATCTTCAAATATAATATAATTTTTTATGGGTTCATAATTTTAATACGTTTTTTTTGTTCGGTTCTTTATGAACATGTCTTCCTTTATGTACCAAATAAATCAAAGTGAACGGCTATCGATGTTCGCATTACTGTTAGATGTACCTGGGTTTTTTGCTGTATCAAACCTTTCATTAAATGAATAAAAAATGAAAAGATCAATCACACCAAGCTATTGTTTGCTAGTCAATAAAAGCAAGAATTGTTACGAAACAAATTAAAAAATATACATAAAATTATAAGATAATCATTCAATTTTGCGACCTTTGCAAAGAGAGACGTCGGATATATTAAGAGTTTTAAAAAATAGAAGATTCAAGGAAACGCTGCTTTTTAGCTACCACAATACAATGCAAAAAAGAAAACAAAACAAATTAAAAAAAAACTAAACATAATACAATGACGGGCCTATAAACATTTTCGTGAGATATTATTTCAGAATGTTTGACAGATGTCAAAAAAGAGAAAATTGCAATTAAAAAACAAGTGTCAAATTTGTATTAACACATTTTGCCAGTAAACGAATATGCATCCCACCACGATATTTTGACAGGAGAGGTCTCACATCAGGCACGTAGCATCGTTTTTGAAAGTGTGGGGGGGGGGGGCAGACTCATCCAAAAATTCTTGACAAGCCAAAAAAAAAAAGAAAAAAAAAGGAACTTATCAAAATCATGAACATCCTTATTCGAGGGGGGGGAGGGGGGGTAGCGAACTCTACCTATAACTTCAATTGCAATCTGAATTTCCTTCTTTTCATTTTTGACATACCCCCCAAAAAGTGTGGGGGGGGGGGGTGGGGGGGGGGCAACTCCATGATAATTCAATTTTCAACATGTAAATTTTAGAAAAATCTTTGCTGCGAGAAAAAGTGAGGGGCAGCCCCCCCCCCCCCCCCCCATGCTACGTCCCTGCACATTGCTAAACAAAAATAAGGGCCGAATCTATAACTCTTAATGTTAACATTGCCGCCTATGGAAATTGCACTAGTGGACTACAGCTTTTTTGAAAGTGTACCGACATAAACAATACAAACCTTTGAATGAAGCACTTTGATGAAAATATTGCTGATATAATTTAAATGACAATATTACCTGCACGTTATATAAATGACACTAATAAAGATCATGTTGAACACAAGGAGGCTATTAGCCTAGCTATCCAGATGTTGGAAGACATTTGATCATTCTTTAGCTCTTGAATATCTGTTAAATCAAAACGTATCATAGTTTAAAAAAAGAATATCAAAAGAACATAACTTCTTTAATATTTTTTTTTTTTTTTTTTTTTTTTGGGGGGGGGGGGGCTATATATAAACAAAGTTCACCGTTCCAACCAAATCAATACATTACAAATACTTTGTAAGTGTGTTTAAACTATATAATGTATGCGTTATTACCTTTATCGCACTTTGCATCATAAAATCCGTCTGTGCAACCAGTGAGACAACTTCCGTTAATTTTGTCACAGTTTTTGTTGTAACAGTGCTTACTGCATGGAAAGCAACAATTTTCTCTATATGATTGATAGCATGCTTTATATTGAAATAAAATTGAAACCAATCATTTTTAATAAAATTTATACTTTTTTAGGAAATTTTGAAACACCAGCCTGAAACTCATTTATATGCATTAATAGAATTTCACGTCTCTTTATTTGTTTTTCTACAAACAATATATCTGCGAGCCAATGCTCACTATTGATACCCCCGTTTTGATGTGAAAAAGCGATAGTGTCGAACATTGCCAACAGATGCCAAGTATTGTATAAAATGTCTGCCGTCGTTATTTCGACATGGTAATTCCGACTTTAGAGAATGTATTTTAAACATTCCGATTACAATTATAACAAACTTATTCATTTAGCAAAGAACTTGACTTAGAATACAAATTTACTACTTTGAATGATAGCAGATTAACAGGTGTCATTTATTTAATAAAAATGCATATATTTATGCATATATGTATTTATTCTTCAGATTGAAACAAAACTTTATCAATTTTGCTCAGTCGATTACTTGAGTAACAGAAAGGCATAAACCAGCGTTTTACTCAGTGCACTAAGTGCATTGTATATGTAAACCAAACCGGAATGGATGGTGTGACGTCAAAAAAATGCTTATTATTTTATTTTTTTTTAAGGAGTCTCGGGGGAGAATGTTTCAAACATACGATTTCCTTTAAATTTTTTCCGATGAAAGGTCAACTTATGAGTAAACGATGTGCCAAATGTAAAGGAAATTGACCGGATAGTTTATCTGTTTACCGCGCTCAAATTTTAGTCGTTTGTCCGTATCAGCCCCGTTATTTTATATAGGATTATATAGGAAAAATGAGGTTATCATTTTCAATTTCATATGCAAGAAATTACAAACATACGAATTTCTTTTAATTTTCAGCAATGAAAGGTTAACGTATAAGTAAGCTTTTTGCCAAATTAAAACGAAATTGACCGGATGGTTTTTATGCTATCCTATAAACTTGTCTTGCCAGTCATTTTACATATAGAATTGTATAGAATAAAAAGATGTTTACGAAACAAATTCAATTTTATTTGTATTAGATAAAAAAAAAATGCGATTCCCCTCATATCGAGCATGAAAGTATCGTGCAAATGTTTGTTTTGCAAATTATAATTTCAATTTCAATTATTGACGCTGCAAAAAAAAATGCACGACGTTTATGTTTGTCAATTGTTTCGTCAAAGTCTAAACTGACGTCATCGTAAGACGTTGACTCCGACGTGGTTAACGTCGATTTTGAAATAGCGGCGAAGTGATAAAAGTACTTCAAAACGTTATTCTAAGGATTCATTTCACTAACAATAATTTTCATGTTATGTAATTTTTTTTAGAATAAAAACATTATATATTAAACAATGTATTCGATTTTTTTACTCTGCATTTGCGTTTTACGACATTGAAACGATTTTCTTTAAGTAATGCGCAATACCCTGCGCAGGAGGCGCACAATTTTAAACCCGCGACTGACCTTAAATACAAAAGTGTGGTTCGTCATGTCGGCCTCCAGTAAATACGATTTCTCTAACTTCAAACGTGCACTAAAGCTTAATTATGTAGCTAATTTTCGAAACAACATAACCACATGTGATAATTTAAATTACTTTATTAATATAAATAAAATATGTTTTGACTTTCTTTCCCCTTTAACTTTAAACTACAACACATTTGACTTTTGACATTTGACGCCCGCTTACTTATTAAATAACAATGTAGAAAAGAAACAAATATATTGTAACATTCCATAAAAGAATATTAAAGGATCCCGGAGGAAAAAAAATGAAAATTTTTTACACTTTTCACTGCACTTTGTATAATAAAAATATGATTGATACTGTAACAATAGTATACTAACCAAAGTCGAATGCATCGTAGTTCTTAAACAGGATATTAATGCTGTAAATTGAGTTAGCTCCACCAAAATCTACTTTCCATCAAACAATACTGCATAGACTTGATTCACCTACATCATTTGTCCTCAAACACGTGATATTTATATCAATTGCACCATTTGCACCACAACCGGCAACATGCACCGTGCTTGATTGTGTCGCAATGTTTTAAAGGAACTGTAAGCCAACATTATGAAAGTAATTTATTTGACTGACGACTTAATTTTATGAGTTTCAAATTATCATTATCAACTTTAGGTTCTGCTCTTCCTAACAATTTTTTGAGGAAACATCGCAGGCAGTCCAATGACGGCTTATAAAAAGCGTTAAATTGTTCAACACTGTTTAAAAAGGTATAAATGGTGTACAGTACCGATCAGACCCAACCTAACAGAAAGTAAACCCCAACTAAACCCTGGGTTTACTTTCTGGGTTTACTCCGGGTTAACTAGAGTGGACCTAGCGTAAACCCAAAGTAAACCCAGAGTGGACACAGAGAGTACACCCCGATCAGAGGAATATCACTGAAAACAGACGCTACATGTGTATTTGGAAGATACAAGGGGCGGGAATTACAGGCAGTAAGATGTAAGTTGTGTATTGTAGATACAAGATGCAGGATAGATGATAAAAATAATAACAAAGTAATTTAATATCAGTACTCATCCTGTTCCACATTTATGGACCAATCAAAATCGAGAACTATCTCAAGTATTTATCAAATTGTTTCACAAAACGTACTGAATTATGGTGTACGTAATAGTTACATGATGACACAAAATATCAGTGAGTGTTTGCACTCGAGGAGGCGGAGCCTCCGAGTTTGCAAAAACGAAGCGATATTTTATGCATCGTCGAGTCGTCAATCATATAACTGATTTATCTTATGACCTTTCATTGACCTCTTCCCTATAGTTTGTATTTTTTTTTCATCTCCTAATTAAGATTTTTAAACAGCAACACGTGACTTTCTTAACTCAAAGAGTTTGTGGTATCCAAGTTACCTAAATCCAAATTAGGTAATTTATTTGGAAACATACCATGTGATCAATGACCATCACTGGTGTTGTGTATTTGACTATGTTCATATTATTCCGGGATTTGTTAATCCGCACCAGTGATCCGGAATTTGTTCATGTTGGTTGTGTATGTTACATTCATTAAAACGTTGTTAAAACGACAACACGTGCTACCATATATCTCCTGATATTTCTCACATAACTTGGCCACACGCAGAGATCTAACAACTGGCGACGAGGTGTAAGTACGAGCCTACTTTCGTTTGTTTACCATGCCACACATCGGTATAATCGAACAATTTGACGATTCAGTTTAATCGTGGGAATCCTACGAGGAGAGATTGCAGGCATTTTTTCTCGCTTATGACATTAACAATACTCATAAGGTGCCCGCCTTGATCAGTTTAATTGGTCCTAAAACGTACACACTTTTGAAAAACTTAATTGCTCCGGCCAAAGCAACGGATAAAAACATTAAGGATCTCCTTAAGGCACTGCGTGAACACTTGAGCCCAAAACCCTCGGTGATAGCCGAGCGATTCCGACTCCACAAGCGCAACCAACGGCCTGATGAATCTGTGCTGACATATATTGCCGAACTACGCAAACTTGGCAACTTATTGCCAGTTTGAGGCAGCTTTAAACGACACATTACGCGACCGACTAGTAGTAGGTCTTCGTCAAGAGTCTATTCAAAAGGGACTACTTTCAGAGACTGACCTTGATCTGGAGAAAGTAATCAACTTAGCAGTTGCTATGGAAACAGCAGCGAGGGATGCAGCTGAAGTACAGGGGGTGAAAACTGAGACAGTTCACAAGATTAACACACAACCCAAACCGCGTCAACCTCAGATATTCAACAAGAAACCTACGATGAGAAACACTTCATCTTATGCACGTCCAACAACCAAGAGAAACACATGCTACCGCTGTGATGGTGAACATCCAACCTCCCAGTGTCGACATATTAACTCCGTCTGTTCTTACTGTCAGAGGGATGGACACATTGAGCGAGCATGCATGTAGAAGAAGCGCAACAGAAACAAGGGACGTAACACTTCCCTATTCTACAATGAAGAGGAGGAATTTGACGTCACATCATAAACCACCAATAACAGTGCACCCCGTTATTGAGGGCAAGGTCATCAAGATGGAAGTCGACACAGGGACAGCTGTTTCAGTGATCTCAGAAAGTGATTACAGTGCAAACTTCAACACGGTTAATCTTGAACCATCCAGTGAAATACTGCGAGCTTATTCAGGAGACACAATTTAACCCTTGGGCAAGATAAAAGTGAATGTGAAACTCAACTCCCAAACAGCTAACCTTGACTTACTTGTTGTACCACATGGTGGACCAGCTTTACTTGGAAGAGACTGGCTTGGAAAGCTACAACTTAATTGGCAGGAGATCAAGACTCTGCTACCACAATACAATGCAAAAAAGAAAACGAAACAAATTAAAAAAAAACTAAACATAATACAATGACGGGCCTATACACATTTTCGTGAGATATTATTTCAGAATGTTTGACAGATGTCAAAAAAGAGAAAATTGCAATTAAAAAACAAGTGTCAAATTTGTATTAACATTTGAGAGAAATAAATGAAAATCTTTTCAAAATTGACATTTTCAACACAGACACATTTTGCCAGTAAACGAATATGCATCCCACCACGATATTTTGACAGGAGAGGTCTCACATCAGGCACGTAGCATCGTTTTTGAAAGTGTGGGGGGGGGGGGGCAGACTCATTCAAAAATTCTTGACAAGCCAAAAAAAAAAAAGAAAAAAAAAGGAACTTATCAAAATCATGAACATCCTTATTCGAGGGGGGGGGAGGGGGGGGGGGGGTAGCGAACTCTACCTATAACTTCAATTGCAATCTGAATTTCCTTCTTTTCATTTTTGACATACCCCCCAAAAAGTGGGGGGGGGGGGGGGATGGGGGGGGGCAACTCCATGATAATTCAATTTTCAACATGTAAATTTTAGAAAAATCTTCGCTGCGAGAAAAAGTGAGGGGCAGCCCCCCCCCCCCCCCCCGATGCTACGTCCCTGCACATTGCTAAACAAAAATAAGGGCCGAATCTATAACTCTTAATGTTAACATTGCCGCCTATGGAAATTGCACTAGTGGACTACAGCTTTTTTGAAAGTGTACCGACATAAACAATACAAACCTTTGAATGAAGCACTTTGATGAAAATATTGCTGATATAATTTAAATGACAATATTACCTGCACGTTATATAAATGACACTAATAAAGATCATGTTGAACACAAGGAGGCTATTAGCCCAGCTATCCAGATGTTGGAAGACATTTGATCATTCTTTAGCTCTTGAATATCTGTTAAATCAAAACGTATCATAGTTTAAAAAAAGAATATCAAAAGAACATAACTTCTTTAATATTTTTTTTTTTTTTGGGGGGGGGGGGCTATATATAAACAAAGTTCACCGTTCCAACCAAATCAATACATTACAAATACTTTGTAAGTGTGTTTAAACTATATAATGTATGCGTTATTACCTTTATCGCACTTTGCATCATAAAATCCGTCTGTGCAACCAGTGAGACAACTTCCGTTAATTTTGTCACAGTTTTTGTTGTAACAGTGCTTACTGCATGGAAAGCAACAATTTTCTCTATATGATTGATAGCATGCTTTATATTGAAATAAAATTGAAACCAATCATTTTTAATAAAATTTATACTTTTTTAGGAAATTTTGAAACACCAGCCTGAAACTCATTTATATGCATTAATAGAATTTCACGTCTCTTTATTTGTTTTTCTACAAACAATATATCTGCGAGCCAATGCTCACTATTGATACCCCCGTTTTGATGTGAAAAAGCGATAGTGTCGAACATTGCCAACAGATGCCAAGTATTGTATAAAATGTCTGCCGTCGTTATTTCGACATGGTAATTCCGACTTTAGAGAATGTATTTTAAACATTCCGATTACAATTATAACAAACTTATTCATTTAGCAAAGAACTTGACTTAGAATACAAATTTACTACTTTGAATGATAGCAGATTAACAGGTGTCATTTATTTAATAAAAATGCATATATTTATGCATATATGTATTTATTCTTCAGATTGAAACAAAACTTTATCAATTTTGCTCAGTCGATTACTTGAGTAACAGAAAGGCATAAACCAGCGTTTTACTCAGTGCACTAAGTGCATTGTATATGTAAACCAAACCGGAATGGATGGTGTGACGTCAAAAAAATGCTTATTATTTTATTTTTTTTTAAGGAGTCTCGGGGGAGAATGTTTCAAACATACGATTTCCTTTAAATTTTTTCCGATGAAAGGTCAACTTATGAGTAAACGATGTGCCAAATGTAAAGGAAATTGACCGGATAGTTTATCTGTTTACCGCGCTCAAATTTTAGTCGTTTGTCCGTATCAGCCCCGTTATTTTATATAGGATTATATAGGAAAAATGAGGTTATCATTTTCAATTTCATATGCAAGAAATTACAAACATACGAATTTCTTTTAATTTTCAGCAATGAAAGGTTAACGTATAAGTAAGCTTTTTGCCAAATTAAAACGAAATTGACCGGATGGTTTTTATGCTATCCTATAAACTTGTCTTGCCAGTCATTTTACATATAGAATTGTATAGAATAAAAAGATGTTTACGAAACAAATTCAATTTTATTTGTATTAGATAAAAAAAAAATGCGATTCCCCTCATATCGAGCATGAAAGTATCGTGCAAATGTTTGTTTTGCAAATTATAATTTCAATTTCAATTATTGACGCTGCAAAAAAAAATGCACGACGTTTATGTTTGTCAATTGTTTCGTCAAAGTCTAAACTGACGTCATCGTAAGACGTTGACTCCGACGTGGTTAACGTCGATTTTGAAATAGCGGCGAAGTGATAAAAGTACTTCAAAACGTTATTCTAAGGATTCATTTCACTAACAATAATTTTCATGTTATGTAATTTTTTTTAGAATAAAAACATTATATATTAAACAATGTATTCGATTTTTTTACTCTGCATTTGCGTTTTACGACATTGAAACGATTTTCTTTAAGTAATGCGCAATACCCTGCGCAGGAGGCGCACAATTTTAAACCCGCGACTGACCTTAAATACAAAAGTGTGGTTCGTCATGTCGGCCTCCAGTAAATACGATTTCTCTAACTTCAAACGTGCACTAAAGCTTAATTATGTAGCTAATTTTCGAAACAACATAACCACATGTGATAATTTAAATTACTTTATTAATATAAATAAAATATGTTTTGACTTTCTTTCCCCTTTAACTTTAAACTACAACACATTTGACTTTTGACATTTGACGCCCGCTTACTTATTAAATAACAATGTAGAAAAGAAACAAATATATTGTAACATTCCATAAAAGAATATTAAAGGATCCCGGAGGAAAAAAAATGAAAATTTTTTACACTTTTCACTGCACTTTGTATAATAAAAATATGATTGATACTGTAACAATAGTATACTAACCAAAGTCGAATGCATCGTAGTTCTTAAACAGGATATTAATGCTGTAAATTGAGTTAGCTCCACCAAAATCTACTTTCCATCAAACAATACTGCATAGACTTGATTCACCTACATCATTTGTCCTCAAACACGTGATATTTATATCAATTGCACCATTTGCACCACAACCGGCAACATGCACCGTGCTTGATTGTGTCGCAATGTTTTAAAGGAACTGTAAGCCAACATTATGAAAGTAATTTATTTGACTGACGACTTAATTTTATGAGTTTCAAATTATCATTATCAACTTTAGGTTCTGCTCTTCCTAACAATTTTTTGAGGAAACATCGCAGGCAGTCCAATGACGGCTTATAAAAAGCGTTAAATTGTTCAACACTGTTTAAAAAGGTATAAATGGTGTACAGTACCGATCAGACCCAACCTAACAGAAAGTAAACCCCAACTAAACCCTGGGTTTACTTTCTGGGTTTACTCCGGGTTAACTAGAGTGGACCTAGCGTAAACCCAAAGTAAACCCAGAGTGGACACAGAGAGTACACCCCGATCAGAGGAATATCACTGAAAACAGACGCTACATGTGTATTTGGAAGATACAAGGGGCGGGAATTACAGGCAGTAAGATGTAAGTTGTGTATTGTAGATACAAGATGCAGGATAGATGATAAAAATAATAACAAAGTAATTTAATATCAGTACTCATCCTGTTCCACATTTATGGACCAATCAAAATCGAGAACTATCTCAAGTATTTATCAAATTGTTTCACAAAACGTACTGAATTATGGTGTACGTAATAGTTACATGATGACACAAAATATCAGTGAGTGTTTGCACTCGAGGAGGCGGAGCCTCCGAGTTTGCAAAAACGAAGCGATATTTTATGCATCGTCGAGTCGTCAATCATATAACTGATTTATCTTATGACCTTTCATTGACCTCTTCCCTATAGTTTGTATTTTGTTTTCATCTCCTAATTAAGATTTTTAAACAGCAACACGTGACTTTCTTAACTCAAAGAGTTTGTGGTATCCAAGTTACCTAAATCCAAATTAGGTAATTTATTTGGAAACATACCATGTGATCAATGACCATCACTGGTGTTGTGTATTTGACTATGTTCATATTATTCCGGGATTTGTTAATCCGCACCAGTGATCCGGAATTTGTTCATGTTGGTTGTGTATGTTACATTCATTAAAACGTTGTTAAAACGACAACACGTGCTACCATATATCTCCTGATATTTCTCACATAACTTGGCCACACGCAGAGATCTAACAACTGGCGACGAGGTGTAAGTACGAGCCTACTTTCGTTTGTTTACCATGCCACACATCGGTATAATCGAACAATTTGACGATTCAGTTTAATCGTGGGAATCCTACGAGGAGAGATTGCAGGCATTTTTTCTCGCTTATGACATTAACAATACTCATAAGGTGCCCGCCTTGATCAGTTTAATTGGTCCTAAAACGTACACACTTTTGAAAAACTTAATTGCTCCGGCCAAAGCAACGGATAAAAACATTAAGGATCTCCTTAAGGCACTGCGTGAACACTTGAGCCCAAAACCCTCGGTGATAGCCGAGCGATTCCGACTCCACAAGCGCAACCAACGGCCTGATGAATCTGTGCTGACATATATTGCCGAACTACGCAAACTTGGCAACTTATTGCCAGTTTGAGGCAGCTTTAAACGACACATTACGCGACCGACTAGTAGTAGGTCTTCGTCAAGAGTCTATTCAAAAGGGACTACTTTCAGAGACTGACCTTGATCTGGAGAAAGTAATCAACTTAGCAGTTGCTATGGAAACAGCAGCGAGGGATGCAGCTGAAGTACAGGGGGTGAAAACTGAGACAGTTCACAAGATTAACACACAACCCAAACCGCGTCAACCTCAGATATTCAACAAGAAACCTACGATGAGAAACACTTCATCTTATGCACGTCCAACAACCAAGAGAAACACATGCTACCGCTGTGATGGTGAACATCCAACCTCCCAGTGTCGACATATTAACTCCGTCTGTTCTTACTGTCAGAGGGATGGACACATTGAGCGAGCATGCATGTAGAAGAAGCGCAACAGAAACAAGGGACGTAACACTTCCCTATTCTACAATGAAGAGGAGGAATTTGACGTCACATCATAAACCACCAATAACAGTGCACCCCGTTATTGAGGGCAAGGTCATCAAGATGGAAGTCGACACAGGGACAGCTGTTTCAGTGATCTCAGAAAGTGATTACAGTGCAAACTTCAACACGGTTAATCTTGAACCATCCAGTGAAATACTGCGAGCTTATTCAGGAGACACAATTTAACCCTTGGGAAAGATAAAAGTGAATGTGAAACTCAACTCCCAAACAGCTAACCTTGACTTACTTGTTGTACCACATGGTGGACCAGCTTTACTTGGAAGAGACTGGCTTGGAAAGCTACAACTTAATTGGCAGGAGATCAAGACTCTGCTACCACAATACAATGCAAAAAAGAAAACGAAACAAATTAAAAAAAAACTAAACATAATACAATGACGGGCCTATACACATTTTCGTGAGATATTATTTCAGAATGTTTGACAGATGTCAAAAAAGAGAAAATTGCAATTAAAAAACAAGTGTCAAATTTGTATTAACATTTGAGAGAAATAAATGAAAATCTTTTCAAAATTGACATTTTCAACACAGACACATTTTGCCAGTAAACGAATATGCATCCCACCACGATATTTTGACAGGAGAGGTCTCACATCAGGCACGTAGCATCGTTTTTGAAAGTGTGGGGGGGGGGGCAGACTCATTCAAAAATTCTTGACAAGCCAAAAAAAAAAAAAGAAAAAAAAAGGAACTTATCAAAATCATGAACATCCTTATTCGAGGGGGGGGAGGGGGGGGGGGTAGCGAACTCTACCTATAACTTCAATTGCAATCTGAATTTCCTTCTTTTCATTTTTGACATACCCCCCAAAAAGTGGGGGGGGGGGATGGGGGGGGGCAACTCCATGATAATTCAATTTTCAACATGTAAATTTTAGAAAAATCTTCGCTGCGAGAAAAAGTGAGGGGCAGCCCCCCCCCCCCCCCCCCCCCCGATGCTACGTCCCTGCACATTGCTAAACAAAAATAAGGGCCGAATCTATAACTCTTAATGTTAACATTGCCGCCTATGGAAATTGCACTAGTGGACTACAGCTTTTTTGAAAGTGTACCGACATAAACAATACAAACCTTTGAATGAAGCACTTTGATGAAAATATTGCTGATATAATTTAAATGACAATATTACCTGCACGTTATATAAATGACACTAATAAAGATCATGTTGAACACAAGGAGGCTATTAGCCCAGCTATCCAGATGTTGGAAGACATTTGATCATTCTTTAGCTCTTGAATATCTGTTAAATCAAAACGTATCATAGTTTAAAAAAAGAATATCAAAAGAACATAACTTCTTTAATATTTTTTTTTTTTTTGGGGGGGGGGGCTATATATAAACAAAGTTCACCGTTCCAACCAAATCAATACATTACAAATACTTTGTAAGTGTGTTTAAACTATATAATGTATGCGTTATTACCTTTATCGCACTTTGCATCATAAAATCCGTCTGTGCAACCAGTGAGACAACTTCCGTTAATTTTGTCACAGTTTTTGTTGTAACAGTGCTTACTGCATGGAAAGCAACAATTTTCTCTATATGATTGATAGCATGCTTTATATTGAAATAAAATTGAAACCAATCATTTTTAATAAAATTTATACTTTTTTAGGAAATTTTGAAACACCAGCCTGAAACTCATTTATATGCATTAATAGAATTTCACGTCTCTTTATTTGTTTTTCTACAAACAATATATCTGCGAGCCAATGCTCACTATTGATACCCCCGTTTTGATGTGAAAAAGCGATAGTGTCGAACATTGCCAACAGATGCCAAGTATTGTATAAAATGTCTGCCGTCGTTATTTCGACATGGTAATTCCGACTTTAGAGAATGTATTTTAAACATTCCGATTACAATTATAACAAACTTATTCATTTAGCAAAGAACTTGACTTAGAATACAAATTTACTACTTTGAATGATAGCAGATTAACAGCTATCATTTATTTAATTAAAATGCATATATTTATGCATATATGTATTTATTCTTCAGATTGACTTGTAAAAGGCATAAACCAGCGTTTTACTCAGTGCACTAAGTGCATTATATATGTAAACCAACTAGGAATGGATGGTGTGACGTCAAAAAAATAATTTTTATTTTATTTTTTTTAAGGAGTCTCGGGGGAGAATGTTTCAAACATACGATATCCTTTAAATTTTTTCCGATGAAAGGTCAACTTATGAGTAAACGATGTGCCAAATGTAAAGGACATTGACCGGATAGTTTATCTGTTTACCGCGCTCAAATTTTAGTCGTTTGTCCGTATCAGCCCCGTTATTTTATATAGGATTATATAGGAAAAATGAGGTTATCATTTTTAATTTCATATGCAAGAAATTACAAACATACGATTTTCTTTTAATTTTCAGCAATGAAAGGTTAACGTATAAGTAAGCTTTTTGCCAAATTAAAACGAAATGGACCGGATGGTTTTTATGCTATCCTATAAACTTGTCTTGCCAAATCATTTTACATATAGAATTGTATAGAATAAAAAGATGTTTACGAAACAAATTCAATTTAATTTGTATTAGATAAAAAAAAAAATGCGATTCCCCTCATATAGAGCATGAAAGTATCGTACAATTTTTTGTTTTGCAAATTATAATTTCAATTTCAATTATTGACGCTGCAATAAAAAATGCACGACGTTTATGTTTGTCAATTGTGTCGTCAAAGTCTAAACTGACGTCATCGTAAGACGTTGACTCCGACGTGGTTAACGTCGATTTTGAAAAAGCGGCGAAGTGATAAAAGTACTTCAGAACATTATTCTAAGGATTCATTTCACTAAAAATAATTTTCATGTTATGTAATTTTTTTTAGAATAAAAACATTATATATTAAACAATGTATTCGAACTTTTTACTCTGCATTTGCGTTTTACGACATTGAAACGATTTTCCTTAAGTAATGCGCAATACCCTGCGCAGGAGGCGCACAATTTTAAACCCGCGACTGACCTTAAATACAAAAGTGTGGTTCGTCATGTCGGCCTCCAGTAAATACGATTTCTTTAACTTCAAACGTGCACTAAAGCTTAATTATGTAGTTAATTTTCGAAACAACATAACCACATGTGATAATTTAAATTACTTTATTAATATAAATAAAATACTAGATACGATCTCGTTACGAGTAACGAGTAGGTCTTCCGTTCAATATGTTAAACGATACGATAAAAATATTAATGAAATTTCAGAATTCCCAATCAACCCCTTTCCTTTTAAGTAATGTATACGATTGTCAATATCCTGTACAATGCTTAACAAAGTGTTTTGCTTTTTCACATACAGCACATTAAAGATTTAAGATTTTAGTGCCTTAAAATCCCTAATTATGTCGTCAATGGGTGTAGCAATGAGTTTTACAAACTGATTTTGTTACGATCAACAACTTTGCTTCTATAATGCATTACAAAATCTTTATCGTTTTTAAGTTATCTGTAATAGAGTTTACGAGTGTCTTGGCCCCTAATTAAAGGGGCCAGCCCCTTTTTCTTGTATTCATTCGAAAGGTCTCACGAATACTAACAATTTTTGTACTTACACCTATCTTAAATTGTTGTTCATTTTTGAGATACAAATGATTGAATTTTTTAGGGGCCAGCCCTCTAGATCCTTCATGGGGACAAATATTAGTTTTTTGATTAGTGGAATCGATTTAAATTATCAACGGAAGCATTTCCTCTTCTACAATGCCTAACAAAATATGTTTCCTTCTCTAGATATATTGCGTCAAAGTTTAAGTACTTTGGCCCCTAAAAATCCCTTCTTACATAACAAATGGGCATAGCAATGATTTTTTCTGTTAGATATTGTTACGATCAACAACTTTGCTTCTATAATGCATTACAAAATCTTAATTGTTTTTAAGTTTTTTGTAAAACAGTTTACGAGTCTATTGACTCCTAATTTAAGGGGCCAGCCCCATTTTTTGATTTTATACGAAAGGTCTTATGAATACTTACATTTTCTGTTCTTACGCATATCTAAAATTGTTGTTTATTATTAAGACACAAATGACTGAATATTTTAGGGGCCAGCCCTCTAGATCCTTAATGGGGACAAATATTAGTGTTTTGATTAGTGGAATCGATTAGAATCATAACTGCAAGCATTTTCTCTTCTACAATGCCTAACAAAATATGTTTTTTTCTCTAGTTATATTGCGTCAATGTTTAAGTACTTTGGCCCCTAAAAATCCCTAATTACGTAATAAATGGGCGTGGCAATGAGTTTTCCTGTTAGATATTGTTACGATCAACAAATTTGCTTCTATAATGCATTACAAAATCTTTATCGTTTTTAAGTTATTTGTAATACAGTTTACGAGTCTCTTTTCCCCTAATTTAAGGGGCCAGCCCCTTTTTCTTGATTTTATATGAAAGGTCTTATGAATACTTACATTTTTTGTTCTTACACCAATCTAAAATTGTTGTTCATTTTTGAGATACAATTGATTGAATATTCTAGGGGCCAGCCCTCTAGATCCTTAATGGGGACATACATTGGTGTTTTGATTAATGGAATCGATTAGAATCATCATTGTAAGCATTTTCTCTTCTACAATGCCTTACAAAATATGTTTCGTTTTCTTGATATATTGCGTCAAAGTTTAAGTACTGTGGTCCCTAAAAATCCCTAATTACGTAATAAATGGGCGTGGCAATGATTTTGTCTGTTTGATATTGTTACGATCAACAACTTTGCTTCTTGAATGCATAACAAAATCTTTATCGTTTTTAAGTTATATGTAATAGACTTTACGAGTCTCTTGGCCCCTAATTTAAGGGGCCAGCCCCTTTTTCTAGATTTCGTTGAAAAGAACTTTTGATTTTCCACCACTTTTGTTATATATGTCTTAACAAAATATCAACTGATAAAAAGATACAGATCAAAACGTATGAAAATTTTGAATAAAAATTCGTACCCAATTTTCGTGCCTAAGCGAGCTCCAAGAAACGGCGCCACTGGCGTAAAACAAAATAATAGTGCACAACTTCAGACTATAGACTACCTATCCTGAAAATTTCAAAGTCATATCTCTGATAGTTTCTGAGATCAGCTCTGCACAAAATTGGTCGTAAAAAACTACAAAATGGCCGATAAATCGGTACCGGAAGTGACGACAACAAAAATTTCAAAAACATATAAAATTCATATCATGACTTAGCATCTGTGAAAAAATGGTTGAAATCGGCTGAATAGTTTTCGAGAAATCGCGTGCACAAAATTTGGAAAAAATAATAATAATAATAATAACTAGATCTCGTTACGAGTAACGAGTAGGTCTTCCGTCCGATTTGTTTTATATGATACGATGAAAGATCGATACTCTCTGCCAAATCTGAGAACTCGTTGAAACTAGGTTTTTTGTCTCGGGACCGGAAACGGACGAACGGAATTGATGAATGAAAAGAAACGCCGACATTTCTTGTACATTTGCCTAGTGTACATAACTGTTTATCGGGCTAGATGGAACACCAAAAATACTCTGTTAAACTTGTTAATACATGAATTGTTTGAACCCTTCCGGTGAGAACCGGAAGTGACGGTTGACAATATAAACCCGTCAAACACATCTTCAATAAAATGTCTATCATTCATAAAAGTTTCGTGTCTCTATCACTTACAGTGACTAAAATCTCGCGAGTATCAAATTTGTAAAAAAGAAAGCTACCTAAGATATTTTGATATATCTCACCGGAAGTAGGATATATTTGCTTATTTAACATTGTAAAGATGACATATATAAGATTTAATACTGATATATTCATTCCCTGTAAAATAAAAAAAAATAAGAAAAAAATAAATTTTGAAGTGCTTCCGGTGACGACCGGATGTTACGACGAATCAAACAAAATAATGTAAACACAGTTACATACTTAGGGCTATCATCCCACAAAGTTTGGTTGTTCAAGTCGTCAACGTTTTTGAGATCTCGTGGAGTCAATGTTTGTTTGTCTCTTGACAGGAAACGGACAAACGGAAGTGCTCAGTGAAAAAAAAGTTAGTATTTATTTAACATTAGAGAACTGTTCTTTATTGTTTATCAACTGAACTAAAATTGTCAAAGAAAAACATTTAAACTTTCAAACAACTTGATTTGTTTGAACCCTTCCGGTGAGTACAGGAAGTGACGATGGACAAATTGAAAGCGGTTAAACGAATTTTCTATCAAATGTCTATCATGCATGTAAGTTTCGTGTCTTGATCACTTACAGTTTTTGAGATCACGCGGGTACAAAATTTGTTTCTAAAAAGCTACCTGAGAAAATTGAGATATCTCACCGGAAGCAGACCTGTTTTGTTTATTCAACATCGCATAGATGACATAAGTAACAATTTATACTAATATATTCATTCTATGTATAATAACTTAAAGACATAAAAAAAAATATTTTTTAGTTACTTCCGGTGACGACCGGAAGTTACGACGAACAAAACAAAAAAGTTGAAACAGGTCTTCAGACATTGGTTTATCATCCTACAAAGTTTGGATATTCAAGTCCTTGTCGTTTCTGAAATATCGAGGAAATAAGATTATTTCGTGGGACAGGAAACGGACAACCGGAAATGAATTTTAAAAAAAACAATAGAAAAAGCCTGGAGATATTATCACAATCTAAAATTCCTGAAAATTTAAGGAAATTCTATTCAGTCATCTCGGAGATATTCTCCCGAGGAAAAACATGGGAAAAAAACAAAACAAAATGTGCACCCAAATTTCGTGCCTCGTTGAGCTCCAAGAAATGGCGCCACTGGCATAAAACTTAATAGGGCTCAACTTCAAGCTATAGTCTACATATCCTGAAAGTTTCATAGTCATATCTTTGATAGTTTCTGAGATCAACTCTGCACAAAAAAGGTCGAAAAAATTACAAAATGGTCGATAAATCGGTACCGGAAGTGACAACGTCAAAAATTCCAAAAACATATAAAATTCAGGTCACGTCCCATCATCTGTGAAAAAATGGTCGAAATCGGTCGAATAGTTTTCGAGAAATCGCGTGCACAAAATCTGGAAAAAAATAATAATAATAATAATAATAATAACTAGATTCGATCTCGTTGCGAGCAACGAGGAGGTCTTCCGTCCGATTTTTAGAAGAGGAAATGACCTTGCCTTTTATCTTCATCAACAAAACATATCAGGAAATGCAGATGTGATCTAAAAGAGCGTTGGATGAAGGATTACACACCCTGTTGGATCCCTAATTTGAAGGACCAGCCCAATTTTATTTCATATTTTAAAAATAAGAGGTCTTCTGATCTAATAACAAGTCTAAAGACCTGTAATAAAAAGAAACCGAAGAAAAAAAGAGGGTCTTTCTTTGGAAACGGAAGACTAATAACAATAAGAATGGAAGGAAGACGGAAGACCGTGATAATTAATAAACTGATAAAAGACTGTTTTTGTCTAAATATTAATTGAAGAGTGTTATTCAACTTGTACTACAGTCCAACAATCCTTTTATGTTGAATATTTTAGTTAGAAAAATTAAATAAAAAGGAGAGAAAGAAATAGAGAGAAAGAAGAAATCTTGGCCTGTCCTAAAGATTTTATTGTCATATTTCTGATAGTCTTTTTAGATCAGCTTTGCTCAAACTTGGCCGTGAATAAAATGTCAACATATTTGATAGAAAGATAACTTGCACACAAGGGGCAGAGATATGCCACCATAGATAACCATCTTAAATTGTTGTTCATTTTTGAGATACAAATGTTTGAATATTTTAGGGGCCAGCCCTGTGGATCCCTAATGGGGACATACATTGGTGTTTTGATAAGTGGAATCGATTTAAATCATGAATACAAACATTTTCTTTTCTATGATGTCTAACAAAATATGTCTACTTCTCTAGATATATTGCGTCCAAGTTTAAGTACTTCGGCCCCTAAAAATCCCATATTACGTAATAAAGGGGCATTGCAATGATCTTTTCTAATATATATTGGTATTATCAACAACTTTGCTTCTATAATGGATTACAATATTTTTATCGTTTTTAAGTTATTTGTAATAGTGTTTACAAGTCTCTTGGCCCCCTTAAAAAGGGGTCAGCCCCTTTTTTCTTGATTTTGTTGGAAAGAACTTATGATTATCTACCACTTTTGTAATATATGTCTTAGCAAAATATCAACTGATAAAAAGATACAGATCAAAACTTTGAAAATTTTGAATGAAAATTCGTACCCAATTTTCGTGCCTAGGCGAGCTCCAAGAAATAGCGCCACTGGCGCAAAACAACACAATAGTGCACAACTTCAAACTATAGACTACCTATCCTGAAAATTTCATAGTCATATCTCTGATAGTTTCTGAGATCAACTCTGCACAAAAAAGGTCGTAAAAATGTGCAAAATGGCCGATAAATCGGTACCGGAAGTGACGACAGGAAAAATATTAAAAATGTATGAAGTTTATCTCAAGTCTCATCTTCTGTGAAAAAATGGTTGAAATCGGTCGAATAGTTTTCGAGAAATCGCGTGCACAAAATTTGTGGAAAAAAATAATAATAATAAGAAATCGTACGAAAACAAAAAGGTCTTCCGTTGGAAACGGAAGACCTTAATAATAATAAGAAACAGTACGAAAACAATAAGGTCTTCCGTTGGAAACGGAAGACCTTAATAAGAAACAGTACGAAAACAATAAGGTCTTCCGTTGGAAACGGAAGACCTTAATGACTTTCTTTCCCCTTTAACTTTAAACTACAACACATTTGACTTTTGACATTTGACGCATGCTTACTTATTAAATAACAATGTAGAAAAGAAACAAACATATTGTAACATTTCATAAAAGAATATTAAAGAATCCCAGAGGAAAAAGAATGAAAACAATTTACACTTTTCACTGCAGTTTGTATCATAAAAATATGACTGATACTGTAACAATAGTATACTAACCAAAGTCGAATGCATCGTAGTTCTTTAACAGGATATTAATGCTGTAAATTGAGTTAGCTCAACCAAAATCTACTTTCCATCAAACAATACTGCATAGACTTGATTCACCTACATCATTTGTCCTCAAACACGTGATATTTCTATAAATTGCACCATTTGCACCACAACCGGCAACATGCATCGTGCTTGATTGTGTCGCAATGTTTTAAAGGAACTGTAAGCCAACATTATGAAAGTAATTTATTTGACTGACGACTTAATTATATGAGTTTCAAATTATCATTATCAACTTTAGGTTCTGCTCTTCCTAACTATTTTTTTCGAGGAAACATCGCAGGCAGTCCAATGAATTTAACGGGTTATAAAAAGCGTTAAATTGTTCAACACTGTTTAAAAAGGTATAAATGGTGTACAGTACCGATCAGACCCAACCTAACAGAAAGTAAACCCCAACTAAACCCTGGGTTTACTTTCTGGATTTACTCCGGGTTAACTAGAGTGGACCCAGCGTAAACCCAAAGTAAACCCAGAGTGGACACAGAGAGTACACCCCGATCAGAGGAATATCACTGAAAACAGACGCTACATGTGTATTTGGAAGATACAACGGGCGGGAATTACAGGCAGTAAAATGTAAGTTGTGTATTGTAGATACAAGATGCAGGATAGATGATAAAGATAACAAAGTAATTTAATATCAGTACTCATCCTGTTCCACATTTATGGACCAATCAAAATCGAGAACTATCTCAAGTATTTATGAAATTGTTTCACAAAACGTACTGATTCATGGTGTACGTAATAGTTACATGATGACACGAGATGATGCATACAAAATATCAATGAGTGTTTGCACTCGAGGAGGCGGAGCCTCCGAGTTTGAAAAAACGAAGCGATATTTTATGCATCGTCGAGTCGTCAATCATGTAACTGATTTATCTTATGACCTTTCATTGACCTCTTCCTTATAGTTTGTAATTTTTTTTCATCTCCTAATTAAGATTTTTAAACCGCAACACGTGACTTTCTTAACTCAAAGAGTTTGTGGTATCCAAGTTACCTAAATCCAAATTAGCTAATTTATTTGGAAACATACCATGTGATCAATGACCATCACTGGTGTTGTGTATTTGACTATGTTCATGTTATTCCGGGATTTGTTAATCCGCACCAGTGATCCGGAATTTGTTCATGTTGGTTTTGTATGTTACATTCATTAAAACGTTGTTAAAACGACAACACGTGCTACCATATATCTCCTGATATTTCTCACATATCTTGGCCACACGCAGAGATCTAACAACTGGCGACGAGAGGTAAGTACGAGCCTACTTTCGTTTGTTTACCATGCCACACATCGGTATAATCGAACAATTTGACGATTCAGTTTAATCGTGGGAATCCTACGAGGAGAGATTGAAGGCATTTTTTCTCGCTAATGACATAGACAATACTCATAAGGTGCCTGCCTTGATCAGTTTAATTGGTCCTAAAACGTACACACTTTTGAAAAACTTAATTGCTCCGGCCAAAGCAACCGATAAAAACATTAAGGATCTCCGTAAGGCACTGCGTGAACACTTGAGCCCAAAACCCTCGGTGATAGCCGAGCGATTCCGATTCTACAAGCGCAACCAACGGCCTGATGAATCTGTGCTGACATATATTGCCGAACTACGCAAACTTGGCAACTTATTGCCAGTTTGAGGCAGCTTTAAACGACACATTACGCGACCGACTAGTAGTAGGTCTTCGTCAAGAGTCTATTCAAAAGAGACTACTTTCAGAGACTGACCTTGATCTGGAGAAAGCAATCAACTTAGCAGTTGCTATGGAAACAGCAGCGAGGGATGCAGCTGAAGTACAGGGGGTGAAAACTGAGACAGTTCACAAGATTAACACACAACCCAAACCGCGTCAACCTCAGCTATTCAACAAGAAACCTACGATTAGAAATACTTCATCTTATGCACGTCCAACAACCAAGAGAAACACATGCTACCGCTGTGATGGTGAACATCCAACCTCCCAGTGTCGACATATTAACTCCGTCTGTTCTTATTGTCAGAGGGATGGACACATTGAGCGAGCATGCATGTAGAAGAAGCGCAACAGAAACAAGGGACGTAACACTTCCCTATTCTACAATGAAGAGGAGGAATTTGATTCTGAGGAAGAACACTAACAGGAGGGTGAAGGAGAACCACTTTTACACATTACTAGCACTTTCCATATGAAGTCTCATCATGAACCACCAATAACAGTGCACCCAGTTATTGAGGGCAAGGTCATCAAGATGGAAGTCGACACAGGGACAGCTGTTTCAGTGATCTCATAAAGTGATTACAGTGCAAACTTCAACACGGTTAATCTTGAACCATACAGTGAAATACTGCGGGCTTATTCAGGAGACACAATTCAACCCTTGGGCAAGATAAGAGTGAATGTGAAACTCAACTCCCAAACAGCTAACCTTGACTTACTTGTTGTACCACATGGTGGACCAGCATTACTTGGAAGAGACTGGCTTGGAAAGCTACAACTCAACTGGCAGGAGATCAAGACTCTGCGCGCAACTTATTCAACTTACCAGTCATCACTGAAGGATCTACTTGACTGGAATAAGGATCTGTTCGCACCTGGGGTCGGGACCCTCAAACATATTAAAGGGACAGTAACAGTGGACCCTGAAGCCAAACCGATATTTATGAAGGCCAGAAACGTCCCATATTCCTTGAGGATGAAGGTTGAACAAGAACTTGAGAAACTACAGGTAGATGGAATTATTGAGCCGGTGGCACACAGCAAGTGGGCTACCCCGATAGTCCCAGCCATTAAGAAGAATGGCAGTGTTCGGTTGTGTGGTGATTACAGAGTAACCGTCAATCCAGTAATGTGTGTGGACAATATCCTCTTCCCAAAATTGAGGACATATTCGGAACCCTTGCTGGGGGTAAGAAATTTTCAAAACCTGACCTGACGCAGGCCTACCACCACATGAAACTGGATGATGATTCACAGGATCTACTTGTTATCAACACCAATAAAGGTCTTTTTAAGTACAACCATAAGGCATCGCATCCGCTCCAGCTTTATGGCAACGAGCAATCGAGCAAGTACTACAGGATATAACATCAACACAAGTGATCATTGATGACATTATTGTTACCGGTCACAATGACGAGGATCATTTGCAGAACTTGAAACTTGTCCTGGACACACGCGATTACCGCTGTAACGCAGACAAGTGGGCAAATGGACGAATCCATTCTCGAACTGGACCCCTGTCTTACAAGGTGGACGTCAATGGAACGCCATGGAGAAGGCACGTTGACCAGATAGTTGGAACTTCCAAAGATCAAGCTGCTGACCTAACTCCAGTGGACATCCATGCTGGAAGTCCGTTTGAGTCATCCGTGAATGTACCATGTCCTCCTGACAAAAACAAGGAATGCTTGACGGACACCGCGAGCAGTACACCAACACCACGTCGAAATCCACCGCGAGCCCGAAACAAACTGGTCAAGTTGAACTTCTGATTTTGTTCGTTACTTGGCATAGTCATGTTAATTTACCAAGATAAACTAATGCTGAATGTTCGGTTATCCTGTAGCATTTATAATTGTGTTTCATTGATTAGAACTAGTTGGTGCTATTACATTTTCACTTTTGTTAAAATGGTAACTCTCCAACCAGTCAGGGAGGAGTGTTGTGTAGTGTATTTGACTATGTTTATATTATTCCTGGATTTGTTAATCCGCACCAGTGATCCGGAATTTGTTCATGTTGGTTTTGTATGTTACATTCATTAAAACGTTGTTAAAACGACAACACGTGTTACATATATCTCCTGATATTTCTCACATAACTTAGCCACACGCAGAGATCTAACAACTGGACATTCATTATTTACACCGCACTCCGAGAAGATGGACGGATTTGAAGGGGACGACTTTCAACTCGGCCAGGCAGTCGCAGAGTACGAACAGAGCCAGTCTGATCTAAATCCGGATATTGGATTTGAGTATTTCGACCTAAAAGATTGGTGTTTGGAACCTTTTCCCGAGCGAGTTAAGCAGGAAACCGAATCCGCAAAGGTAGGAAACTAGATACGGAAAACCGCTATCGAGCATCGACATTAGCGCGCTTCAAAAACGTCAGGAGAGTAAAAACATGCGCCGCACACGTCATAGACATTGAAAGTATTCAACTACTGGAGAACTCAACGAAATCAACAGCATTGTGACATTTATGTAATCCCCGAGTTACTTACAATTCATATCAAGAACTAGGATTCACTTTATCGTGGTTTGTGATTGAAGCCAGGCGCACGGATAGTTCCACCAACCCCCTCCCCCCCCCCCCCCGACTCTATTTCAGATCTGTTCCGGTATCCTGCGTTCCATGCGGGAGGAAGACATAAGTAATATGAACTTTTTAGATGCGAAGGATGCCCGTGTCCATGACTTCAGGAAAACTCTGGACGCGCCTATGACGAAATTTGCATCTCAAGGAATTGGTGTGTCTGTCAAGCAAGCGGATCCGTTAACTTAAGAACAAGAGGACGTGCTTTGGAACAAGAATTTCCTTGAACCACATTCTTCAAAAACCTACATAAACACAGTGATTTACTATAATTGCAAAATTTTGGATTTGCGGGACCTAGATGAACACATAAAATTGGAGGTATGTCAGTTGAAATGCGACGTTTCCGACGGCAAAACATATAGTGAATTTTGTGGGAGCACATCAAAGAATTTTGCTGGAGGACTTCACCAGAGGAACATTCTTGCAAAATCGATCCTCCACTTCTCTGAATCGGGAACGCCACGATATAAATATGCATCTTACATCTCTATGGTGGAACAAAGTCTATTCTATAGACGGCCACTTCCGGGACCTGAAATCCGCTTAGGAATTCAACCTATGTGGATCAACAAGTTGAGAACCATTATCAAGACCATGTTGTGCTGAGGCAGGGTTTGTTGGGAACTTTTCAAACCACTCTGGGAAACGCACTTGCGCAACGACTTTGTTTCAGTCCGGAAGGTTGCATGATTTAAATGTAAAATAGTATTAAAATTACCTGTGCATTGGATTTTTTTTTATGTGCGTGATGTTTAATTTGCTTTTTTTTACTCTACTAGGTTTTGAGGAACAGCAGATAATGGAAAGAACAGGCCACCGTAGTTCCGCCGTAAGAACTTACAAGAGGCAATCTGAGTAGCAACTTGTTGAGGTAAGTCGTGAATTAGAGCCACCTCAGAAATCCCTTAGGCAGCATGGGGATATCGGGAAGGAAAACGCAACAACCCTGGAGCCAGTAGATGCCAAAGAGAGAAATAACGCGATTACCCGTCCGAAAACGCCGGAAAGGAAAATGTGAAAATTCCTATGACTGAAGAAATTATTCGCTTGGAAAATTGTTCAGTATCAATGTCTTTTTTGTAAATGAAATGATGTAGGCTATTTGATTTTTTTTTATTTCTGCACAAGGAATGGAAAACTTGAAACCAGCTAAATTGAACTGTTATGATGATTTAACTAGTTTTATGAAAAAACTTCACCATTCATAATTGTTCGGATGTTTTATTTTCCGTTATTTGATATGTTTCCATTAAAATTGAAATTAACATGATCTTGATTAATTTGCATAACTCCTCCTACATTTAAGTTCAAAGAGTTTGATATCTGATGCTTAATATCTAATATGTGATATTTAAAATATCTCCACATTTTTGGTAATATGCGAAATACATCTTGATAAAGATCAAAGGAAAAGTTGTCGGTCATGGTATAAATATTTAAGAACATAATCAACATTTTTTTACTCCTTTATTTTGAATTAAAAATAATTTTACTTTTTCAGAAACATCATTTAAAATACAATAAGAATGGTGTTTTCTTTTAAAAACCTAATCATCTTTAGACTACAGAATACAGTTTTAAAAGTTAAAGGAATGCATACATTCTTTCGAATACATGTCGTTTTACTGGATCGCTTTTATTTCAGTCTTATTGTTTCTATATATGAATTACAATCCCAAGGAGGAAAAATGCACCTAAATACAAACTTAACCCATCCATTAAAAAAACGACCCTTTTCCATTAAAGTCGTCTTTGGAAACGGCTGTATCCCATTTGGGATTCAAATAATTCAGTCAAAAGAAACCAGGAAGGAATGTTGAGACAATAAGGTGACATTTTAAGCAATGACACATGTCAATTTGCTGTATGGATCTGTGTAGAAAATAAATACAGACGGAGAAAGGAAACAATAACAAAGACAAAACTTGAATTATATTGATGAGTCACTGAAAATATTAGACGAATCAGAAAGTGAATATGAAAAATCAAATTTGGGAGTAGCTGTTAAAATTTAAAAAGTTTAAACAAAGACCAAAACTTAAAATCGCAGTCTAGATAAGAAATTTGACTGTGTACAAACATTTTATAACTTGTATGGTTAAAAACCCTTTTGTCTACTAGCTCTTAGAGTAAGTTCCTGCTTTATCGATATGTACACACAACATGTACATGCAGCCTGTTCTGTGCACGCACATCAATATAATTTTCAAAATTGCATGTAAAATATTTTCACATGGTATTTTTATTTAAAACTAAATGGTTAAACGCAATGATTTGGTCCAATAAAAAGCCATTTAAACATTTTTTTTTAGAATAACTAGTAATGATTTTCGTTTTAGTTTTTTAATAAGATATGCACGCATAACCAAATACATGTAATATTTTGGCACTTTAAAAATCATCGTATTATTGTATTCTGATACAGAAGTTCTTCTTTTGATAGATCGAGTTCTTGATAAGTTGAATCTTCACCAGCTTTAACATCCAATTCGGTATCTGTGTAGTAAATGGACCTCTTTGAGCATGACAACAGATCTCTTGAGATAGACACCTTCTTTGTATAAATTCCCCTGAAAAAAGAATATGTATATAAAAGAAGTAAGATTGTAAAACTGTATTATAAAATTAATGCAGGTTATAAACAGAAAAAGGTCTCATAACCAAGACTTTAATGATTATAATTTATTTTTGCAATAAAATCGAAAATTTATTTGTTGATTTTAATTAAATAATAATTATACCTGCACAGTAGACAAACTCCAATAATAAAAATAAAGTTGATAACAAGTGAAATCGATAATACAACATTCCAACTGCTTGAACTCGAAAAATCTTGTCTCAGTATTATATATTCTGTCAATTAGGAATAGAATATTGCAAGTCAGGTGAAATATTTTTTTTGCTGGATGAAGTATGTTTGCATTTGGTAAACACTTATTATACATTTCTGTGAAAAAAATAATGTTAATTGATTTCATAGCAAGCGCAGCTCGCCGGTGTGAGGGTGGCGCGCTCTATCGACTAGTGCGCGGGCGAAAAGAACATATCCAATGTAAACATTATTCAAGAAGGAACAGTATAAAAGTATATCCCAGAATTCCTTTGTTCCAGTAGTCCGATGCCTTAAATGACTGACCATTCACTGGGAATTTAACGTTTCATGAGAGTTATTAACTTATTTCAAGTATCGCCTAAGCTTTGGTTGAAATCAAAAGCTCTATTACTTGTCTTCTTTTCTTCGAGAATTATTTAAAATATGTAATATGTATTTGTTTTTTTCGTGATACAAGTAATAAACATGAGGTAACGAGTACCTCGCTTTTTCAGTGTAATCTAGGTTCCTTTAGCCGATTCGTATTTACTCTAATTCTCTTAATTGATGAAAATATGGGAGGATGGTGAGGAGGAGGTTCAAGGGTTTTAGGAATCTCGGGTTATCTATACCCTGGCTTCATGAACATCATAATCAAGCATTCATTTTATCTCAAATATATATATGCTTAAAAAAAGATTTCATAAGCTTAAATACCTTCATACTATATGACCAAATTTGCCCCATCATAGGGTCTTAATCCCTGACCCAGGGACCACGAATTTTACAATTAAGATGGTGTGCTTCATAGACATAATGAGCATGCATTTAGCTTTTCTCAAATATATATGGGAGTAGAGAAGGTTTTCTAAGATTTCTTACATTTTTTACTATATGGCCATATTGGGCCCACCCTAGGGTCCCAGGGGCCATGAATTTAACAATTTAGGTAGAGAACATCGTGGACACCAGAATGATTCATTTAGTTTTTCTCAAAGTTGTATGTGGGTAGAGAAGATTTTCTAAGATTAATACATGTTTACTATATAGCTATATTGTCCCCACCCTGGGACTTGAACCCCTATCCCAGGGGTCATGAATTTCATAATTAGGAAGAGGGCTTCATGGACATCCTAACCATGCATTAGAGTTTCTCAAATATATTCGTAAGTAGAGAAGAAGATTTTTCAAGATTTAATACATTTTACTATATGGCCATATGTGCCCCACCTTATGGTCTGAACCCCTGACCCAGAGGCCATGAACTTCACAATGTTTGGAGAGACTTCATTGACATCATCACCATGCACTTAGTTTTTTCCCCACACGTGTGGGAATAGAGAAGAATATTTATGAAAAGTTGGCCTTTTTTCGCATATTTGGCCCGCCTATGAGGTCCCGGGGATGGTAAGGTCATAAATTTCACAATTTAGATTCCACTTATCATAGATATGTTTAACAACCAAAATGGTAACAATTGGCCTTGTAGTTTTCAAGAAGAAGTCAAAAATGTAAAATTGTTGACGGACGACGAACACCGACGGACGAAGAGAAATTGCAGTAAGTCACCTGAGTCACCTGAAAAATATCAATGAAGAAGATGCATTATGAAACCATTAGGTGAGAGCGGGATACGACTTAGTCACACCTAAAGGAAGGGGAATGACTAAGAGGTATATATATATATATATATATATATATATATATATATATATATATATATATATATATATATATATATATACTAAGCACAAACATTGCAATAACTCTCAAATTGGCATATACCTGCCCATAGTGAAGGATATAGATATACATAATGCCGGGGGAAATTCCCTATACTGGAGCTCCACCTCCGCCCCGGCCGGGGCTTGAACTCACGACCTCTGGAACCCACTTTCCTAGCAGTAAGCGGCCAGCGCGCTAACCACTCGGCCATCTAGGCAAGAAAAAAATATTGCTTTCGATGACGAACGGAACCTAGTACGCTGGTCGCTCACTACACGGTCATTTGAGCTACAGGTGGGATACAGTAAAACGACAATTTGAGAGGATCGGAACGATTCACATTGCATAGATATATACATATAATAAGCAGAAACATTGCAATAACTCTCAAATTGACATATTCCTGCCCATAGTGAAGGGTATAGATATACATAAAATACAGGAAAATTCACTATATTGGAGCTCCACCTCCGCCCCGGCCGGGGCTTGAACTCATGACCTTAAACTGTATTCCACCTGTATATCAAACGACCATGTAGTACGCACACCGTCTTATATATATATATATATATATATATATATATATATATATATATATATATATATATATATATATACACACACACACATATATATATAAAATATTTTGGGATACACTTTTATACTGTATATATATTTTGTCATTATTAGGTCTAACAAAGCATCGATAATGCGTAAATAATTGCAATAAAGAACGCTCCGAACTATACACACTTATTAAGGTGTGTCAGTTCTATTAACTCTCGTTTGAATATTGTCCAAATCATGGTATACATTTTTTATAATGTATCGTTGAGGAAGGGACCGCCCACATAAGTGATGGAATCTCTTCAGTTTAAAAGATAGTTTTTTAAATAAAGAATAATATTTTAAATATTACTAACTCATCCAATGCCATATTGATTAATATATAGAAAACAAGTTTTTCTCAATGATCAGTTATAATTACCTTTAGTGCATTCACATTTCGAGCTCTGTTTAAAATATTCACATGATCCATCTATATGTTCACATGTTCCATTGCAGTTCGGAGAACATGAAAAGGAGCAGTTTTCCCCATAATATCCGGCTTTGCAAGCTTAAATCAAAAAATATGTATATTGTTTTAAAAAGATAATTTATAATGTCATAAAATGTCATTTAAGAGTAAGTATATTGGTTTCTTACAGCTATTACAATATTCTTCCACATATCCAACTTGACATCCACCAGGACACACTCCACTCACATGGTCACATGGATCATTGTTAATGCATAATAAGAATTTTTTTTTCACTTTTATTTACATTTATTGACTTCAGTATATTAAAATCGCTTGTGAAATAGAATTTTAAAACCCACAAAATGTTCATTTCTTTTGAAATTGGGATGATTTTGTCCATTCATTACTTTTTAGTCCTTGAGAGTCCAAAGATGGATTTTATATATTAGTAAGAAAACATAAGAGAGTTTCTTATTAACATAAAATTTCAGAAAATGAAGCGCCACTTTCTGAGAAATTCTTTCTCAAAAATTGACAAAAATGAATAATTATCATTTTTTGGCATCCTGCCAACATTTGTCCTCTTGGGTCATCAATGTGTGTATAGAAATATGAAACAAAATATGCAACAATTAATTGTTGCAACTTCTTCTTTAAGAATATAGTCTTCTTTTCTTCAAATGTTGTTTAGACATGTTTTAATTAGTTACTGAATTTGACAATTTTTTCCTTAAATTTTCTGTATTTTAGAGGCATATTAACCAGAATGTAATACTGGCTGTTACTATAAATAGAAAAATCCAGTGAAAAAACAAACATCATATATCTGACTCTAAATGGGTATCCTTTAAAGCTATGATAAAATGTTGTTCATTCTTGAGACATGCTACCACGGCTTTTTTCCATATTTGCATGGTTTTATCGTAGACATGTTTTAAAATGAAATATTTATGTCCTTAAAGACAATTTTTCTAAATCTCTAATTGTGTTTAAGTGAATTTTTTTATCTTTCTATTTTAAAATCATTAGAATGACATAACATTTAACTAAATCGTCTTTTACTTTTTTTTTTTACCAAATTTTCACCGTAAATTCACATCTTTCTTAAATTGCATGTGTTCAACTACATATTTTTTCACTTTTCAAATCAATGTTCAAGGAAAATATTTTTATTAGGTATTATGCAATTGCCATTTTTTATAAACTCATAAGAATGTAGAGAAAGAAAATCACGTAAAAAAATCAAACTATAGCAAATTTCAAAGGAATAAGTAACATAACAACCAAAGTTTATTGTAAACTGTTTTGTTGGGTTTTTTTCTCTAATAAGTAATATTCATATTTGGTGCACGTAAACGCTTAAATGAATTAGCTGTTAACTAGCTTTTTTTTCAACTTCTATACTTACTAGGATTAATGTCCTAACCAGAATTTATCGTAATATTGAAAGGAAGTCAAAAATAAAGTTGAAGTGCTGTATTTCGTAGAGTTGCTTAATTAAGAACAGAAATAATGGAAATATCCTCGCTTTCTTACTATATGCATTCGTAGTATTCACACTAGTTTTGTTACTCGGAACTGTCCAGAGTTAAAGGACTTCTTAGATGACGGAAAATCAAGTACATCAAACTCACGTCCGGGAATCTCCACGGCGGAACTCAAACTGCCCCTATCACAAAAGGCATATCTTTCACGCAGACATTCAATTACCATAATTAAAGAATTATAACACTTTTACACCGATGACTCTTTGATGGGAGGAATGACACTAATCTCAAGCAAAACAAACAACACCTTTACTCTTTAGTAAAGACCCCGACCCTCGGAGGATTTAAAGTAAATGTTTTCAATTATCAAAGAATTAGAATTAGTGAAAAAAATGTTATGTTGGAAATTGAGATTTTCATTAAATTTACAATTAGGCATTAATATTAATCTAAAGTACTGCGCCAGATGCAAAAAAAATCATACAAAGTCGACAGCAACAAATGTTCGTATATTTAATATGCATTCTAATCACTTTAGATATATTAATTTTCTGACAAAATCAACGCATTTTGAAAAATTCTTCTGAAGTATGTTAAATGTGTAATCAAGTCAACGCACTCATTAAATATTAATAAAAGTCCGTTATGAGTGATTATCATTTTTTTTATTTGTGAATGGAACACTTTGAAAACAATTCTGTATAAATTACACATGTTGGACCTTTTCTCAGTAAACTTCATGACTAAGTATTTTTGCCTTTTTGTGTAAATGCCAATGAAAATAATCCGCCGACTTTACGACATAGGGAACAATAAAGGAAAAACCAAGGATACAGTCCTTTTTTTTCTCCCATGACATATCACATAAACATTTTAGTTAACTGGAGTTTATGTAAAAAAAAAACTCAAAAGGGGAAAAGCTTTGTCCTAATCAACTTAGTCATAATAATATTATACAAAGAAGGGCGATCAAGCATTAACTTCTCCCATGATATAAAACATATTAAAAAGCAGTCATTCAAACCTTATCAATTAAAAAATAAGCATTACGACATTTCCTTTTTTGCAATAATAAAACATTTTAATTAAAATATATAACTAATGTATATTTTTGTCATCACGTTTTACATAAGCGCATGAAATTAAAGCTGAGTAAGAAAATAAATCAAACAGGGTTTTTTTTTCTTCAGGATATTACTTATGTTTTGACGATGTTTTGAACCGGTAAGGATAATGGAATTAATTTGCTCCTTTTACAATTCAACATGACATACTTTTCATCAAATTATTAACAGGCGGCGATAAATTGTTTTTACTCGGTTTCCTCCCATTCCATTATCATAGAGTAATACCATCAGTAAAAATTCGATTATAAACAGAAATTAATAGATTTATGAACAAAATATACGTCATAAAGAGAGTAATTTATGAAAAAATACAGAATTAAATGTGACTAAAAATACTATGTTTTTAAAAAAAATAGACTTATTAGTCTAAGATAATTCTGAACATACCAAATCCAAACGTGAGATATAATCCAGCTGCATACAAAACACATTTATAAAAACGCATTTTTGTGATATTATACTCATTACCGCTTAACAGCAAATATCAAACCCGAATAATTCAACGAGGACCTTATAATACCTTATATGGTGTGCCATTTTTGTCATTAAATACAAATTTGTATTAAACTCTATGCATTGGTAAAAACGCTAAATTATTTTTATAATGTTTTATTCTATTTTGGTTAAGGTAGTACAAAACAGATTTGCCAAAATTTTCATCTAATTCAATTTTTCTGAAAATTTTATATTCTGTTCTTTAGAAGGAAAGCTGTAGATGTATAACATTTGAAAGAAATATGACTTAAATAATTATATGATTTATATAATTTTGCCCACATCGCCTCAAATCTAGCATTTCAACTTTTTTTCATGTATTGTAAAATAGAATAGTAATTGTTAGAATTTGCTATGCCAATAAGTTAATTATGAAAATATTACAAATGATTGTGTTGCTATTTATACAAAATGTTTTTTGTTACTTGAAGACACTAAATTGTATTTTAACTGGTAACTTAAAGTAAATTCTAATGTAATATAGTGTAAGAATAGCGCTTGTGAACGATCTTTTTAGAGGAAAAGGTGCAACACTTAAAAGCACCATGATGATTTTAATGGCCCCATTAACAGAGATCAAAAAAATAAAAAATTGACTGTGTTGGTTTTAGATTAAGTTTGTTTTAAAAATGTTTGACAGAGATGAAAATTGATAAAAAAAATCCTAGATAAAGTCATCATGACCTTTCATTATGACCTTGAAATTTGATGTTCATATAAAACCCTAAAACTTGTGATGAATGTGTCCAAATTTAAGGTTTTATACAATTACTGAAGCAAACGTTACACATTGTTTAAATGATATTACGCTCAATTGCACAAGGATCAAATGAATACAATTCAAATATAGGTAACCGTTTCCATATTATCAAAATACAATGTAACTCGGTTTTTTTCTTATTCAAGTAAATGATGGGTATGATTTTTTTTTATCTTAATTAATGGATTGAAAAAAGACTTTTACAATATATTAAGCCATCATTTTGTGCATTTGAGAATCAATTTCATGGGTGCTTTGTACTACCTTAAATGTGGAGAGGAGTATTTTACGCCAACTTAAATACTACTACTATTTAATTTGTTTCCCTTTCATCTAAATTGTTATGTAATTGGAACTTTCGAAGTGAAATTATGCCTGTGGTTTGATACTATAAGAGATGCAGAACTGTTGCTCCACGGGAAATTCGGGTTGACGGACCGTGGAGCTACAGTTCCGTCCATACAAAAATAACCTATATTTATTGCACACAAAAAGGTTGCACACGGTTTTGGACTTAATAAACTAATTTAGAATTATATTCTGTAAATATTTTTATACCAACAATTTCTGTGATATTTTACTACTGATTCACCACTAAACTTGCTTCAAACATTTTTCTAAACACCCTAATCGACCTCAGAAAGTGAAGTATTTTAAATTAACTTCGGGATCAAGAGTCGCCATATTTACCTGCAAACAAACATCATCGTTGCACTTAACGGGACTGGTGAGGGTGTTTAAAAGATATTCAAATGCAAGTAAAGAAATGACATTTAAAGTAAAATGTGTGGAAAATTTTTTGATATTTAAACTTTTACAGAATATATTCCTTAATTAGATAAATGAGCCAAAAACCGTGCGCAGCTTCGTAATAACAATAAATATATAGTTTTTTGTATGGATGGTACTGTAGCTTCACTGTCTGTGAACTCAAATTTCCTGTGAAACTACAGTTATTCAGCTCATACGATAATTAATTGAAAAAAAGATGTAATGTTATGACCATCTCGTTGAAAAATATACCAAAGTATTTTCTATTCTAAACAAAAACAGTGTATGTTTTATTGTCATATTTTCACATTGTATTATTGTCACATTTGTCTCCATGAGTCGCCGTTTGTAAAGACATCTCACTGAACTGCAATTGAAAACATTAAACTTCTCTTATCAACAAAGACTATCTATCCCTTACAGAAACATACAATACACACTTTTTTTAAATGTATCTACACTACCTTATGTAATGCCGATTCTTTTGATATTTCTCGTTCACGAGAAATAAATGCAAACAAATACTGTGGCAGTTTATTGAAATCAAATATTCTTCCATCATCGCTAGCCGAGACTAAAGACCCGCTCGTTTCCTTTACACATTGGGTATTTAGTATGAGTTTCTGCATCGATCATAGATTAGCTGTCTAGAAAGATTGCGACGAGCTGAAACTGAAAATGAAACTGATTTATTTAATTAAACGCCTTTTTTTACATAAACGTATTCAATGGCGTTGTACAAATAGAAACAATTAAGAAAGAATATTTACATATATACAATGACACATGAAGATTTCGAATTAATATAAAGCGTAAAAGTCTCCAAAGAAGTATTTTTTTAATTTGCTTTTAAAATCGTCAATTGCTTTTAACAGCTTAATATGATTAGGTAGTTCATTCCATAGTTTTGGTCCAATAGGACTAAAACTCCTGTCACTAAAAGTTTTCTTTTATTAAAAGGAACAGTGTAATAGCTTTCATAATTTCGGAAAGAACGTAGTTTATGATTTGTTGTTTGCTTGTTGTTTACACATTTATTCTTCTTGCAGGTATTCAAACTTAAAACATATTTTGATTGGATGTAGTGGCTTGTCTCTGCGTCCAATAAAATACAGATAACTGATGACGAAGAATCGTACTAATTTCGCCAATGACTGCAGATAAGAGAAGGAGATCGTAAACTTGGCTAGCAACGATGATTTTCTCAAAGACTATGATAATCTGAACCACAAAAGCGTAAACAATGGTTATATAGAAACTAAAAGTCTCTCACATCATATTGATCTGTTAAGACTTGGATACATTGAAAATGTAAACACAATGTTCGACATCTAAACCACCAGTTTCAGGCAACAAAGTACTTTTGACATTTTAACATCAAAAAAGACCACATAAAATAATCAGATTAACAATTTATTTATATTTTTGCAAATGGTCTAAGCTCTTGTTCCAATTTGCAACAAACTACACGATAGAAACATTCATTTAATTTTACAATTGATTCAATACGTCCGTCTATGTAACTAAATACTGAAAACACCGATCTCGAGATAACAATTCTTTAACCTGACACATATATTGAGAAATTATTTGAAGAATTAATTACGGTTATATTAAACTGGAAAATAGTAAGAATCGTAAGAGGTTTATTCGTTTTATTATAACAAAGTTTCATTGTAAGAATATACATAAAATCAATTGAAATTTTTATCTAAATAAAAAAAAATACAAAAAAAAAATACTTACAGATAACAATGCTAAATGATGCATTAAAAACGTAAAAAAATATTTTATGCGTCTGGATAACAATTACTTCTGTAAAATAATTTTTTAGGTCAACTCTGTTGGTCCTAAACCAATTTTGAGACGTTTGTTCTACAAGGTTCTTATTTAAAAAAATTGTTGATGCCGTTTCAAAGTTCTGTTAAATGTTTAAATTCCATTTAAAATAGTAAATGTTTCCCAATTTGTGAGAAACAATAGAGCATATTATATTACAATATTAGTTATATTAAACAGCTTCTAAAATCAAACGATATCGTAATCTTGTTTTGAAAAGAAGACTACACTATTCTGTTCTTTTTACTTTACATAATGCATGTAGCATCCAGCTCTTCAAATTATCCAATCTGCTGCGCTAGCCCTAAGGGTCGCGAATATAAAAAACAAAATATCGACACACACTACATTGATTTTTGACAAAATTTCTACTTTGGTGAATGATGTTATAATGAGCCTTTGTAATATAACACAATACAAAAATATAATATAATTATAAAGGTCATAAAATACATAAATAATGTATCATAATACTACCGTCACAATTTAAATATACAATTCACTTATTACGTATACAGGATATACATGTAGTTCATACATTGTTCAAAATCATAAAGACACTGTTACTTATATAAAGAGCTATGCACTATTAAAATATACTTTTTGTTTTATTATTTTTTTTTTTTTTTGGAAATAAGCCTGGTTTCCAGAATGGATATGCATAATCTGATATACTAAGGTTAAAGGTCCTAAATATTAAATATTTATATGCATGTACAATTATAGTAACCATTAATGATATACTGCATAACGAGAAAATTTGGCCCATACGTATTTTAACACAAACACAACTGCCAATGAATTGGCGCAATTAAATAGTTTAACGCGTATGCCCAAATTTAACTCGGTGTTAACCAAAGTACGTGAACACGACGACTTTGATTTCTGACTCGCGTACATGGTTAACTGTCGTTTAGAACAATACACCTCCTTTTGTCCAAACCGTCAGTAGATAAATATAAAATACTTCATTTATTGGCGATGGTGTGTAATTTTTTTTTTTTTTTTTTTTGTAAACATGTTTGAGTTATCGGACTTAGAATTTAACGTAGCGACTAGGATGAAACTAGAATGGTTTCAAAACTAAAGTGAGTGAAATCAAAAGCTACCTCACCATGAGCGAATCTTTTTCAGTTATTTTGCATTATAATAACACAATAGAAGGTATCGTCTGAAAATGTTTTATCAGCTGATCAGAGAGCTATAAATTAATCAATCCTGGATTGTCTTGTAATTTTTATGAAAGTAAGGTTTTTTAATTCCTGCGGGGTTTTTTTTTTATTTCGGGGTGGTGTTTTCTTTAATTCTGACTGGTGGGTATTTTTTAATTTTTTACCAAAACAACACAATCTCCTCCCCTCTAGGTATGTAATATAGAGCACATTTAATAAGTAAAAAAGTATGATGTAAGATAGTCTAGATTTCATATCATTGTATTCAAGTTTAGGAATATATATATATATATATATATATATATATATATATATATATATATATATATATATATATATATATATATATATTTTAAACATTCAAAAATCGAAAACAAAATCGGTCAGGGTCAACAATTTTTGGTATGGTTTAGTTATGTATATTTCACTATATATAGTACAAGTCCTTTTCTTTAAGGATTCTTACGTTATAACTTAGACAATATTTTTTAAAATGATACACCTTGAGATTCAAAATAAGTCAAAGTCACAATTTTTGATAGATTTCACTTTTCTAAATATCATCTGTCTATGTTTTAAAAATTGAACTCTTTCAGTTAAAGAATTTTTAAGTTATCTTCTGGACAAAATTTGTGATTTTTTCTTAATTTGATATTGTTAGTGTTCAGCTAACTATATATAAATTATTATATATGGTACAAGTTTAAAGTCTGAATGATTGAGTAACCTGATTTGTGGCCTGGGCCTCGTAACATAAAGCATGCTAAGATTTTGACATAAGTAGGGTCATAAGTAGGACTTAGGCGGAATCTTAGGACCTACATAAGTCCTGCTTAAGTATGTCTTATACCGTAACATAAAGCAAACTTAGCAATGTCTTTGCTAAGTCATGCTTATATTAAAAAGTAAAAACGATTTTTTCATTTCTTTTGTCGAATTTGAATGCATCGGTAATAAAATCATTGTCTTATGTTAATAGCTTGTTTATTCTTGATATCTTTGATATTAGATGGGGGTAGATGTAAATGTACACAGAATTCAAGGTGGCATGTGTATACATACATATGTACCTAAAATTTTTAAAAAGCTCAAAGCGACGGATCTTATGTAATTTATTCAGTCTATTGTTATTACTTCTTTGTTTTGACGAATATTCACTATTTTAGTCGTTCTCGACGACTGCCTGAGGCGTAATATCGCGATGCCGTTAGAACTTGATAGCATAATATAGTGGATCTCTTTTTTATCTTTTGTTCTACATCTTAACTCACCAATAATGCAATTCACATACTCTGAGTATAATTTCGATATACATTGTAATGAAATAAGGCAATCGTCGTCTTTAAAATCAGTGAGGGTTTTTCTGTCTTCAAACGTCTTTTTTTTTCTAATGTCTCATGTTCTGCGAGTTTACATATATAGTTACTTCTTGTAAACTGACCATTACGTGTTTACAACCTATTCAGCATCCCAGTCGCATACTATATGGAAAATGTTACAGCTCATAGGCTCCGTAAGTCTCGGCACTTGACTTCCGTGAAATCGCGAGAATATACACTGCCGGGCAGTCAAAGTTATGGCGTTGTCCATAGCGTACTGGGCAACGTACGTTGACGGTCAAATAAAGTTAACAAGGAAGAGTGAGGCAGCAGTAGAGAGTGACCGAGTGTTGAAATTTGTGTTTAATAAAGAATATCGAGTAATCAATTCATCGGTGCAGGCCTCCATGAGAGATACATCTTACAAAGTTCAAGTGAGTGCACTTCACATGTACCCACCCCGATCATGCCATTTTGCAGTTCAGACGTTTGTTAGTTCGTTGAATTTTATTAGTGTAATTAATGAACCTTCTCAGAGACATATGATACGGCACTTTTTTTTACTGTAGTAAAAGACGAAATTCAGGTAAACTCTAACCTAAAGTGCAGCAAACACCAAGCATCCATTTAGCCATTTAACAAATATGGATCAATAATGAACAAATAGAAAGAACATTATTATAGATAGTATCCTTATGCACGAATTTCTAGTGAACATCAGCATGGTAAATAATACATTCTCAGTAAAAGGCACTTATGTACTCAGCAGGAAAAATAAGATATTCGTGGAGCACTATATAATAATTTATGTATAAATACAAATATTATCACTATGAGCAGCTTTTTCTTGAGGAGAGTGACAATGGGAATTAGAAAGACAGTACTTGTCAGTGTCCAATGGGAGAATTTAAATGTCACCATGTTGCAGCAACACTTCTGTTTGGGTAAGTTTAGAAAAAAATACTTTACAGTCAAAACTGTGTAAACATTAAAAAAAAATAAGGAATCATTATGCAGCTGTCTTTAATGCTGATCCAAAACATGTTTAGTATTCAAGTATAAAGATAATAGCATTTTATGTTGCGTGTAATTATTAATAACACATAATTTTTTTTTAAGTCTTACCAAAGACACTAAATAAAAAATATTTTTAGGTATAAGAAAGCAAGCAAAACAAACATCAGATCAAAATCAAGATTTATATATATATTTATAGAATTGTGTCACAAAACGTACTGCTTCATGTTGTACAGATTTAAAAACATCAACATTTTTATTAGGTCTTTAATTTCGAATCAAAAATAAAATTAAATATTCTGCACAAAAATAAAATTAAAACACATTTAAATAAATGGTGTTGTTGACACTGGCTGACACCTCACACTGTCTTTTTAATATGCATTTTATCAGCAGGTATTGTTTTTTTTTTTTTTTTTTTTTTTTTTTTTGTTTTTTTTGGTTTTGTTTTTTCTTTTGTTTTTGTTTTTTTTTTTTTGGTGAATATTTTATTGCCTCAACAATTATGGTTCATATATTTTTAGAACACAATTCAAAACGTTTCACAATAGAATAAATGATAAATGGCATTGAAACAGATCAATATTATATATGAGTACCTTGGACATGGAGCTAAAATATTGACATGGATCTAAAATATACACGCATCTTAGTTTTAACATAGTTGAAAGCATTAATTAAGGTATTGTTTTTTGCTACCTTTAACAAATGGCCAAATGAGACCAATTGAAATGGATTGAAATCAGTACTGAAATGTTAATAGACCCGAACAATATCCCTGCTATGTTAGAATCAAAAGTACATCAAGACACCAATGAAGAATTTAGTAATTGTGTTTCATAGCTACGTAAATTAAAGTTTATATTCAATAAAGTGGACAATGCATTTGAAGATAGTGTTTAAAAGTAAAAGGAATGCTTTCATTTGTATTTTATCGCAAACGTGTCTCTTTTCTTATCAATTTAATTTTAGTTTTGCCGTTTCTATGAATAATGCCGCAAAATAAAATGTAAAAAGGGAATGTAAACATTGGGACAATAGAATCAGACCACCCATTAACCAAAATTACAATTTTCTATTAAAACGGTATCTGAAAGGTGTTTTCATTTGGGGAGTCACAAATTAATGTCAAAAAAAACAAAACAACATCAACGAAAAGAGTGGCTAAACAAGTATTCCTTTAAAGGAATGATCGGCATGTGATATCATTATTTAGCTTCATGTTATTGTAATGCGAAAACATTTTTTTACCGTTTTGATGATTACCGAATAGCAACGAATAAATAAATCATTATGTAATTGTATTAATGTTTTAATCTCAAGGCAAACGCATTAGATATTTTTTAATCTGCATGTACTTAAAAAAAGGCTATTACTACATATTTAAAATGTAGTGCGAGGCGCAATGCGTGCACAAAATGTAAAATTTGCCGGACGCCTTATACGGTCACAACTGATAGGCTGAAGCCAATGGCAAAGAACAAGTAAACAGTGACTAACTTTACCGCATAGTGTTGTGAAAGAAAAAAATGATAAGGAGAAAAGGGGATAATGAAAAGCTTAAACAAGAAAATAAACCGTGGAGCCAGTTGTAAAGAGTGAAACAGAAAGAGTCGCTGAAGGAGCAGAATCTGAAAGTTAACATGGAAATCAGACCTATATGTAGTAATTAAACGATTAGAAGTGGAAATTCAATAAATAAAAATGTAACTAACACGTTGAAATTTTGGTCCGGGTAATATATTTGTTATTAAAAGACGCAATTTGAATTGCTAATTGCCCGTTTGGTTACTAGCACTAGTATTCAGAGTAAAACTCTGGTTATTGCTCTATCGATATTTGCACACTTCATCTGTACCTTTTTGACATCGATGATTAATGGCATGCAACCTGTTCTATACCAGATATCAACTTAACGTTTAAAATAAGTTCAAATATGATATATTCACCGAATATATTTGTTTCGTTTAACTCACATGCGACTGTAGTGATTGAACGCAATGATTTTGCGCAATAAACAACAAACAAAGCAACTAAAAATTGTAATCCTAGAATCATTCAAAACAACGTCATTTAGACGCCTTATAAATAACTTTGATCTACAGTTTATTATTAAATATAATATGAAGGCAAGATTATTTCTAAATTCCACTTCTTTTTGCTTTGTACATGTAAGAATCATCGCATTGTTGTATTGTGATATGGGCTTTCTTCTCTTGATAGATCGAGTTCTTGATATGTTGAATCCTCATTTGTTTTAACATTGGTATCCGTGTAGTATACTGACTTATTTGAGCACGAAAACATATCTCCGGATACAGAAACCTTCTTTGTATAGATCCTCCTAAAAAAATGTCATCTAATTTAATTATGGAGTAAGAATGAAGCAAGACCATTTATTTGAATACCGGTTATAATATTACAGAGAGTGATTCAAATAAATGTTCTAAATGAAAAACAAATGGGCTATATAAACTAAAAAAAAATATGAAATGTTGACAATATAAAACCGGTCTTTTGTTTACTTAATTAAATTATAACACTACCTGCATAATAGAAATACACCACTGATAAGAAGAAAATTGATAACAAGCGAAACTATAAATGGAATGATCCAACTGTTCGAATTCGACTCATTTTGATACAGCATAAAAGGTTCTGTAAAGAAAAAATAAAATGCTGCAAGTCCATTTCAAAATATTCTTTTGGGATATTTATTAATCTAAATGATTTAAAGCTGATAGAAATTCATTTAAGTATTTGATCGCCATATTAGTTTTGATCGCTCGTCAACTGCCACTTGGGTATATATATACCGGTCAAGAAAGTTACGGTCGATGGCTTTCCGCGGCATTTAGGTTGCACGGACGTCTTAACGAAGGGACTAACCATTGTAGCTATATGTTTGAAAAAATACGTAAAGGAAACTACAATCAATAAAATTTAAGATGGTTTATTCTTTAAAATATATTCTAAGGTATCCCTCTTATATTACTCATATACACATTGTGCTACCTTACTTCGCGTTCACATCGATCACGTGTGTCGTACATGTACATACAGAATGAATAACGCTCTACACCCAACACAGTAGATAAGTGATAAAATAAATGGAAGAAAGCAACAACGATTTTATCAGATTCTACAAAACACTACGTTTTCTAAGTCCATGCTGTCACTGCACGATATGCTACAGTTTATGATTTGCGCATGATGTGCGAGGTTATTACAAAAGGACAAAAAAGTTAAAAAATCTGTCAAGGATTTTTGAAATATGTGCGCCTGTATTTCAGTCTGTATTTCAGTCTGTTCCTTTTTGTCTTTTATTGGATATGCCTTAAGTTACCAGTGCAGATGCTGTCATATTATATTTCTTGAAAACAGGCACGTATCATCGGAGGGGGGAGGGGGCAGGAGGGGGGCTGCTGCCCCCCCCTTTCTTCTTTTTTCTCGCAGCAGACATTTGTATCAAATTTAGATAACATTTTGGATTTTCAATTCTTCACGTATTAGATAGAAAAAAAAAATGATTGATCTTGCCCCCCCCCCCCACTTTTTCGGGAGAATGTACTAAATGGAAGTATAATTAAGGAACCGAACAGTGAAACTGAAGCTAAAGGAATACTATATCACCCCCCCCCCCCCCCCCACACACACACACACACTAAGAATTAGGAGTTTAATGATTTTGATTTTTTTCTATCTCTTGTAAAGTTTTTTTCTGGATGAGGCTGGCCCCACCACCTTAAAAAAACGATGCTTTGTGCCTGCAAAATCTTTCCGTCCATGTAACGTGGTCGGGTGAATAAAATACCTGAATGCGGAGAAGTATTAATAGTCCGGTCCGCTTTATATAGGGGATGTGTACCGATAAACGTAACAATAGAAATCGAAAAGTAATATCGCGGTAGTCAGAGATTAAAGAGAAATACATGTAATGCGTATGAATGAATTCAACTGAGCTTTAAGTTGGTGCTCTTTACACTCTTAAATTTTACTGTTAATAAATATAATATTAGATGTACAACATTAACATAGAAAAAAAACACGTAGGTTTACTTTCATTACACAGATCACCATTGAACCCTTCTGTGCAACAATAAAGGCATCGTCCGTTAAATCTGTCACATGTCTGGTTGTAGCAATGCTGGCTGCATGGATACTGACAGTTTTCTCCGTAAGATTGGACGCATGCTTGAATTATGCAAAAAACAAGAAAAAAATAATCATTAATTTTAATGACATTTAATAATACCCCTTAATGTTAAAATGTAAGGAAATAATTGGTTAACAGCAGTCACATGGAGACCATTTGTATTCCATGTACAACGGACATTATGACGTCATTCTTATAGTAGTATAACGTCGTCAGGTTTTGTATCCAAATTGACATATGTAATATTGTAATGAAACGCTTAATTTTTATTAATATTTTTTTATTGTTTATCATTAACACAAAGGCAGTTGGTTAGAGACACTCGTTACATGGTTTGTAGTGGACCTAATATAGTAGTCAGTGGTCAGTATGGGGTAAGAGCGGAGCTCAAGCCCCCATATATTGAAGTAATAAGACATCAACCGAATCAGTTTTCTTCTACAATAATGATAATTGCTCTATTACAAAATAAATAACAAATAAAGAAATCAGCAAGGACCCACTGTCCTTGTTTTGATCCTTTTTAATATCCCGACAGTAAATTCATTTATAAAGCTTTACACCACTAATATATAGCAAAGACACATGTCATTCTGGTTTCCTTATTTCTGATAATACATTGTAGCACACGGGCACAACAACCATTAACACTCGACTGCAAACCTGAAACTCGTGGCCGACGTGTAGTATTCCTTACGTTGTCTTTTAGTATGTTTTAAATGTTTTTGATTTTCGTGCAATGACAGGTACATTTGATGATACTTTACAATTAAGATTACAAAGGTTTATGTAAGGACTGTATATACATTCAACAAAACTTTTAACTGTTCACCCAGTATAATGTATTTCCAATATAAAATAAGTACATTTTTTTCTCTCTCCGTCGCGGTGAATGATTTTCACTTAACTTTCAAATTGTGAAGAACGAAGCATTGACCTTGACCTATGGTTGCGACCCGAGACCTTGACCTATGTTAAATATAACTAACACTTCCGGTTGGGTTGAATTTCGCTCAGAGCTTAAGGATTGTTTTAAGTTGCCGATAAAAATGATGTAACACTTATGAAATAAAAAATGTATATCAAAATAACGTTTCCTTCAGATTGTTCAACATTTAAAACAATGCTGAGGACAAAATAAACAGCAATTTAAAGTGACTACAATGTGTTGTAGAAACAATGCAGACACCAATATTCAAACGGCTCTGGCTCTGTTCTCAGTGATCATTTTGACTAAGTTAAGTGTTTTTCTTTTTAAACTATCACCAAAGACTAATATTAATCATAAAAAAAATTACAAATCATGTTAAGCACGTGCAGAGAAGCACTAATTTAACGTTTTAGCGTTTTGTCGCGGGTAAATGATTTCAATCAATATTGTTTTATTTTATCTGTGTTATCGATGAGAAGACATATCAGTTACGAAATGTTGAAATTTTCACATCATTTTATTTCGAACCTTCAAATTTATTCTATTTATCAGGATGAACACTTAGAAGTTTTGCTGAGTGTATAGCGACGGAAAAAAAACGTGGAAAAAATGCATTTTACAAGTTGTGTTCAGCTTTTAGTATGTGTCTTGTTTAGCTTTTGGTATATTTCGTGTTCAACTATAAGTATGACATAAACGAAGAAAGAGTGATCAATGTTGGCAAGCGTTATGCTTGTTAAAGAAAGTCTTGCATATAAGTAAGTCAATTTAAATTATCTAGAGCTTTAGAATGTGTTCGTATCAAAAGGATGTGTTGGGTTTTTTTTTATTTCAGAGAAGAGAAACGGGAGAAAGTAGGTATTTCACTTGAATGGGTGATACACAAATTGATATCAAAAGATGACAGATCAACAGAAAAGGCGGGTTTTTTTTGGATGGCGGATGATATTTTGAAAATGACAGTTTTCTTGAAGCAATCATTTGATTGAAGTTGTATTCGTACAAACCCCTCACGATTTTAAAGAAATTATCAGTCCTCTTTTTTAAAAATGACTTTGATGTAAAATACAGGACAAAAAATATCAATAACCCGACTTGTACTAAATTCAGGGAACTGAATAAAGTAGTTGATGCTTAGATAAAAAAGATTTGTTTTCATTACATCTGATTTCTTCATTGATGCGTAAATCACATTATACTGCTTAAATACCATTGCAGTTATGTCTGACGAACGTCGATAAGTGTGAATTAACAAATCATAAGGTAATTCTACATGTAGTAATTATCAGATTAAATACTTTCATTTATAGCTGCACTGTAAGAGGCAATCTTTTTCTGTCATGCACTTTTCTTAAATAGCCTATCTGAATTAGATATCAGGTAGATAATATTCTTGCACACTTGACTTAATTCTTAAATTAAAAATTAACATGATTGTTATTGGTGTAGTAGATGTAATACTTTAAAAACCGTAATAAAGAGAATCTTATAACCTTTAAAAGTACGACTACATTTTATGCAAAAACTGATATTACCGTTGGAGTTATACGTTTTTTTTTTCTTAAATGGTTTATATAAATAAATTGTTCCTGATTCGTTGACGTCATAATAAGCAATTGATCTAATGATCTAAAAACGGACGTGAAATGCAGCGGTTTGACGGAACAAATGTACGAGTTGCGAATTATTGAAAACTTATAAAAATGTACCAAGTAGTATATCTGTAGTGTAATTTATTTAAAAGGCGGAATAAAAAAAAAAGCTTGCATATCGACAAAGACTTGGTTAAAATTCGGAATTGTGAATTATATGCTGAGCTGAGAAAATTACCGCACAGCTTTTTGTTTTTAAACATTTTCTTGATGTTTGCCTTGTGTTTCATAAAACAAAAATTTGATAGCTTGTTTTTTGGCAACATTAAATATGTTTGCTCCTTTGGAACTAATTGTTTGCTCTCCCTGTCACGTCTAGCAATATTTCTTCCCTCAGGGACTCACAAAATTAGTTATTCTGAACCCCAGTCTACATTTGAAATATAAGTTGCATTTACATACCCTTCATATATATACTAGCGGAAAAAAGAAACTGTGCATTATTTAATATATGAAAAAACATTTAAAAATTACAATGAACAAATTTTATTTTTTGTAATACTGTTAACACATGTATACGTAACAACATCTCATAACACATTAATGTCAACGACGAATAACGTCAATTTCAGCACACTCGAAAGTCGCTGTTATATGAAATTGAATTAACAAAATTAATAACGCGTGTGACCACCATTTGCGTTCACGCATGCTTGACAACGACGCCTCATTGATACCTCTAAAGTGTTCAGAAATGCTTGAGGGATGTTGTTCCAGATGTTGGTTAAAGCCTGGCCTAAATCAGCCAATGTCACTGGCTGATTTGGTAAACGGCGTAAACGTCTTTCCATTTCATCCCAGACGTGCTCGATCGGCGACAAAACGGGGGAAACAGCTGGCCAAGGCAAGACATCGATATTCTGTTGAACAAACAAGTCCCTGACTACACGTGCAACGTGTGGCCTTGCGTTGTCTTGCTGCAGAGTGATGTGATTTTGATGTCTCTGTATGAAGGGTATCACATGACGCTGAATAATTTCATCTCGATAGCGTACGCCGGTGAGATTTCCATTGACAATTTGTAGAGGGGTCCTTCCACGTGCTGATATTCCACCCCACACCATAACCGTACCTCCACCAAATTGTCGACGTTGCACAACACAAGCGTCCTGGTAACGGTCCCCAACGCGACGATACACCCTACAACGGCCGTCATTGGTATCCAAATGAAATCTGGATTCATTAGTGAACAGAATATTGGCCCACTCCTGTATTCTGAATCGCAGATGTCGTGTGCACCACCCTAGTCTGGCGATACGATGACGTTGAAGCAGTACTGGGCGCATCGCTGGACGTCTTGGTCTGATGTTTTGCTCGCACAGACGATTACGCACAGTTCTTGGACTAATTGGTCGAAGCCCTGGAATGCTACGGGCAGTCAAACTTGCTGTCTGGAAACGATTTCTCAGATGCACAAGTCTAATGTGGTTGTCCTGTTGACGTGACGTCACACGAGGTCGCCCAGAGCGCGGTCGATCCTGAGTGTTGCCAGATTGTTGAAAACGTCTCCATAATGACTGGATGGTGTTCCGATGAACTCCAAAGTGTCTTGCTACAGTATTTTGTGCCATTCCAGCTTGCAGCATCCCAACAGCACGATTACGTTGGTTTTCGTTGAGTCGTGGCATGACTTAGGGGTACATTTTGTTGAAACTAAAGTGATTTCCTTAACAAAAAAAGTTTAAACAAATCCTTTACAGTTCGTATTCCAAACAGTATTTGCCCGTAAAACTCGTGCGTACAAATTCTTCAATAAACAACAGGTGCTCACTAACCATGAAAAAGTCCGTGCACCAGGACGGTTACCATCCGATATTGTCAAAAACAATACCATTATCGATTGTTTAAATTTCATAAATACAAACAATAGATATAGAAAAATTATACTAAATTTTATAATGCAAAGTTTCTTTTTTCCGCTAGAATACAATTTTTAATATTACTTAGCATAAACATGAACTATGACAACCGCTTATTATTACTTTTCGAAAAAAATAAATGAATTTATGAATAAATAAACAGAGGTGTACTTACCTTTTCCACACATCGGTCCAGTCCACCCAGCATCACACCCTCTCTCACATTGACCACTCACGTGATCGCAGGTCATGTTTTCTCTACAATGTCCTACACACGCCTGGCTACAGTTGACACCAAACCATCCTTCTGTACATTCTGGTTGCATGGATAACATAAACAAATAACATTTAGCATTGTTATGATGGTCGTGGATTCTTTTTGTTTTACTAAATAAACTATAATGCAAAAATTAAAACATGAAAGCATGTTGAAAAAATATTCAGATATTCCTTCAAAGTAACGTACACGCATAATTTTAGAAAACAGAAAACGCCTTAATGATTAGAAAAAAAAAACCCACATGGAATACAATTATTTATATCCCGATAAAACAATTGATAAAGTGTTAACCAAATGACATTGACAATATTATTTTCGTTCAATTACAATGGTTGTAAATTTTATATTTATGTTACATACATAATTGTATGTTTAGAAACATATTCAGTTATGTTCTAAGTCAACAATATACTTACTTTTTTATGAATCAATTTTCGCCAATATAGTACGAGCGGAGTATCATAGATTACATATATATAATAAATAATGCGTCAATGACAGCACAAAGAAACATAAAATTCATTTATTTACATCTACATATTTTTAACATATATGGAAGGTATTCTCACTTTTTTCACAATACATTCCTTTCCATCCAGGTTTACATGTAAAGCATGATCCATTCTGTGCATGACATGAGTTGTCTTTACAGTTGGTGGGACACGAATTGTCACAGTAATCGCCATATACTCCATGTTTACAATCTATACATGACCCACTTTGTATGTTACATATGTTGTTTTTACAGTTAGCCGGACACGACAAGTTGCAGAAAACGCCATATACTCCATGCTCACATTCACAACATGCTCCACTTTTTATGTGACATAAAGTACCTTTACAGGCGAGTGGGCACTGCTTATCACAGTTACTGCCATAAACCCCAGATTGTTTACATCCTTTATCAAATATCAAATCAACAATATATAAATAGTGCCTGTTTGGGAGGGTAACAGTTGAAATTGACATCCCCGAGAAAATCATTGTCAACCGACGCGAAGCAGAAGTCGACAACAGTTTTCTAGGGGTGTCAATTTCAACATTTGCCCTCCCAAACAGGCACTATTTATTTTATTATACTATATGTCTTAATTTCAAAGAAAACTTTATTACTTTTAAATATTTGACGTGAATTCTACCTCGAACTGTACGCGCATGATTTACATGCATCTAGCAATTCGTAGTGTTGCCCCTTTTACAAGTGTGTTGCTAACGCTAAAGGTAGTATAACAAATAATAAACTGCGTCTAAGCCAAACGAATTCAGTATTCAACATAAAAGTATGATAATATAACATAGCTTTTAGTCATCTAAGATATGTAAAACATCTATTTTTATCCATATAGGTTTTGTTTGTTTGAGGATCCATGCATTATCGATATTTTGTAAAGTCGATACAAATGACAATAAAAAATCCCAAAGATTCCCTAGCTTCAAACAATCAAAGTAATTATAATTTTGACTGCGATTCCAATAATATACTCATTTTCCTTTTGGTGTACATGTACCAACAAACTATCGCACATATGTTTGCTAAATTATTTTTTAATGCAATAACTCAGAAACAATACTTTTTTCGTGGTACCAATTGTGAATAATATTATGCTCTTCATTTAAAAAAATTACCTTTTACAATGACTTCACAAAGCTCTGTAAACATTGTTGATAATTGATACCCGTCGGGATAGACAACTCCGTCCTTCCGTTCGTTATAAAAGATGACATATCGTCCGTATTCTGTACATGTTGTGGTAAAGTTAAGAGGTGGTAACTGAGGCCCGTCCTTGTAACAGAGAGGTGATCCTTCTATATCACCTGTTTGCGAAACATAAATGGAGAATCCTGCAAATCGGCCTCTTTGTCGGTATTCTACGAACAAAAAACTTTATTTTGAATTTCAATGCCAATTAACTGCATTTACTCTTCCAGAAATAAGCTCTTTTATTTTCTTTTTAGTTTTTTTTTATTATATCAACCGGATAAGGATGAACAAAAAAAATTAGGGCAACATTTGATAATACTAGATGCTATTTATAAATATTATTCAGGCTGTTTTGATCCAAAAAATAAAATATAATGACTGCGTTAGCAGTAGAAAAATAAACACTGAAAATAAGTATTGACTCGACATCTTTGAAAATGTTTAGTTTGTAATTTTTACCAACTGCCAGATAGTTTACAAACAAAACAATTACATACCAAAATTTTCATAGCTTTTAAACATTATGCTTATGCTGTAAATGCTGTACACTCCACCTAGATCCACCTTCCACCACACTGTCTTTTGTGGGGAGTTGATTCCGATATCATCTGTCCTCATACACGTATCTGTATTTCTATCAAGTGCGTTATTTGCCTCATACAGGTTATAATGCACACTATGGAATATCGGCGATTGGGAGGCTACTGCTTGGAAGGATAAATCATCTGTAGAAATCATAGGTACGCGTTATAAAATATTGCAAGTACTTCACTAAGAAAATACAATTTGACCCTTTATTAAAGACATGAACAAATCAAAACACTTAAATATTAAAGACCATTTAAATCTTTAAATATGTCCTGGCATAATATCTTAAAATTAGAAATAGATACTAAAAAGCGATGTATCTTAAGAAAGAACTCATCGAAGTTTGTTTGATCTATGTTCATAAGTCCTGTAGAGCTAAACTACCATGAACTATTTTTCAAATAGATTAAGGGGGTTGCCTAGATTTTTTTATTAAATACCTTAACTTATAGAAAGGTTAGGAAATCACAAAGTCAAAGTCTTTATACTAATTCCCACTTTGTTTACTTATTTCATTTAAGAGCATAAAAATGATTATAAAAAGGGTAAACAAATTTGCAAAAAGAATTCAGGAAACTCTGGATTTTTCTACATTAAAAAAATTATATCAACCAACTTTTATTCGTAAGAAAAGTTTTTGCTTGAATCTGATTATTAACACATTTCTTTTGATCTATCTAGTTTCGCTCAAATCAGTATAATCAAGTTTAATGATTTAGTGGTGACCCAATTTCTAGGATTGAATCATTAACATTAGCATACACTATTTTTGTTTTTAAATCATTCAACAGGGAATGCACTTTTGGATTATGATACAAGTACAAGAAATGTGTTATATACATAAATGTTTTTATTTGTATGTAGATAATACTTTCGAAAGGAATAGGGACCTACTTTGCATTGCAGATATATATCGCTCTTAATAGGAGACAATTAAAAGAAGTTAACGTCCGATCGCCAAAGGTGACTAAAAATTCCTTATGATTAATATGTATGTAATGGCTGACGTTCTAATTTTCCAATTAAAACAACATCCAATTCCCATTTTAAATTGTTTCAATTTTTTTTAGTGAATATGATATAAGCTCAATGATATATTGCAATCTACATAAAATGGATAATAGTGGGATTTTTTTTTCCATGAATGAATCATTTAAATTCTGCGTTCTGTATTTTATTAGACTTTAACTTACCCCAAGCAGCACTGTTAAGGTTTACTATGAAAATATCAACGGATTTAAACTTTCATTAAACGATGTATCTATTATTACAAAATATGTACAGTAATTTTATTATGATACAAATTTGTTTTTTAATGAGACAGCATAGTAAATGCCACTTTGTATTACACTTAGTGTTGTCCCCTGAATTGACAGTCACGCCATATTTGTTGATAATTATCCCGCATTGAGGTGATAAACAAATTTCAATTTCGCAAGGGCAAACCCCTATTTGTGTTAAACATCTAAATGATAATTAAATTTTACCTATAGAGTAGATTCTGAAAAGTGATGCTGCTTAGTACAATGTTCGTCTTTTATTAGAATAAATATCAAAGAAAATGAGATCCGGTTGAAATTTATATGACATTCGCTTAATATTTTTAATTAATTACAAATACATATTATTTTAAATTATTCAATAGATTTATTGAAACAGTCTATATGGATATATGGATATATGTTCAGAACATTGTTATGCTGCGCAGTAAATAAAAGTTGCAATATTTTATCGTTTTAGAGTGTATTTAATTGTTCGTGTTGCCACGCGGTTTTTAAAGCGTGAATTGCATACCCCAATTCATTTTTTCCTTTATAAATTGTATAGTTCTTAGATTTATTTCTTAAATGATGTTTTAATGTTACTTGTCTGTACTACATACGCTATAAAGTCATGATAATATTTAATGTTGCGATCTGCTCTCAATCGATATTTTTAGAGAATGTAACGTAATGTTAACAGTGAGCTGTACTGTTTAAGATATATTATTAATTCCGATCTAATTCGACTTCTCCAAATGTGTCACGTTTAATTTGTCACATCCATATTAAATGTATGACACCCATTCTTTTGTATCAAACTGTAAAATATATTATAACGAACAATTTTTAAAACAATTTTCGGGCCCAACAGCGTACTGTATAGTTAAATTTCGAGAGTGCCAAATTTTACCCTTAGGTTTCTCAAAAAGTTATTAATTTACGCTTACTTGTTCCAATTTTATAATTTGAGAGGATCGGAACGATGCATATATATATATATATATATATATATATATATATATATATATATATATATATATATATATATATATATATATATATATATATATATATATAATAAGCCCAAAAACATTGCCATAACTCAATAACTCTCAAATTGACATATACCTGCCCAAAGTGAATGAGATAGATATATATAAACCACAGGGAAATTCACTTTTTTATTGGAGCTCCACATCCGCCCCGACCGAGGCTTGAACTCACGACCTCTGGAACCCATTCTCCTAGCAGTGAGCGGCCACCGCTCCCCTCAAATTGTCGTTTAACTGTATTCCACCTGTATCTCAAACGACTGTGTAGTGCGCGGCCAGCGCGCTAGGTTCCGTTCGTCATCAAAAGCAAGATTTTTGTCTTGCCTAGATGGCCGAGTGGTTAGCGCGGTGGCCGCTTACTGCTAGGCGAATGGGTTCCAGAGGTCATGAGTTCAAGCCTCGGTCGGGGCGGAGGTGGAGCTCCAATAAAACGCGAATTTCCCTGTGCTATATATATATATATATCACATATTCCTTTATTATCGACATGGACTCTCTTGTAATTATTATGTAACAATGTGTTTTAACTTAAAATACCACTCTATTTTATAATACAAGTTTATTTTTTTTCATTATAAAAAAAATGTGCTGCAATCTGGCCTTGGAATGGTTAAAATATTGCAACACAAATATACAATAACAATATTAATGTATACTATAGAAAAGTCACATAAGTTAAAGCAAAAGTTGAACATACCAAATGCAAATGTTATATACAATCCTGCCGCAAATAAGAGACAATGATTTAGATGCATAATTCTTATCTAACACTAATAGCACATATGTACGTTCATTGTAAAACCAGGAAGTATGCATCTATATGGTGTGCAAATCTTGTCATTTTTTTAAATGTCCACCCTAAAACAAAACACGCTGAGGCAGGAATTTCAAATGCGTGCACAGCCATAGTATAAAGATTCTGACGATCCTCATAAAACAAAAATAAGAAAACACCTACTAATGGTGTAATATACAGTAAACAGCTCTGCAACCCATTTGTCTGATAACATCATTACAACCAATTGACGCAAAATACGCCGAACAATCAAAAACATCCCGAAGCTTAATATCAACCACTGGCAATACCCGATGCCCCGATTCTCATGGATATGATAAAATTATAAAATATAAACAAAACAAAAACATATCTGATAACTATCGTAATTTTAACAATTAACAAAGATTAAAAACGTACAATTGAATTCGCCGGTAAAATACTCTAATAACTTCTATGTAAAAGGGTGTCATGGGAAACTGCACTTCCGGAAAATAAACATGTGGCTAGAAGTGACAGGTATTAATGTACTGAATAATAGATTAATAAACGACTTTTACTAATGTGATCATGGGTGTACCATAGTAAAAAAATCAGTAAAACTCTCTTTACCGTTTTGACAACGTTAAAGTTCTAAATACGAAGCAATATATATGTGGCGACACGCATCGCCGAACACAAAACCGGGGGAAAGTATCAAAACACAAAAAAGACAACATATGCAAGAAATAGTTCAACATCCTGTTGAACGCAAAATATTCGCCACAGGAGGTTTTGCGTAAAGGTTGTTTTTCTACAAAAAGAACAATTCAACAAAAAACACATCGCATTAGAAATACAAGATCCAAAACGACCACAATAGTTTACAGTGTATCTTAAGGAACAATCGTTAGAGAGAATTTAAAATCGATTTTTTATGTCGTTAAAAAATCTAACCTTGAACACAATTCTCGTATCACAAAGAGGTAAAGTTTACTCACGGTATAAAAAAAGAGGAAGTATTTTCTATTGGTTTTAAAAACACATACAGTTGTTGATTATTTTCAAAAAAAACCCCTGTGTTTTAGGTGATCTTCGTTCTTAAAGATACAAATTGGAAGCAAAACAAAACAAACAAACAAACACACAAAAACAAACAAACAAAAACTACCACATAAATGCAACAAAGGAAGCAACCCATTGCTAAAAAAAACATCTTTAGAGTTGGACGATTTTAACGGGTAGAAATTGAAGTTGGATTGATTTACTAACATTGTGAAAATTTTGGAGAGATTGTTTAACAATATATAGAGGTTATGAATGTCTTGTATAAAACAACTTCACACAGATAAGTGAGAGAATAGAAAATAAACGGTAAAATTTATACATAGCATGATATAATGTTATCTCTATACAAGAGTATTTATCTGGGCTAAAACTAAGACTTCACTTGTTTGGTTGATAATATTGCAAATATGCTAATTTACAATAAGGAAGAGAAGTACATAATCAAACAAAATTTAGATTCATAAATTCCTACTGATACTTTAAAATGTCGTTTATAGTATTCAGTTTTTACTCTTGGGATATATAAAATGCAATTAACCTTCTTCTTGTTGCTGTTGAGCTTTAGTTAAAGAGCTAAAATATTCTAGTGCCATATTTTTACTATTTCAAAACACTCTTTTTTCTATTTCAAGTAATCATCAACGTCCATCAATTTAAGAAAGTTAAAACTTTCAAAGGTGGCGGTTAAGTTTTCATTTATCATAAGTTTGGCTGTATATATCTGTAGATTGAAAATCCTTTTTACTTAAACTTTATTTTTAGCAAAAACAGCGTAATATTAAATTAAATTAGAAAAAAATTACAATTTCATTTTTTTAATAATACAACATTTGACATTAACATTCTTAGACTACTTAAAATGGGTGTATAACAAAACCAGTATCTTTAACTTTACCGACTTTTATATGAAAGTGTAGTTATGTGTCAAGAACAAAATACCTGTGAGACAATCTCACTACTGATATTCCCACTCTAATATGAATATACAAAATAAGCAAAGTGGACATTAAACAGGAAATATCGAATTTGTTAAAAACGAATCCCACCATATGGCTTGCCTAAACAAAGAGTGCGTTTAAATGTCAACCATCTCTGATGGATGGTTGCTGAGATATCTTTGTCGAAAATTTGTTCGAAATTAAGAAAAGTCGTCATTAAAAACAGGAAGTTTACGTCTGATTAGTACAACAATTCCCCCATCATATGGCATTCCTAATGAAAGACTGAGTTAAAATGTCAAACATCTGCGAATAACATTTGTTGATATATCTTTGAGGAAAATTTGTACAAATATGTTTGGCTAAAAATGAAAAAAAAGTTGATTAACAGTAAGCTTACCTCCGATTAGTAAATGTATCCTACCGTATTAGATACCTAAACAAAGTTTGTGTTAATATTTAAAGCACTCTAATGAGAAAAAAAAAAGATCGATTATTGATACGGACAGAAAGATAGACACAAAGACAGATAGATACACAAGGGTAAAATAGTACACCTTCATCTCATTCGCAGCGGGGGTATAAACAAGACGATTATTAGCGATTAACAAGTCTTATTTTATGCTAGAAGATAAACAACCTGTGGGGGAAAAAAGTAAAACAAAATCACTTAACCAACTTAATTGTGGAATATGAGCTTCACTTGACAGAAATGTCAGAACACTTCCTTTGAAAAAACATTTTTTTTTTACTCGACAAATACAAGAGTTGTCTTTTTTTATTTACAAAGGAACTACCCAAACCATCCTCATTTTTTAATAGACAAAAACACTCATTATAATATTTCTGATTTATATTTTTACTTTAATTCAGTTATTTTTTTTAATTATTTAACTTGAAATAATAAAGGGTCACTTTTGTTCAAGTTTTCTTGGACACATAAAACCTCTTATTCATGGATTCATTTCATTGTGGTGTTGTGATATGGAAGCTCTGTTCTAGGTATAGGTGCACCGAGTTCTTGGTATGTTTGGGTTTCACCCATTCTTATATCTGTATTTGAGTAAGGGACGAACTTTTTCCAACAAGAGAAAAAGTTACCGGAAATAGATTCTGTATTTGTGTGCTTTCTCCTAAAATGAAATTCATAAAATGAATAGAAATTTAATTTTAATGTTTACTACTTGAAAATGATCTTTAACAAGAAAAACGAAGCTAATGTTTTTTATTGGAACTGCCCTTCCACAAGTTAATAACCTTAAAAGAAGACCTTGCGAAAGCAAAATGTTAGCAGATATAAAAACCTAACCTTTTAAAAAAAGTTATAATTATAATATCATTGATATATGAATTATTGTTTAATTGATAATATTACCTGCACATTACACAAATGATACCGATGAAGCAAAACAAATTGAAAAGCCCACTATCCAAATGTTAGAAAACAGTTCATCCTTCCTTAGAGCTTTGATATCTGTCATAACATAAAAGTAAAACAAATGAACACGAATTCAATAAAAAAAAAATATATTTTTGACCATTAATTTATAGATATTGTTACTGGAGATGTTTTAAGGTTATTAACATAAATACATGAACATGTTCGTTGATTTTTGTACAATTGTTCATCGATTTAACATAGGTTATCATTTTTTCTTTGTCATTAATGAACAAACTGTTTATCGGATATTTAATTTTTTTTTTTTATTAAATTACATTCGAACAAATATATGAATAAAAAAAGAAGAGATAAGTGGTATATTTAGTTTTATAGGGAGGGGGTACAAAAAGTTCATTGGGCTATTTTCTAGCATTGTAATGAATGCTAAAACTTTTTTTTAGCAATCCTTTCTGAAAGGAAACACATTTTGTTCTATTGTCTATTTCTAGATTGAAAATGAATATCCTTATTATCAAACGTTCATTACATGATTTTAATTCTAAATATTATCTTTTCAACCCATAATACTGAAATTATATTTCGATACATGCAAGTTGCACCTACCAATGACGTCAAACTTTGGGTTTATGCAAATCCATCTGTTCTAATTAAATCAATACAACACAGCAGTATGCAAAAATCAAAGCATGGATTATAACCTTTTTCGCATCGTTCGCCATAAAATCCGTCAGTACAACCAACTAAGCAACTTCCGTTAAACCTGTCACAGTTTTTATTGTAACAGTGTTCACTACATGAATATCGACAACTCTCTCCATATGATTGGAAACATGCTTTTATGAAGGAAACATTTATCTCATTACTATTGCATTGTTCGAAAAATAATGTTGTATTTTAAATGAAAAAAAAATGTTTATTTAATAAATTGACTGGCAATTAAAATAAAGTTAATGTTGTATTTTTGATTATTTGAAATATAAAACATGAAAATTTCATTATTTCTATCATTTATTAATAAATCATTTAAAAAGAATAGTTATATTTATACAAATAATTCAGGATTACATGAAGTTTACCTGTGGTACATCTGTATCCTGTATAACCAGCCAAACAGCTACAATGCCCATCTGTGCTTCGACATGTCTTGCAATTGGTTGAACATACAGAGGCACAGTTTCTTCCGAAAATCCCATCCTGCAAGCTTAAAATTAAAAATGTCGTAAAAACAGGCCTTTGCATTAGTTAAGTGCCAAAATGGGGAAAACAAAGGTGATTGTTTCCTGTGTTACAGTATTATACAATTATTTAATGCTTGAGCAGTCAATAGACCAGAATATTTTTCCCGAGGTGCAGGGAACTGAGCTGTTTCCTGCACCAAGGGAAAAAATTCTGGTCCATTGACTGTTCAGGCATTAAATAATTGTTTTATTACCTAATTCCTTTTTCTAGTTAGTTTTCAGGGTTTACAAGTTGCATATTACAGATGGTTTTCGTGCCATTATGCAATATATTAAGATTTTTTTTTCATCTTTTAAATATGCCAAACCTGTTGCATGCATTAATTAAAACATTTCCACTTAATATTAGTTTACACATGGAAAGGGGGGGGGTCTCCAACCAATAAATTATAAATAGTCATTTACCTTATATGAGGCTTTAAAACTGTTGATTATTTGATCCTCTATATTGATAACATTGAATTTGGTTTCACCAAGTACTTAAACGCGTCTATGTAAAGGAAACAAGTGGGTTTTTTTAATGTTCAATAAAATTCACTTTACGATACATTCCCTGACAACTAGGTTATCGAAAGGGTGCAGATCGTGACGTCAAAGTAAATTATGACGGCATATCGTATGACGTACAGAAAAACTACTTTCTAGAGATCGCTGTGAAATCAATCGGGAAGCCTTAAGGGGGAAGGAAACTAAAAATATGTTGTACAATAAATCAATTAATTATCATCTACTATAATTGTAAATCGTATTTATTTTCATTAAAAACCCCGGAACAATGAATAAATCAAGAAAATCGATCGCTTAATTTAAATTTCCCGCCGCTATGGGAGCTGCCATTGAACTTTAATCTATCACGTCACACCATCTATTCCGGTTTGTCTTATCAACATAGCAACAGTATTCGCTCTAAATGACAAGTTCAAGAAAATTTTAAACAATATCGATTTGAGACCGTTCTGTTACCTTTGACTTTCCACTAAATTACAAACTAACGTCAAATGGAGCATGTTCGTTGAAATCTAAAAGCGGAGGTTAGTGTCGGAGAAATCTCCGCGTATACTACATGTATATAGTTGTGGAATGTTGTCAACAGATGCCAAGTGTCGTAGAAAATGTCTGTCGTCGTTATTTCGACATAGTAAATCCGACTTTAGAGAATGCATTTTAAACATCCCGATTACAATTATAACATACTTATTCAGTTAGCGAAGAACTTGATTTAGAATAAAAAAAATTACTCAAGGTCATTTTCAACATTGAATGATAGCAGATTAACAGCTGTCATTTATTTATAAAAATGCATATATTTATGCATACATGTATTTATTCTTTAGATTGACGTGTAAATATAAACATTATCAATTTTGTTCAGTCGATTACTTGAGTAACAGAAAGGCATAAACCAGCGTTTTATTCAGAGCACTGTGTACATTGTATATGTAAACCAAACCTGAATAGATGATGTGACGTCAAAATAATTATTTTTTTTTTGGTTTTTAATACAAAAGAGTTCTACATCATTTCAGCCTCCAGTAAATACGATTTCTCTAACTTCAAACGTTCATTAAAGCTTAATTAAGTAGTTTATTTTCAAAATAGCGTGACCACATGTGATAATTTACACCACTTTATTAATATAAATAAAATATGTTTTTGACTTTCCTTCCCCTTTAACATACCCGCGTTCTGAAATACGTTGCCGGTCCAATATATCGAAGACTATTGACCGGCGGTCCAATAGATCGAAGACTATTGACCGGCGGCCTAATAAATCGCAGTCTATTGACCGGCAGTTCGAAAAAGACGCAAATATTTAATTTGTAATAAAACAACAAAATCCCTTTGATTAGGTAATAAATCCCAACATATCCATCTTGACAGCCAGCAGAACAGACACTGTCAATGTTATTGCATACTTCATTGTTCATACAATAATCGTTGCAAAGGTTTTCACATCCATTTCCATAATATCCAGGTCTGCATACTGTACTGACTACCAAATACAGAAAATATTTGTAGGATAGTCTATTTTTAAAGCGCTTTTTAATAAACATATTCCATTTTCGTTACTCAATATTTACTTTTGATACAAAACATATTTGTGTATCCCGGATTGCAATCCCTGTCACAGTGTCCAGTATGTCTGTTACACGGAGAGTTGTTCAGACAGTGACCACTACAGTTGTGGACACAGTCATAACCATACGTGCCGTCCTCGCATTCTGTTATAATTCAAAATTCATTTTGAATATAATGTGTATTCTTATTACCTCATTTGTCTACTTTACTATTATTGTTGGGTGATCAAAACATAAAATATAATCAAATGCCAATGACTAAACATTAGTTAATTTATAAGATTTAATGCGCAAACTAACAAATTGATGCAATGATGTATGCTAAAAATACAGAAGGTAATTTATAGCATACCTTTATGGCAGAGATATCCTGTCCATCCAGAAGCAAAAGCTCCGTCACACGCACCGGTCAGGTGGTTACATGTATTGCTATCACCAGAGCGTCCACTGCATATCCCTCTACATTCCATTTCGTATCTCCCTACGGCGCATTCACTCAAAGCAAAGTATATCACATTAGTCTATCCAACTGGGACTCATTAAGACACATAAAAATTGGTCGACATTGTTTATTGCTTATGGGCTCTGTGTCGTCATATGTTATAATATCTAACACCGTATGTGATAAATTTAAGTGGAAGATCTTAATTTAAGTGAAACGCCTAATTGAAAAAAAAATGTGGGCAAGCTTTTATTTTAAACTTATCATATTGTTTACATAATAAACTTGTTGCGTGGGGTATAATTAAGAAATAAAGTAAGAGTTTTTGTGAATGTTGCAGAATAACCTCCTCGGTCTCGAAATCTTGTTTTGAAATATAAAAGCCGAGGCGTTAGCCGAAGCTTTTATATTTCAAACAACATTTCGAGACCGAGGAGGTTATCCTGCAACATTCACGATAACAAGAACTTTATTTCTATTCTACTAACAGCCCATTATTTCTACAGATCGTTTCTCCTATAGAGAGACGATCTAGGTCATTTTGACGGCTGTTCCGTGTAACCCCAACGGTTTTGTTAGTAATGTTTACATGTGTATCGATCAAAGGAATCACATGCACACGGCAGAATTTTTCTTTGGATTTTTAATACTCTTCACTTATTTATAAAATATCTTTGAATCATATTACTAATATTTTAAGGGCAATTCAATACGATTATTACTACTTTACGTTATATAATTTTATGTAAAAACACGCAGTGAAAATTTGCTAGGGAGGTCCTAGGAACAGCCGCATTGATCTTTTGAGGCAATACACATCCTTTTGACTGGAACTAACACGTGAAATTGACATGGTTTTAAAACTTTTTACGGTTTGAAGTTGTACTTTCATGATCAGTGCGAGACAAATAGGTATTTCTAATTTGATAATTTACTGATGACGTTCGTGTTATATTGGAGAATAATGTCCGCGGCATCTCTTTGATCTCGGCAATAACTGTAGTAGAATACAGAATATTGCAAGCAACGAGTTTAGAATTGAGCCTTTATGTCGACATGAACGTTTACTATGTACAACCAGCTGCGTAAAAGTGAAGGATTTCATTAACACTCACGATATTTTGACATTACTGAAATATCATGACCCCATAGGTCACCTAATATAACGATATTTGATATCCTCGTAAATCCTTACTTATAGTGCAGAATTGTCCTATCCAACCAGGCTCACATGTTTGGCAGGTTCCGTTTACTATATGGCACACTTTGTCTTTACAGTTCATAGAACACGGAATGTTTCATTGATTCTCATACACGCCATGCTTAATGCAACCTTGATCAAAAATTTAAATAACTGGTAAAGAAATGTCATTTTAAACCTCTTTTATTCTACGGATGTATAAATTAATGTAAATATTTTTAAAGAGAAAAAAGAGGCTCGCGAGCACACTTTTTGGGAAACGAATTAAACAATATATAGTTAAGTGTTATCTTGACTAATTTATGCATGTTGTTTGCTCTAAAGAAATATAAACACGATTGAACACAACAGTCTGTAAACATTCGAGATACAGAGGTAAGATTTAATTCTTTGTTTTGAAACCAAAGCTCGAGCTTTGTTTTTGTTTAAAGTTTGTATCATTAGCGGTTGATCGTGTACATAATTGCTTGTTTCATTAAGGTTAGGGCTATTGTGACGCCTAATGTTACAATTTTATCATTAAGCAGCGATATATCATTAACGGCTGGATATGACAACTGTTCATGAAATAATTTATAGCGTTTGGCGTTGCAGTTGCGGTGCTTAATATTTGTAACATTATGCGGCGTTGTATTAGTGCTTAGTAACTCTGGTGCAGACATTTCGTCGTTTATTGCCGAATTCTATTTATTTATAAGTATTACGCAATCTTTGAAACAGATTATTTTGTTTGTCACAAGTCATAAACATTTCTGAAAAGTACATTATTTCTAAATAAAATATGGCACGAGCTTTGTTCACATTATTAAGAATAAAAAGTTGTAAATGTATATTCCGTTTGTCTCTTTACTTCTGACGTTAAAATTTTGCCAAACTTTCAATAAGCCAAAGTCAACTTTTTTAAAAATTAAAAAAATAACATAAAAAAAGAAATCTAAATATATTGAGCGAAGTCGTGTCTATAGACAGATATCGGCTTAAAATCATTACTAAGTTTACCCTTTACTGATACTTTACAAAGCTCAGAAAAACATTCGAATTCATATCCTTCGGGGTAAGACACTCCATTAAGTCGTTCATTGTAAAATATGACGTAACGTCCGTGCGCTATGCAATGTAATGTTCAGAGGAGGTAACTGAAGTCCGTCTTTGTAACACAGTGTAGATCCTTGTATAGCATCGATGCTTAACACATCATTGCTTGATATGTACAGAGAAAATACAGCAAACCGCCCTATAGTTGTCGCGACTCTAAATGAATATAAACAGAATGATTTGATTTATGTTAGATAAGATTTGTACAAAACCAAAGCACAGTTGTTATTGTGGTTTATAACATCATACACCAAAATGACATAAAAGTGCGTCTTTTAAATATTCACATTTATCTATCTATATCACTTCTTTTTCAGAATACCTGTTTTAAAGAGCACATACATGGAATAATTCACGCTTATGTTATAATCAAATATAACGTATCAATTATGTGACGCAGTAAAATGAGACATTGTGTATGCAAACCTTCGAATTCGGTAAATATGGTACTCCTCGGGTAGCTTAATTATCGTTTTTATCACCAAAACAGCAATGTATATCAATAACTCTTTGAAGAAGGTTTTTAAGGATAGTATAGACTGGGCTCAATGTTTACCATATGTTGGAGTAATCCCTTTGATGAATATCATGAAAACGTACACGAGGTGGCCCATCTCCTCTTAAACTTTGCATACATTAAATGTATTTTTAAGATCTGATATCAAGGAAGTTGAAATTTTTAAGTAGAACTCAAAATAATATATTTATTCGTTTTTCTATCTTAAACAGAAGATCTCTACCTGTAAGACATTAAGGTACCCCCTTCTTCAATTTTAAACTAGCATTGGTCATCTTATGATATAAATGAATATGTATGCAAACAATTCATTGTACCATGTGTCATTAACACTTCAGGTCTCAGGATTATGAAGCAATCTTAGACCAAGGTCAAAAACTGTACCCTGGCTTAATGTCTTGATTTAAAGCACTGACAAAATTGAAATGCTATCAAAGATATCTTAATTTAACGCTGTTTATTACAGATTTCCATATCCGTTTTAATAATAAACAATCAATTTATGACTGAAATTTTGACTTGAGCCTGATATTACCTCATGATACTGAGGCCTGGTGTTTAGGACTGTAAACATTTTATTCTTAATTTTCAAATGTTTAAGGTTAGATATAAGACACATACTATGGTTTCAATAACTGTTATAATCTTCTCAAATTAACAAATACAAAGAATTGCTGTGGATTAAATAGTCATCTGTTATCAATTATTTGTATTTGCAAAAAGCGGAATAATGGTATATAATTTTAGTAATATTATGACACTATTTTATATTCCAATGGTATGTTGTTCTGTTAAAATCTGTTGCATGAGGTACAAATGCTACTTTGCATTAAATATGGGGAAGTTTTTTAGCATTTGACACATCTAAACCAGTAAACCGGTATTTATTCTTTAATCATACCTTTTTATCAAAGCAAACTTTATATTAGGAAGTAAAAAAGACACCAACAGGATTTTTTTCTACAAATAAAAACTTACACGCATTTGTTTTACAAGCTGCTAGATATAAAGCAATTGTGTATTAAAGAAAATTACTTTGAATAGGATAAACAATGTTTAATCATGATAAACAAGTTTAAATGGATTGACGCCAAGTTTGACCCTGCATGGCTTTCCGCATCGTAATATATTTATACAGTGTACTGTCGTGGGTGTGAGGTGATGACCTTCTTAACCAAAAATAGACACTTTGCACAAGGACATACACCTCACAAATCATTATCAGCTTTTAATTATTGAATAACTGAAAATTGAAGTTATGTAAAGTCCTTTTCTTCTCTAAGCACCACAATTTGTAAGTAAGGAATTGTTTAAAACTTTGCAAAAAAGTAACCTACTTCTAGCTTAAAATACTGGTATTTGGTGTGGATATTTTTTGGAGAGCAATAAATGTTATATTTGTCTGATCTGCTTTATGTTATGTATAAATCTTGTGGATGTTTTTTTGTGCATGCAATGCTAAAAGGTATGTTTTGCTTCCCTGATATAAAGACTTTGTATTACCTGTTTACATTCCCAATACAAGCGATGCGTTTTTTAATGAAAGAAAATAACGGCATGTCAAAATATTAAAATTCTAAGGGGAAAACACGTTAATTCCAATCATATTAATTCCTTTGCAGTAACTGTTTTGTATTGAACAAGAGATAAAGTTTATGATATGTGGCATCTACCAAGAATCATAACTCCTACTTTTTCATATTATTTGTTTTAGTGAGATTTTATTTGTAAATGTATATTTATTTAATATTAGTTGCTACACAATTTTGAAGTTTAAGATACTACAAAGGAAATGTTTAAATTGTAATGCCCAAACATTCAGAACTGACTTTCCAGATTTTTTTCTATTATAGTGCTTACAACCGCTCCGCTTGCCAATGTTCTCACGCGTTAAGCTATGCCAGTATCAACATCTGGTATCCTCTGAAAGCAAACTATATATGTTGCTCTTCACTCTCTAACCAAAAAAGTGTAGGTTTAATTTAAATGTCCAATAGTCACGTTGTTTGAGCTTATGGAATGTGTGCAGATTAAGCCCGCATGGTTGGAATTGATTCAGATGGTGTAGCGTTGCAAAGTGCAGATACCCAAATAACCCACCCACCATCCCCCTCATCTCCGATCATTGAAAGTCCATATTATGTATGTCTTACAGGAAAATGTTAAACACCTTGTTTATGCTTTTTTGAATTATTATTTACATAATTTGTTAAAATTATAATGGTTTTTTTTATTCTGTAATAAATTACATAGTAATTGTATGTTTTCATATTTGTATATTTCCTCTCCTGATGGGCTACTTGACTTTAAAAAAATGTAAATATATGTTTTCTTGCTGTCAACAATGCCTTTTAAAGCCCCAATTCAAATTTATTCCATTAACACATTAGGCATATGTATATTACATGTATATTTTAGATACATTTGTCAAATGTATCTATTATTACACATTATTTTGTGGCAGTTTAGTTTGATTATCAGCTAACCTGCCGGGCTCCCCCCCCCCTCCAAGGTACTGTTTTTTACCCTGCCGGGCTTCCCCAAGGGTTGGAAAACTTTACAAATTAGGAATTCTGTTAAAGAGACAGAACGGCGCATCTTATTAAAAAAACCGACTTGAAGAAATTTCCGATCGGGTTCGGTATTTTGGTACTACTCATAAATGTATAAACTTTCAACAAATTACAAATTTCTCCATGAAACAAATCTAATTATTTCATTTAAATAAATAATTATGTGTAACCCATAACTATATACATCGCAATGTGTTACGGGGTTTCGCCTTTTATACTATTACGCATGCGTATTTACTATAAACTAAACACGTGCAGGGCTCGCGAAGATACTCCTGGACATGTTTGTTGATAGAAATATGTCTTTTTCTACTTCTTGCAGGTAATAATTGTTCAAAGTTTTTAAATAACCAGAATTTTTTTTGTGTAAGCATGTATTTTGCTTGTTAATCACAGAAGTTGCTACAACCTATATTCATTTTGTAAGTGTAGCCCCTTGAGGGGTTATTTGACATATTTATGTATGTTTATTTTAATATGAACTGAAATTGGCAAACCATTTATAAATTATCAAGAAAGTGATGATCTGTTCCGTTTAAAGAGTCCCTTTTACTTCGTATTCCATGATCAGACCGTAGTCGGGCGAAGATCTTGTAGTTTTCAGCACGTGTCAATTACTGTCAGTCAAAATCCACGAGCTACAAATACACAATATAAAATTAATACGGTTTGTCTCAAAGCTCATTATTCCGGAAGCTCATAATTACATTAATTTGGTATGCGACAGGGATTTTTATGTACTTCAACGGCCATAATCAACGTTATTTTTCATTTCCTAAAGATACAATGGGTAAATCTGAAGTTAAAATCACATTTGTTTTCAGCTGTACTGTCTCTTTAATGTATTGACCGTATTTTAGTCAGCTGAAAACCCTGCTGGGATCTCCCAAGGGTTTGTTTCGTTTTCGTCCTCAGTCTTTAGATCTGGCAGACCATGCAGGATTCCCCCAGGGTTTTCTCGCCATCGATCTTAGAGTCAAATTACTCAGAACCTGCCGGGATCCCCCCCAGGTTTCTTTGATATTGTTTAGGTTTGTTGAGTAGCCCCAAGAAGCCAATTTAGTTTGAAGATAGAACATTTCGTTTTGTTCTTTGTTTTTTATATCATAATCGTATTTTACATGTACATGTATTAGTTACTAGAGCAATATTAAATTATTGTACTGAATAGGTTTAGTTTTTTTATGTAGCCATGTAGATTCATATGCTGGCGAATAGAACGTGGCGATGCACGTATCTATCAAATATGGAAAGTAATGTGTATAAATTAGAATTAATAGAATACAACTAGTTACAGAAGGAGTATATTGACAATTACTGGCATCTACCAAAATTGTTAGATTTGTGGTTGGAATACCTTTAAAGATATAATTTTAAATACTGCAATCAAAATCATACACACTCTGAACACAAATAAAACCCTCATCTGTATATAAATATTAATTCATCGTCTTTATATTTTCTTTATGAAAAGCTCTCTCTTAAAAGTAAAATCTGAAAAGAAATGTCCTTGAGTCGGAGTAAGACATTCTTTGTTTATACAATATGAATATATTTGTATGGTTATTATTTTGTATTTATTTTAAAAGACATTTAATTAATAGCACTTTTGAGCTTAGGTGCAAGGAAAAACTTTAAACAGTCATTTCATGCAAATCTTTTACAATTTCATGCTATGCAATAGTATGGGATTTTAATAATATGCTATAAGATTTCAATGCTATGCTGTGAGAAATTAAAGTCAAAGGACTAATGTTATGGTATGCTATGCTATGCTATGCTATGATATGCTATGGTATTTGAACAAAAACGCCTTCATACACAGAAGAATTCCAAACATTTCGAAGTAAAATGATAAAAAGTCAAAGTTTACCTTTTCTGCAATGTGAACATTTATTCTTTTAAATAAGGCATTTAAAACCGAGTTAAAATCATGCTGTATGGTTTCCTATGGTATGCTATGGTATAATATGACGAATGAGAATCTATGAGATTCCAATGCTATGATATAAGATTCCAATGCTATGATATAAGATTCCAATGTTATGCTCTAAGATTCCAATATTATGCTATGCTATGATGTATGTTGTAAAAGATATGTTTGAACTGACTGTAAAGAAAATCAACATTAACCTAAACGGCCCATTATACCTATAATTGGCAGTCCTTAAACATTAAGAGTAGTCCTCTTTGCATATGATGTATTGTTTAAATTGAGAATAATGATGACCACCAGAGAGGGGAGATCTGCACAGAGAGCGGAAGAAGAACGTAAACTGAAGCTATAAAATCTGGGTTTTGACAGAACTTTACGCGTAAATAAGGAAGCAGCAAAAATATCTGAAGAGTATTTGCTATATGTAAAAACGGAGTATCGGCTCATTATGAGACATAACACTATGTAGGACTGAATTATTGCATTGGACGTTTTTGCATGCAGCATCGGTAGGTTTATGAAATCGCCATGGAATTAATCGACGTTGGTCCCCGACAAAACAAAACACATTTTATCCATTCTTTCTTTCTCCTATTCCAGTCATGAGCGGTTATGATTTAATTCCGCCTTCTACTAATTCGACACATGTCAGTCAAAACATTCCGTATAAACATTTCTGGAGTTAACGCCTTTTAAAATTTTCTACGTAGTTCATTATATCATGACAGACTGTGAATATCTTTTAATCTTCCGGCTGTTGAATGCTATAATATGTTTTTGAATGCTAACAGGGATATCATGGCATAACTGTTCATTGGTTTGTCGACACACAAATAAATATTGTATTTGAACAGCAACAAATAGGACACACTATGAGGAAGGTAATAGCAAAATGAAACCCAATGTAATGTATAGAACATAACAAAACAATCACAAATAGACAAACTAATAGTCATATTCTAATTTAAAAAATGGAAAATGACCCTGAAATTGAGAATATATATATATACTTCCTACTTTGTAGATTGCTTTGCGATAGTATGTATTTTATTTCATTGGATGGAAATGCAGCTCTGATGATGTTAGGTAAAATTAAAAACAATAATTTGAAAACAAAATCCCTCTCAACCATCAAGGTCTCACAAAATCAATGAGTTAGTAATAAATCAAAAACAAAATCCAATGACATGTAAGAACAAATACACAAAAGGTATGCATATTTTTATTTCTTACAGGAAAAAAAAAATATTTTATTTTAATTTTTTTTTTATTTATTTATTTATTTATTTACTTTTTTTTATACATGAATTAATGTATTTCTTGATCAATTTGAAAATTTCGTTTATCAACTCTAAGTAGATAATTTGCATTTGTATCTTTCATTATCTCTTTACAATTACAATGCGATGCATACACCCGCAATGAAGTGCACATTGCAGATAAGCCATACAACTATTTTAAATAAAATTGTTTTAATTTTAAACTTGATTCACAATATCTTAATAGAATTAAGAAAAAAAAATACTTACAAATTTTTCCAACTCACCACAAAAATGCATTCATAAACATGACGCATTCAATATAAAAAACGATGTTGTCTTACTTAAATCGTGACTACCTCGTTAACTTCAGATTTCATAATATCAAATACCCTGATGATAATTTTGTAATTAACTGAAGCAAGTGTTTTGATTGCTCTTCACACATACACCTAAATGCATATAGTTATATATATTTAATCTTATTAAATAATTTCTCTTTCACAAATAATGTTTTATTTGGGTATTCCTCATTAAACAAAGTCAAAATCAGAATTTTTTTCTTCGTTTGTTTTGTGTAATATTTCCTTAAAAAGAACACCATTATATTTTATTTTTAATCAGTTGTCATCTTAAATAAGGCTTCCTGTTCCCTTATCGAACATTATATAACGGAAATGTTTTTTCGTATATAATGGTATTTTAATACGCAGTAGTGATGAAGTATATTGAATAATTGGACGATTTAAGTTAAAACAATACAAAAGGCAGAAGTGGAAGATAAACTAAAGGCATGGTTATGATATTGACGAAGCCCTTTACCTAAATTGTGAAATTCATTACCCATGCGACAGGGGTTCAGGACCCTTAGATAGGGTCAATATGTCCACACATACGCCCTGTAGTGAAAATGTATTTATATAATAATAAATAATGTTGTTATTTATTAATATTACAGCTGTTGGAGAGAAACTTTTTACTTGTTATTATGTTTATGCCATCTTCTTTAATTGTGAAATTTACTGCCCATGCGGCAGAAGTTGAGGCTTTTTTTTGGACTGGGTGGTGATGACAAATATGGCTATATAGCAAAAATGTATATTTTTTCATCATGAAAACTACAAGGTAAGTTGACTCTTGGCAATATTGAATTGAATATGTTTTCTATTTTAGGAAATCTACCCTAATTTCCTGTGCACCGTGTGTTTGTAGAAAAAATCAGTATACATGTTCTGTGCATTATAAATGAGACTGAACGTTAGGGAAGATTGACCATTCCAGGCCTTTTTTAACCAGCATTTTACAATTTGTAGCCCCTTGAGCTAGGGTTTAGATAATCCGAGATTCCTCTGACTCTTGAACCCCCCCCCCCCGTCCTCCCCATTTTCGTGAATAAATGATTTTATCAAATAATAAAAACCGGGGTGACAGTTAGATGAGTCTCACATAAGGGTTTAGACATGAAAATGATGCTTAAATGGAAACGTGAGACTGTAAGACATGTCAGTCTAAGGGCTATGATACTCAGGTGACCACCAAAGCCTGTGGGCCTCTTGTTTCAATTATTATTAATGAAATGAGTTAATAGATCATACTATCGGAAACATATGACGCTTATTTTTATCGGTCGGATGCGGCATTCAGTGTATTTATAGCTGCATATGGTGAGATCTTTCTAAGATTTAGTATCGGCGATTTTCGTTGATCTGTCTTAGATTAAAAATGACATTATAGTATCACAATTGTGGACTATAAAGACAATCATTTGGGTTAGCGTTTAGTGTATAACTATCGGAAACCAAAGACACCAGGATACGACATCGATGCTTCCTGTTCTATGCACACACATCAACTTAAGAATATAAAAAAAAGTACAAATTCAAATATTCTAATTCCACTAAATATATATTTTCCTTATAACTAACAGGTTACTTTAATGATTGGACACAATACAGTTTACAGCAATTAAAACAACTTTAAGAATTGTGAGCCTTGGATGAGTAAGTATATCTAAGGATAAAGGTTAGACGCATTTTAAATGTTTGTTGTTGTTGTTGTTGTTGTTTTATATATATATATATATATATATATATATATATATATATATATATATATATATATATATATATATATATATATATATTATTCATTGACATCCACGCATAATTAGTTCTAAATCCCACTGCTTTTCGTTGTGTAAGTATTATCTTATTGTTGTATTCTGGTACTGGATTTCGTCTCTTGATACATCGAGTTCCTGATAAGTTGAGTATTCACCGGTTTTACATGTAACATTTGTATCTGTGTATATGGACTTCTTTGAGCACGACAATAATTTTCTGGATATGGAAACCTTCCTTGTATGAATCCCCCTAAAATGATATATTGATATTTAAGTAAGAATGAGGTAAGACTATATTTAAAATTAAAATGCCGGTAATTACAGTACAGGCAGTTAATTAAGTCAATGCTGTTATTGAAAAAAAAGTAATATAAACTATGGATTTGATATAATTTTAACGTAATAAAACAGGTCTTTTGTTTATCGAATTACATTATTATACTACCTGCATAATAAACAAGTACCGCTGATAAAAACAAAGTTGATTACGAGGGAAACTATTAATGCGATGCTACAACTCGACACATTTTGTTTCAGCATAAAAGGTGCTGCAAAAAGGAATAATTTATTGCAAATAAATCTTTAAAAAGTTTTATATAAATGCTGGTGAATATGTTGGCACGAAGATGAAGATCCTTACACTATATATATATGACCAAATGTTACCTCTTATACATTCGTTAGCCATATCATTAGCAACACTGTTTCTTATTAGAATAGTGATATCAGTATGAGGCATATATATCACAACTGTCATTAATGATAATATTACAACATGTTATTGTAATAACCGTCCGAGGCAATATTAGTTCGGAAGAATATGTTTTTCATATTTTTTTCTTGTCTCGGCCTTTGTTTAAACTCAATTTAAAAGCAATCAAAGCAATATTCTTTTCAGTTTAACCGATTAACACTTCCTTTATTGATTTAGTTCAATTTGTTTCATTTAGTTATTATTTCGAAAATAACATTTATAATTTTATATGATATAAAAACAAAGAAGGAACAAAAAAAATAAAATAAAATAAAGCACCACGGGACACTTCAAATTTAAAAAAAATGTATAGTGAAGAATTCAAAATAAACATTTAAATAAGATAAACTCATGCATTTACTTTCTGATAAACATATTTATAAAAACAATTTTTCGTAGGTCATTTTATAATTACCTTTGGAACAATGACGATTCCAACCTTCCTTACAATTTATACATGATTTATCTACATATTCACATGTCAAATTGCAATTCGAAGTACAATGAAATGTACAATTTTTTCCATAATGTCCGGCCTTGCAAGCTAAAATCAATACCAATACACAGTTAGACTAATAAATAAACAATATAATGTATAAATTGTTATTTTAAAAATTACGATGTCAGTTTCTTACAGCTAATACAATTATCGTCCATATACCCATCCTGACATCCACCAGGACACACTCCACTAACGTGGTCACATGGTTCATTGTTTTCACAATGGCCGCTACACAGTTCTCTGCAATTCAGCCCATAATGTCCGCCTTTACATTCTGATTTAAAAAAAAAAACAGCACATATCATCTAAACTTATTAACTTATAAGTATATATATATAAAAAAATATTTACCATTTTTTTTTTATAATTGTGTTTGACGTGACGGTTTACAGTAGAATGCTAAATTATATTTACAGTTGTCAACACAAAAATTGTATAGGAAGATACTCTTGCTGCAGTAAGCGTCTGTATATTCCTGGTTCCATCCCCATTCACAGCGACTAGTCTGTTTGTTACATGGAGAGTTACTCAAACAGTAACCACTACAATTGGACACAGACATAGCCATAAGTTCCGCTATTACACTCTGTCACCGTTATTGGTAAATTTACCTTTGCTACAGTCACCGTTTGTATATCCCGGATCACATCCCCCGTCACAATTACCAGTCTGTTTGTCACATGGATAGTCATTAAGACAGTGACCACTACAGTTGTTTATACAGTTATATCCATAGGTCCCGTCATCACACTCTGTAACGGGTTATATTTATATAAAAATAAGTGGTAATTGGTGCGCCCCTCATCAAAAGGATATATGTTAGATTTTCAAACCTGTTTAAAACTCCGTTGAACTTTCGATTACTTTAATTCTCTCCAATTGTACTTATTTATTTCCAGTATTCCTTTTCATTAGAATCATCACAATATATTTTCGACAATTCTCAACAATATATTTACGTAAATTTAAGCCCAACGCCATTATATAATCTAAATAAGAAAAACATTAATGATACTATTAATGTTGTATAACCTTCTGAGAAAAACTGATTTTTTTTTCTAATTTATATAGCCTTTGAAATAAAAATCAGCATCAACAGACATATATGTTCCCTTCCGTCGTGTATAAGGATGTCTATATATAATGAACAATACAGAATTATTGTTTGTCTTTCTTCTTGCTTTTAGTTTTTAATGAAGTTTATTGGTCATTGATCCGCCCTTATCTAGGGCTTAATTTAACTCGATTTTGTATATTTAATAAGTCTTTTTCGGGGGGTTTCCTTACCTCTGTTACAGAGAGACCCTGTCCACCCAGCATCACATCCTTTGTCACACAGACCAGTCACGTGATTACATGGAGTGTTGTCTTTACAATGTCCCAAGCATTTTTTGCTACAGTTGACACCGTACCACCCATTTGTACATTCTGGTTATTTGGACAACATAAAAACACCATTTAAAATTTAGTTATAATGATTATGCGTTCTAATTTGTTTTACATAATAAAGCTTACTGTGACGTTGTAGACATTTGCGTAGGTAAAAATACATATTTTGATATGTTCTCAATCAACTTTAAGCTTACCTGTCACATGTAAATGATTAATGTTTGCAAAATGAAATTATTGAAATTCTGTTCTTGATAACAAAAATATACAAAGAAACAAGTTATGTACCTCTTAATTACATATACGATAAGCATTATTACTTGTTTTACAGTATATTCCAGTCCATCCAGGTTTACATGTAAAGCATGTTCCATTAAACATTTGACATGTGTTGTTTTTACAGTTGGTGGGACACGACAAGTTACAGTAACTGCTATATGTCCCGGGTTCACACTTTAAACATGCTCCATTTAGTATGTGACATGTGTTATTTTTGCAGGCGACGGGGCACGGAATGTCACACGCGATGCCATAAACACTGGGTCTTTTACATCCTATATTGAATCAAAATGTAAGAACATATTACATTTAGGTACATTTAGGTTTTTCAAAACATTAAAATATTTTTACAATACAAGTTCCATATATACTTACCTATATGATAAAACGTTAGGTACTCTATAACTCATGCCATATGTGGCATACGTGACATTTTAATGAAGCTCTCTGATTGATCAAAACATCGGTTAAATAATGCATTTTTAAATTGTATCAAATCGTATTAACTTACAAATGTTGTATATATTCTACTAAATGATTTCAATTTCCAATAAATAGAAAATAATAAAACCATTTTAATTGTAAATAATAACCGCAGTAGAAATGTCCTGTGATACAATATATACAATATACCTCTAACAATGACTTCACACAACTCTGTGAATGCATTTATTAATTGATACCCGTCAGGATAGACAACTCCGTCCTTCCGTTCGTTATAAAAGATGACGTAACGTCCGTATTCTGTACAAGTTGTGGTAAAGTTCAAGGACGGTAACTGTGGTCCGTCCTTGTAACAGAGTGTTGATCCTGCTATGTCACCAGTGTTCGATACATAAAGAGAGAATCCTGCAAATCGCCCTCTTTGACGGTATTCTACACCATAACATGCAAGTAAACGGTGTTTAGTATTTTAATTTGGTTTTGAAAAGATATCGAAAATGCGGAATTTAAGGTAACTATAAGTATATTGTATCATTGTATCGTTGATAAATGTATAATAGGCTGGATGTTTGCATCATCCTCAATTTACAAAACCGTGCTCAATTAATTTTTAGAGCAGTTTTGAACGCACAGAAATAAAGCACTGCTGTAATGAAAGAAAGCACTTGCTGGAAAGATACGATTTGATTAATAATTGGCCGCCAGAAGGAAGTACATACAAAACTAATTACCTAAATTGTCGTAGGTTTTAAACAAGATATTTATGCTGTAAATATTGTAAATTCCACCAAGATCTACTTTCCACCATGTATTTTTGCGAAATGTGTTGGGTCCTATTGCATCTGTTCTCATACACGTAGCTGTGTTTCTATCAATTGCGTTACTGGCTTCAAACATGTAAGAGGGGTCGGGGACAATCGGTGATTGGCTGGCTGCCGCTTTGAAGGATAGATCATCTGTAAAAATTATCTGCTTGTCATATCATATTACAGTAACTTCAAAAATGCATCGAAAGTTTTTCGTTAAATACATGGAAAAGGTAAAAGTATTAAGGTAATAAAAATCATTGACCTGTTTTATATTTTCCAGGCTTTAAAATATGTATTTGTATCACAAAGACTGTGTCTTATCAAAATAATTCAAAACAGTTTGAAAAAAAATGACTGGAGACAGTTGTGTTATTCAAGGAAAATAATAATGTGAGCTTATAGATAAAGAGCTAGAGCATCATTACTCCATTGTTAACAACCGATTTATTGATCTTCATTTACAGTAGCATCAGTTGCAAGAACCAAATTTGGAACATACATTTAGAACATACATTACATCCTTACAAAATTAGATAGTATCAATTAACATTAAATCTTTAGATATGAAGTTCATTATTAACTGTAACACAAATATTTTTGATGAAATATCAGTTTAGTTCAGAATTAAAATTAACAATAAAATTCATTCACAGTATCGTGCTCAGAAGCTTAACACAGCAGCCACTAACGTGCACAGATTTTTTCGGCTGAGAAGATGAAAGGTACTTGTCTCTGGGACGGCATTTGGCTGCACATCTGAAGTTGTTGATATATCATTGGTGCTCTGAGTGGTCTTTGAACGCAATGTCGCATCCGTATATGCGGGGACATCCGCTCTGGAGACGGAGTTACTTCGGACACGAGACAGGAACTTGTGGTTACATATGTAGCACCTTCCTTTGCTCTGGATGACATACGAACGTTTTGTAGCGTGCAAGTCTTGAACGAATACGCTTGTCCATTGTCCTGATTGGCTCTGCATCACTACTGGGTCTTCTGTCTAGAGATGTTTAAGTGGTTCCTTCTTAACATGTCTGTTAAATTTCTTCTCCTGTTTTCCTGTCGATATTTCATATTGTCATCAACACACGATTTCAATAGAGGAATGCAGTAGGTAAGATAGACTTCAGTCTGCGTCCTAGAAATAGTTGGCCTAGAGACGTGTCAATACCATAAATCTTGGTGTTCCGATACTCCAAAAGCGCGAAATATGGATCTTTTGATTTGTTGATAAGACGTTTCATGGTCTGAACCATTCGCTTTGTCTGTCCATTACTCTTAGCTCCGTTATGAGACTAGTGCGTGATAAAATACGTTTTCACAAACTCCTTGAACCCATAACAGCTGAATTGTGGTCCATTATCACTAATAATGATGTCTGGGATTCCATTTTTGGAAATCATGCTTTTCACAAGAGTGATCACGCACTTAGAGGTGAGCGACTCTAGTTGGGCAAGTTATGGCCACTTTGATAAACAGGCAACTACGAGTAAGTAGTCTCCACCGGGTTCAAAAAGATCTATTTCAATCTTAGGCCATGATCTAGAATGAAGTTCACTTAGGCCCATCAGTTCCTTAGGATTAGCATCCTGATTCTTTGCACAAGTTGCATATGTGATTGCGAGGTTCTCTTTGTCTTTTCCCATACCGTTCTAAAGAGAATGTTTCTCGCTCGCTTTTTGGTCTTCACAATTCATTGGTGTCCAATGTGTAGTATTTCCAACATTTCATTCTGCATGGACTTTGGGACTATCAGTTTGTGTAACTTGTAGAGAATATCATCAATACATGCAAGTTTATCACGGAATTTCCAGTAGGCTCTAATTTCCGGTGTTAGGTCTGCTTTGTTGTTTGGTCATCTATCCAAGACCTGTGTTCAAGAGTTGTTGTACCTCGTCATCTTGACTGGTTTCCCTCCATATCCTGTCCTTTACTTCCTGTGACACAGGTAATAATGAAGAAAAATGTGTTTTATTTACCTGCAGATCTGGGACCAGGCTTCCTTAATGTATTTCAGATAGGAACGACTCAAATGATCAACCAAGAACATTGTCTTTCCCGGTTTGTAAACAACTTGAATGTCATATTTTCCAAGTGCTAACACGAATATTTGTAGTCTTGGAGGTGTACATAGAACTGGTTTCTTGAAGATACTTCCAAAGAACTTCTGGTCTGATTCAACCAGCACACTGTGTCCATACACATAACCATGGAATCTTGTACATCCATACAGAATTGCAAGAGTTTCTTTCTCTTTCTGATAATATCTTAGTTGTGTTTCTGCAATGCACGCGAACCATACCCAACTGGTTTATCGTCCTGAATCAGGACAGCACCTAGTCCTCTAGAACTGGCTTGGATCAAAGTATTGAAGGATCGGTGCACTGGTAGTCATGCGGTTCAGTTTCTCGTAGCTTTCTTTCTGTTTACTTTATCATTACTTTCCCATTTCTAAAGAGCATTTTTCTCCAATAGTTGTCGTAACAGACTGCCGACTTCTAATAGATTAGGCATAATTTTCAGAACGATTTATTAATTTACCCTCTATTGTTTAAATCAATTTAAGATGAATAAAATTCTCTATGTAATTAAAATTAAAATATTTCTTCTTGCTTGCGGCTAAATACACCCATTTAAGTAAGACGCGAATCTTAACTTGTGTATAAGATAATCGCTAACCTGACCGCTAAGTAGTCCAGCTGCAACGGATCTCCTCGACCGCTGGCGAAGGATGGATTTTGTAATTGTACACACACACACACACACATACGTGTATGACGTGGCAACTGAACACCTTAACTTCCCACATGCAAATGGACACTTCTTGAAAAATGGAGTTAGAGGGAAGAAATGTTCATTTTTTCACTAGAAATAACAACTAATAATGGTATTAGACCTAATATGTATCAAAAAAGGTTTATTTCAATCCTTGATTTTTCACATACCAAATGAACACTTAACTCATACACAACCAAGCGAACACTTTCATTTACACACTATCCATTGAACACTTCTAAAGCACACAGTCAACTGAGCACGTCTGGCACACACAGTCATTTCAACACGTATAATACACACAGCCAACTAAGCACATTTTGAACACACAGTATCAACTGAACACTTCTAAAGCACACAGTCAACTCAGCACGTCTGGCACACACAGTCATTTCAACACGTACAACACACACAGCAAACTAAACACATTTAGCACACACAGTATCAACTGAACCCTTCTAAAGCACACAGTCAACTGAGCACGCCTGACACACACTGACATCTGAACACATTTAGCACACACAGTCAACTAATCACTTTCTTTCGAAGACTTATGATATTACAGGTATCTGCGGCTGAAATCCATCTTTTTAAAAAATATATTTTCTGACCTTGACCTTTTGACTTCAAAAACAATAGGGGTCTTCTTATAATTTCAATGAAATGCTCAGAGAATCTTTAATATACTTCCTGGAAATGAGTGTTCCAACAAACAGATTGACAGTCGAATGGAAAGAAAAATGAATGAAACCATTGAAATTGCAATGTTGCAGCATGCTGTCAAAAAAGGTAACGTTATGGGGTATATAAAATCCTCTAAACAGCTTGACAGGGTGGGGTGTTTGACTATGAACAATGCATTTTCATACATACTGTAGATACCTAAAATTTCTATTTTAATTTTTATTTTTATTTCTATACTTTAGGGGAGTCATGCTTAATAATGCTCATGCCAATAAAAAGTAATAACTTTTCTTCATAAAAATCAATACGTATTGGAAAGGGGGGGGGTCTATGATATTGATTATGATATTCAACAAAATAACAAAATCAGAGAAGTCATCTCTCTCTCTCTCTCTCTCTCTCTCTCTCTCTCTCTCTCTCTCTCTCTCTCTGTGGAACATACTAGCAATGTTTTTGTTAAGATTTTTATAATTTTTTATTGTAAGAATTGTATCTTATCGTATCACGACGATTTGAAACATATGAGATAGTTCAATAATCCAACCGTGAAAAGAAATGACTGCATTTAATTTTTTTTGCTTGGGAAGCAGAAGTAGCTAATATAATTTTTTAAAAATATATACAATATATTATAGTCAAAACCATTACTCTTTCATTATAAAAAAAACATATTTAATTTATAAATGTCTGCATGTTAAAATAATCGTTTTAAGTGTATTTAGTATGTAAATGGTTGCTTTATTCACCTGTAGTTTCAGTGATTGGAATGCACACTTTGCATATTAAGAGGAAACGTGGGGAAAACGGACGATAAATGTACGAGGGGCATTGATCAGTTGATTTAATTGTTTAAAAGTTCTGTGAAATTTTAACTTTTGTGATTGTTTTATTAAGAAATAAAGGAAAAATAGTCTATGGATGTAAATGTACTGTCTCACAATTAACTGATTAAGCCTGCTCGTAATTAACCCCTAATTGTCACCAGTATATGTCGCGCACGGTGTGTTTCCATTTCGCCATAACTGTGAAAAATATAATAGACTAGAGCCGAGCTCGTTGCAAAGCAACGAGGAGGTCTTCCGTTGCAGCTTCGTGTCGAAAAAGGATTGTCAATACGATAATAGTCATGATGTTATATATTAGTGCTTATAAATGAGTAAATGGATGGCATGTATCACCCTTTTTGAAGAGGACAGCAATTCCAATCCAGCAATAATTCTGTCAGGAAAAAACACGTGGTTTCTTTTTTTAAATATATTTGACAGCGTATTAATGTTTGAAAATGTATGCGAAATACATGTATGAAGAATTTATCAGCAACTGCTTAACTGCAAAGCCATATTTATAATAATAAATTTTCGCCGCAAAGAGATTGACCGATCAAATGATTTTAGATCCTATTTTTGATTTATTTTCTGTTCTTTGTATAATTTCAAAACTATATAGTACATCATTGGGATCTTGAACTTCTTAAATAGCCCCGCTTTATTAAAAGATGAGACATTGAAAATCACTTGCGTAACTATTCACTGAAAAAAATAGTTCAAGGTCACAGCACACCCCTTACTTTTTCTGGTGAAACTAAAACTGGATTTGACAAAAAGAAGGAGACGGCATAGAATAGACATCTGTTTCACTGATGTCTGTTATGATCTTGACCTTTGAATTATAAACTAAGTTTATGATTACTGCACACTCATAAACCACAAGTACTGTTTGCAATGATCTATATTTTTACCAGGAGAGAGAACACACGGTCCAGACTACAGTGTATACAGTTGTATGCTATGACATTGACTCTCTAAATAGACACTTTAGGTAATTGATGCCCTTAAAGCAAAAACAAGTCTTAAATTTTGACTAAAAATTTATTGAAACTTTACACAGTGGTCTGTGTTATGACAATGACATTTAAAAAATATCTTGATTCAAGGTCACTGTACATCCTTGACTTAAAAGCACTTTTTATAGTAATGTATGAGCCAGACAGAATCATTGGGAGAAAAATATAATTATGGTTAGACAAAGATTTTTCAAACAGGTCTCATATGATCCTGACCTTTGATCCAGAAACTTTGTTCAAGGTCATTGGACACCCTTTAGTTTAATGCACTCTATAGCTGAAGTATTAGAAGTACATGTAAGTTACATAAATGTGGGAGCAAGACTCGGCTAGCTTGGGAGAATATATGGTCTGGACACCTGGGGTACGTAACATAAAGGGTACTTAAGTCTAAGACAGTGCTTAAGTAGGACTTAGGTACATTCTTAGACTTAAGTCCGTAACTAGAAGAGTGCTTAGCTGGGACAATTTACCCAAAACTTAGGCGGCCGGTAAATGTGACTTAAGTTTTTTAGAAGTTTTATTGTTAATTATTGCAATTCAGCATTTGAATACAGTGTATTTATCACATAATTTACACAAAAATAATGTCATAATATTCACCAATATCAAAGTTTTGGATTAATTGATATAAATATTAACAGTGGTTGTAAAGAGATGTAACATTTTCCATATAGTATGCAAATGGGCTGCTGAATAGGTTGTAAACACGTAATGCTCAGTTTACTCATGTTACTAGACTATGTATGAAAATTCACGAAACTTGAGAAATTAAAAAAGGACGTTTAAAGACAGAAAAACTCTCAGTGATTTTAAAGACGACGATTGCCTCATTTCAAGATATCGTCGTAACGAAGAAAATACACTCAGAGTATTTACCTTGCCTTATTGGTGATGTAATATGCAAGACAAAAGATAAAAAGAAATCCACTAGTTTTAACGGTATCGCGATATTACGCCACAGGGAGTTTTCGAGAATGACTGAACTAGTGAATATTCGTAAAAACAAAGAGGTAACAACAATAGACTGAATACATTGCCCGAGAGCCATCGCTTTGAGCTTTTTAAAAATGTTAGGTACATTCAAATTCGATAAAAGAAATGAACAAATTGTTTTTACTCTTTAACATAAGCATGACTTAGCAAAGACATTGCTAAGTTTTCTTTATGTTACGATATAAGACATACTTAAGTTGGACTTAGGCAGGTCCTAAGATTCCACCTAAGTCCTACTTATGACCCTACTTAAGTCAAAATCTTAGCATGCTTTATTTAACGAACCCCTGACCTCCACTCTTTTACCTAGAAACTTGGTTTAAGGTCACTACACACTCTTTATCCAAAGGCACTCTGTGGATGAAGTATTAGAAGTACATGTAAGTAAGTTAAATGTAGGCAGACCCAATTACAGAGAAATTACACTTGTGTAAAAGTAAACATACTCATCATTATACGGCGCCATCAGAATGGGACGTCGATCCTAGTTATACATATATATGAATAGATATTATGACCATAAATTATGATTAGTATCCATTGCCATGTAAGAAGGGGGATTAACCAAGTGTTCTGTCCACAAGTACCCAAGTTACAAACACTTGGATAAACGTATTTTTGCATTGTTATTTCATACATAATGTATAATGCTGCGTTTGTGTTTTAGGAAAGTATCAATTGCCAGTAATAATCTGTTTAGAAAATATGTGGTCACAATTTATCTACGTAAATGTAGCTTGTACACTGATCCTGAACATATTTGAATAACTGTTCAAATTTTCGGCGATGTTTAGTACTGGTTGACGTCCATGCGCGGATCTAGAGGGGGCGGATGGGTGGGTAACTGGAAATTTTAAACAAACTTATTAAATAGACTTAGTAAAATTACTTATCATATATACATGTATGGCTTGGACACCCACTGGCAAACACCATTATCCCACCGACCCCCCTCCCCACCCCTCAAGTGTCCGGGGGGGGGGGGGAATCCTGGAACCGCGAATGACGTCGTATTTATCATGCCCTATCTTTAAGGATCACCGGACTCCATGACTATGTGATTTTGTTTAGTTTAAAGTTTTGAAAATTGTAAGCATGTAGTTGGCCCCGTGTTGTACATTTATTACGCGACCTCCGTGCGCTCATTTTGCGGAAGAAGTAAAAGCGCTGATCAGACAACATACACACACACACCAAAACGATTCGGTGAAAATTAAAAATATATCAACCATTCGAGTGCGCGTGCACCGCATACGCACAAGTTCGACTTGTAAAGTTCGCACGAATAAAAATCTCCGCAATCTACGGATTTGCAGCATTTTCAATCATATGACCGCTACTCGATCTTCTACAACTGCCCGAATCTGATCAATTGTTTTTTAACATATCTTTTACTCTTTGAACACATGTTCCAATGAAAATGAAAGATATAAAAAGAGTAATTGCAATGAGCTTCTACAATGAATTAAACGACCATACAGAAAAACTACAAAAGCGATCATGTTACCGTTTCTCTTTTACGACCTGAATCTAAACATAGTCTTTTTGGAAATTCGCGTGAATATCTACCTAAAATAATCCCTGAATCCTTTAATTCCGGACATCGATCAGCGAGGTTTTTTGTATCGTGCGAGCCCCTCTCGCATACATTGCAACATGAAACTTTAATTTTAAACTGCCTTACAAAAAACGCTTGGAAATTATTAAGAAAAAAAATCACCATTTTGGATCCTGTTCAATTAATACATTCAAATTCTCTCTCTCTCTCTCTCTCTCTCTCTCTCTCTCTCTCTCTCTCTTTGTACATTTTATTAGAATACCTATAAAACTTGATACACTTATACACTAATTTGTGTTCGCCAAATATTAATTCATAAGACAGGTTGATCTGGCAGGTTGTGAATATCGTCAAAAAAGTGTTGAAGTCTGTCCCGTGAATGCATTAAAGTCTCAGAAGTAATTTAACGGAGATAATCATGGGTAAATATATTAACCTTTTAGTTGAAACGCTAGTCGATTTTACATGAACCTGTCAAAATTTCGGCGTTGTATTGTATTTATTCAAGAAACATGCACATGTGTGATAGGGTAGAAGCACACGAAGCTTGACGTGTGTATTAGACTACCTCTTGTCCACTCGCGCGGGATTTGCAAGGGATGGATTAATATGTAAATGTATACACAAATCCCAGTTTCATTTTAAACAATATAACTATTTCATGACATCGACAAGATCTCAAAGAACACTTTTTATAAAGAGAGCCATACCAACATATTTATTATTTTTGAATTATGAAGCTAAAACAGATTTCATCATTAACAGGTTAATCTTTTTTGTCGTTGATCTCAAACATTATTCTACAGTTTTTAGAACATTTTAGACTTACAAACCCACCATTTATCTATGTCTGTCTATGCTTCAGATGGGACTAATAATGTTTTTACTAATTCTTAATTTACACTCTATCGTTTAAATCAATTTAAGGATGACATTCAAACAATTCTTTGTGTTTACGGTTAAATAAAACCATGTATGTAAGACGCGAGTCTTGTGTATTAGATCACCATTGACCGCTAGGTACATGTAGTCCAGCCGCGACCGAACTCCTCGGCCGCGGGCAAGGGGTGAGTTACGTAATGACACACACAGCTCAGAACCCAGGTACATGTAGATTTGAAATGCTTGCAGTATAATGATTAAAATGCATTACATAGGTATTATTTTTTTAGACTTAGATACTGTAACCACAATTGATATGTATGTTTCTGACGATGTTTCAGATTGGGAATAATATTCAATTGCTTTTATATTTCTTTAACACTATTGGTTTAATCAATTTAAGATGAATAAACTTTTATATGAAAACAAAATTCAAACAATCCTTTGTGTTTACGGCTAAACAAACCCATACAAGTAAGATGCAGATCTTTGTGTATTAGATAACCGCTGACCGCTTAGTAGTCCGGCCGCGACCGATCTCCTCGGCCACGGGCGAGGGATGAGTTACGTAATGACACACACAACTAAGAATCCAGGTAGATTTAAAAAGCTTGCAGTAAAATGACTAAAATATATTTCATAGAAATTATTTTTTTAAAATCCAGTTAATGTATTTCACTAGAAAAGAAAAAGATTGTTTATATTTTCTCGTTCTTGTTTTTCTTAATTATAAGGATTCTCCACTAGAAGACCTAAACAGAAATAACTAAAAATAAAGCTGTAAGAAAAAAATGTATGCTTTTAAAAAACTTTCTCTAATGAATTAAAGCATCCCGTATAAGCTGGTACTCTTTCAGTTGTTAATTTATGTCAGTTGTGCGCACAAAGACTATTCGTTTACTTGCAAAATGAAAACAGGTACATGTTAACAAGACAAGCTTTTTACAATCATATTACGCAATACCGGTACAAAATAATTTTGTAACGACATTAATAACATCATAATAAACAACTTTTCCAGCGACAGCTATATCAAAATATTACCCATTTTTGAGTTATAAAGGGAAGACGTTTAAGGGCTCTAGGCCCCTAATTTAAGGGGCCAGCCCTTTTTCAATTGTGTCAAGTGAAAGCCCTTGATACTTTGCACCTTTTTTGTTCTTTATGTGTTCAGAAAAAAATTTAAACTAAAAAGCTACGATACAAAAACACGACCAAATTTCAGCATTTTTTGAAACATAAAATTTAAATTAATTTTTTGAAATTTTAAATGGGAAAAATCGTAAAAACAAAACTCGGAGGACAACGTTCAAAGTGTCTATTTTCAAGATTTATGACTTTGAAACACATGCCATGGATGGTTTCAGAGCCTTTGCGTGCACAGGAATGTCTATATTTTTTGAAAAAGGGGAATAACTCGGCTCCGGAAGTGAAAATTTCAATGATTTTCAGTTGATGTTGAGAATTTGTAATTTCCAATGTACCCTGAAAATTTGAACGTAATAGGACAACAAACAAGCGAGATATTTGAGTTTTAAAAAACGTCTAGAAGAAAAAAAAGAATAAAAAGAATTACCAACAGAATCAGTACAAGGTCTTCCGTTGAAAACGGAAGACCTTAAAAATGTGAAAAAGTTCTAAGGCGAGTGGGAATTTGATAATTCTTTTGTATAAATATAACTGTAAATGAATTTGATGTTTGTTTTACCGATGAGTTAATTACACAGTTAAAAAAGAAATAGAATGGATGTAAAATGGGAAAATAGCAACATAGAGTCATTGTACAATTAAAAAAAAAGAAATTTGAAAAATTATTCATGAAATGTAAATTAAATTATGGATGTAGTGTCTTAAATTAGAAAATACTAAGCATAGATTAAATGTTTCAAGTAAATCGTAGATGTATTAAGTCAGTATTCTACAGTATTTTTTATGCTTACGATCTATTAACCTCACTTTTTTCATATTTTTTTCAGGTTTTGTATAATTTTTGCATAATATTCACAAATCACTCATTTTTACTGTGGACAAATAACTTGAAATCTCTGAAATCTGTGAAATATTGTTATGCAATGCAATCAATACTTTAAGCAAAATTAAATGTTTATATAAGTTCCCATTTCGCTGATCGAGGTTTCATTTGTATTGTCATTTATAAAGAGCTTTTATTGACCATTTAAAGTTTGAAATGTAGTAGAAGTAATTTGTAAATTGACCTAAACCACGTGTCTGTGATGAAATATAAACATCTAGTAAATAAGCATGTTTTGTTATTCAGTCATCGGATTGGACAATTGTTTTCTGTAAGCGACTATGTGCGAAATAATAATAATGGACATATAACAGTATAAGGTAGATTCCTTGGACAAGCATATATCACTCTATTGTACTAATGGACGGTTGTGCACCTATGGCTTAGATAAGTACAGGTATAATGTTGGCTTACTCAAATAAAAATGTTGAAGACTAGTAAGTTTCCTAATATTAGATTACTTCATCAAAACAAGTTTTAATAAAACTGGTGGAATCTCGTAAGGATATATTTCAAAACAAAGAAATATATTGATTGTTAATTAAAAAAAAAATACAGCAAAAAATTCAATACAATTTAATTCAAACCACGGGATCTATCATTGAAACTCAAACCATAAGAAAATATAAAATCGCAAGCAGAATACAGCTATTGCAAAAGACTGAAGAGATGAAAACGGAGGGGGTCTTGGGAATAAGTAACTTAGAAACAATACCAAAACGTAAGACATAGGTAAATAATAAAGGAACAATGTATATATTTGAATTTTTAATTTAAAATCAAATGATACCTTTTTTTTAGATATCAAGCCATTAGAGCTTAGTTGTTCATAAGGTTTAGTTTGACATACAACTAATGTAATACAGAGATTATTGAACAGTGTTAAAACGGCACATTGAAGAGTTGTGCCAAAAAAATCCCCAACATGCATGACCGTAAACATTTCTTGTAGAATAACCTTTTTAACATGATTAATACGGCGAAATCTATCAAAACAATCATTGTCACCATAAAACATTTCTGCAACATCAAAACAATCAAGATATCGAAATATTATACCCAAAAATCCATGGAAACTATATCAAGCTCGGTTTACACCCCCCCCCCCCCCACACACACACACCAGCAGGCATGCCTATGAAAATTTCCTACGATGTGTCTTAAGACGTGTCCTAGGATATTTCTTAGGACAATTTTCCATCATATACATGTGTGGATGTAAGGGGGTGGGGGTTAGTTTCCCCCCTTAGTTCTTAAAAGAATTTAGTTAATACAATATAATTAAATTTAGATCCGCTCGCATTATCGCTACACATACAGAAAACGCGGACCCATTGGCTGCGTTCAAGATCGTAGCGGCTAACCTATGAGCTAGGTGGTAGATATCTATAGATCTCTATTAAACAGACAGCTCTAGCCTAGCTGCTAAGTGTTAGATTTCGAATAAAAATATTTGAGTATAAAGTTATTTTTGGAACAAAAAAAGTTTATTTAAAGCGAAAAAATATATGTAAATTTACATTTCATTTACTAAAATGTAGAAATTAATTTCCCATTTTGTTAAAAGCATGCATGCGTGCTGTGAAAGCGTACCTAAGGAAGCCATCTTGGATTTGGTACATAGCATCAAAAACTTATGCTACACTGTAGCTTTCTCTACGTAGCGGCTAGGCTAGCTCTCTGTTCAAGAGCGTAGTTTTACGTAGCGGCTACATGTATAGCAGCTACACTGTTGAACGCACTGATGGTGATATATGCGAATACATGTTTTGTATAATTATAAATGCAACTCCCCTCCGTCCTCGAAACAAAATTTTCAGGTTTGAAGATGATTACTTTTAAACATTTTCCTTACTTATCAAAACATTTCTGAGTCAGTACTTATCAAAACATTTCTGAGTCGGTACTTTCTTTGTTGGCGTGTCCCCACTCCTCTTTTAGAAAAATGCTTAGATTCACGATCGATATGTTTAAGTTTTTTTTTTCTAATTTAATTTAATCTATTATTTTCATCGATTTCCATTACATATCTTTAGTAGATTAGTCCATTTTTATCCGAGTTTTGGTAATAAGCTGAAATATAACAGAGCTACTGTGTACAATTTAATGAACAAAGCAGAAACAGAAAAGTGGAACTACATGACAAATATACAAATTTTCTTTTCATAGTTATTTGTATTGCTGGAAAAGTAATAAGGCATAATACAATTTCTTGTCGTTGTTAACAAAATAAATAAATCTCTCTCTCTCTCTCTCTTTCTCTCTCTCTCTCTCTCTGGGAAAGGAAGAGGAAGTCGCACTTATTAATCTTTCTCCGCGGCCTTTATCATTAACACCGGCTACTACCAATAAATGCAACCGGTTGGTGCATTATACAGGACTTGTACTTACATCTTTTGGTGGTAACATGTGACTGCATCCTCCTATCTTTTCCTTTTTGCCCCAAAATAGTTACTGGTATATTTTTATTTATTTCGAAAGGGCTTAGATAAATCTTCATCGTTTTAACTTTTAAATGCATAAATGTCAATTAATACGTGCATTTTTTGAACTACCTTCTCCATTTACATTTGTACAGGCATATACATACATTCACACGGTACAGTGTTTATAAACTGATAAACAAATATTTGATTTCTTTACGCAAAAATCATTCTCAGTTATTTTCCTGATACCAGAGCTTCTTAAAGTCTTAGGAAAAGCTCGCGGTCGTCTTAAAGACTAAGATTAGGAGGTTTCCTAAGATAGGATAGCTTCGATGGCCTCACTTAAGACTGAGATATGTCGTAAGTTTGTCTTAAGATATGCCTTAATCCTAAGTAATAGCTTCATAACCATTCCTGCAGTTTCAGAATTTACCGTAATTCTGAGTCGTATTCAGCCAAGCCTTAAGGCGGGTTTACGGTAATACAAGTCGTGTACAACTTGCCGCATGCAGCAAAATATTGTGTGAAATATGCTATTACTTGTATCATACAACTTTTGAAGTAGAGTATGTTCCTATTCTGTACAACAAATTGTATGCGACCTTTTTGATCCAATTAACCCACGAACGACTTTAGCTACAAACTGTAGTACCTGCAACAAATTTTGAATTGTTTGGTGAAACATTTATACATTGATTTATAAAGTAAAATACGAACAAATTAGATAATCGTTCGGACAAATAAGATAATCGTTCGGACGAATTAGATATTTGTACGGACAAATTAGAAAATTCGTTCGGACAAATTAGAAATTTGTTCGGGCAAATGAGAAATTAGTTCGGATGCATTACATATTAGTTCAGACGAATTAGTAAAAATGGGAATAGGTGTCAGGACACCTCGATAAATGCGCGATTTGCACCGAGACATTACATTTTATTTTTTATTCTCTGCAAAATAACTTTCATGAACAACATCATCAATAAATATTTGGATGATACGAGTCTTTTTCATCATGATCTCTTTAATACCATATTCATTTACAAAAATGAACGTGTTTGTACTGATCCCAGGGCTGTTCCTAAGTCCCGGGAGCCGGGGAATTATCGCGCATTTAATGACGATATCACCCTGTTATTCTGGTATTCCCACTCAACCTCCTGTTAGAGAAGGAACCCCGCACCCACTTCTACTTTTTTAATGTGCTCTGCTATTTCAATTCTTTTCATTTTAGGCAGACAATCCGGTGATCCTCATATTTAATTTACTAATTAACTAAGAAAAAAAATGCACTGAAATGAGGAGCAGGTCAGGCACGTCGCATCGGGAGGCAGAGGGCCTGCCCCCTTTTTTGGGCACCTTAACTTTTTATATATAAAAGAATATAAAAATTCTATGAGATAAGTTAACTGGCCCCTCCACTTTTGGGGCACTTAAACTTTTTATATATAAAAACTATGTTCTAGTGCATTGGTCCTTCGATTTTACTGATTATTTTCTCTCTCTTTTTTTTTTTCTTTTTTTTTTTTTTGCTTGCTTGTCAAGAAATATTGTGGATTGCAAAAATTTTTTGTAAAATTCTGCCACCACCCCCCCCCCCCTCCTTGAAAAACGATGCTACGTGCCTGCAAGTGGAATGAAAGAACATCGAAAAGTGATTAATTCCGGGGGTATATCGTGGAACAACCTCGAAAATAGTTTCAAACGGTTACGTCTAAATACACTGCTTAAAAAATGTATCTTAAGCTAGCCCATAGCTTTTCAGAGCATAATTATAGGCACCCCCTTTATTTGAAAGCTTGAATTTCATTTGCAGCATTTGTAAATTATATTAATACGGTTTCACAGTACCAGTTCGAAATTATGATAGACCAATGACTCACTAGTCAGGGGACATTCTGAAGCCCACTCCTAATATAATGAATGAATGATTGAATGCCAGAATATTTTTCAACTACCCCCCCCCCCCCCAATTTTAGAACATTCAGTTGTCTTAATCGTTGAGAAGTTTAAAGGCATTATTCATAAAAAGAACATACAATAACAAAGCAGGCCAAATTTTGCTGTCATAGGATTTAAATATTCATAGACAATGCAGTTTTCTTCAAAATTATAAACAATACAAACTATCGACACTATTCAGAAGGTGTCATTTTCCTTCACAACCAGAATGATTGTAGACTTATCATAATTCAGCGTAGAAAAGAGGCCCCATACAATATTTATGGCAGATCATCCTTTAAACCCTACTTTTAGCCCAATGTCCAAAATGTGAAAAAAATTAATCCATATGATGTGGGAATGCTTGCACATGAATTTGAAATGTGTCATATACTTGCTAGTTTTTCACTTGTACATATTTTCATGCAGTTATTCCCTTGCTTTAAGAAAACTTTTGGATAATGTTTGTCTTATATGAACAAGTGGTTCTTAAAACAAAAGTGTTTAAATGACACCATCCAATTATCATATTTCTCTCCACTTGAAAAAGAATGCAGCCCTTTATTTGAATAAACTTTATTCCCTTTAAGCAGAGAAACTTTGTACTAAATGTGGTTTAGATTGACATTAATAGAAAATATATTAAAAGTTAATCAAGTTAATGTTAATGGAAGACATATATAAATGACACATGATTGGACACCAGAAAGTTCTTTTTTATTAGAATGGTGCAATTGAGCCTTTGGTGAGCTAAAATCAATATCCAGGTTTAGCAGGTGTGTTATACCTCATTGAAGTAATGTACACAAATGTAGTTTTAAGGCAAATCACTTCAATATTTGAATATTGGTACAGTTTGGAGATCTCAATTCCACTGGCAACAGTCAAAGACAATCAAGTCTTAGTATGGTTTTTTTTTAAAAAATTAATTTGCTTCCTTTTAAAGCTTTAATTCAATTGTCACAGCAGATTTGGTTTTACTTTATTGAAATATTTTCATCACTTGCTGGCTCTCTCAGTTAGGCATTTAAGCACTTAAATGGCTGGGTTAATTTTTTTCTCTGATGAACACTAGGAAATTTCTTTCTCGTCCTTGTTCTTTTCTTCAGCCCACCATCATGTGTGCATCTATACTGAAATTAAATTTAGATATGATTATTTAGTCATGCATATTAAAAAAAAACCACTTGCAATAACCAAATCTAGCTTCCTCAAATCCTCAATATATATAAATATATACAGTTGAACTTCAGTATCTCAAACACAGATATCTTGAATACCATGGATATGTTGAACTTAAGGTGAAGTCCTAACCATGTATTTGAATTTCTTAAGTTTTTTTTACCCTGGATATCTCAAACCCTTGGATATTTTTTTTCATGGTACCATTGAAGTTTTTTCTCAGTCAAATTGAATTCGAGATAACAAGGTTAAATTTGGCTGTTGTTTTATAAACTGTATGTGGCCCTACTTATGATGTACAATTTTTTTTAAGGAAATGCTTACCAGTATACATGTTACTGTTGTAAGTATTTGTTAATTGTTATTTGTAAATTAAATAAATTTAAAAGTAAAAATTATTCTGGAGTACAGATATTTTGGAGACTCTCTAGAACAGTGGTATATTCATTAATTCTAAATACACATACATGTATCGCAAAAAAATTTGATCTACATATACATGATGTATACATATAGAACATGCTAACTAAATTTTAAAAAATCCCACTTTTCAGAGCACAATCATAAAAAAACAAAGAAGTGTGAGAAACTAAATTGGACAGATTGATAGCTAGAAAGAAAGATGAACAAAGAAGTAGGAAACCTATACTGGTAGTTTGTTATCCCTCTCGTTTCACTGGCTGGGGATTAATAAAATAGGAGTTAACACCCCCTCAAAAGTTAAAAGACCCATGCAGCTTTATTTGAATTAAGAATTTAAACAAGAGGCCCAATAGCCACAATGCTCACCTGAGTTAATTTGTCTCTGCTGTTCTTCAACAGATTCCCCCTTACTTATTGTGGCCCCACCCTACCCTTGGGGGCATGTTTTCAACAATTTAGAATCTACACTACGCTTTTCTGGCCCAGTAGTTTGTGAGAAAATGATTTTTAAAGATTTTGCTTATATATTTCAATGTAAAATTTTGATTTCCTATTGGGTCCCACCCTACCCCCTAGGGCCATGATTTGAACAATTTAGAATCTACTCTACCCATGCAAGGAAGCCTCCACATAAGATTCAGCTTTAATTTCTGGCCCATTGGTTGTTGAGAACGAAGTGCAAACTTGATGTTTAACTCATCAAGGTTAAGTCACATGCCAAAAGTCAGCCCAATATCTGCAAGCGTTTAGAAAAAAATTGCAGAAAACCCTAAAAAATTGAAAAGGTCATAATTCCATCAAAAATCATTGAAGTGGAACATAATGCAAACTTGATCTGTAACTCTTCAACTCACATACCAAAAATCATCTCAATATCTGCAAGCATTTAGAATAAAGTGCGGAAAACCAAGTGGGACAGACTGACAGACAGAAGGACAGACGGATGGACAGACAGACAAACAGATGGATGGACAGACTCTGAGGAAACCTATAGTCCCCTGCGGTTTCACTGGTAGGGGACTAATAAGAGTGTTGACTTTTTATAACTAACATTAACTTAATTGATGTTTCTGAAAAATAAGAAACAGAATACTTTAGTTCCTAAATATTGTAATAGATTGTGATGTTTTATAATAATTATTAAGAGGTCACAATGCCTTTAATATTGATCTACTTTTTGTTAAAATAAATTTGCTATATTTTTCATAAATTGATACTTAAAAAAAATATAATGAAAGAAAGTGAAGGCTTATTAATAGATACATTTTCTAAAATACTCTATTAGTATATAGGTAACACAATGACATTAAACATGTAACTATAGTTTGATCTCTATATGAAAATTAAATTTTGCTTTTATTGTTTTCAAATTTTGACCTGTCAAACTCTATAAAAAATAATATAACAAATGTAGCCCTTTTATTCGGTCGTGCTCGGTTGATATGCTTTTCTGTGAAGTTGATATATTTGTGGATCAACCTCATGAAAGGGCTACATTTGTATAATATATGTATAAGGGGAAAAAAAGAAATGAATGTGAAAAGCTCACCCTCTAATTTGATGAAAATTAAATGGTAGTAATAAAAATTGTTAAGTCATTAACAACCAAGATAAATGTTTAATTGAATTACCAATTATGAGATTCCAGTTCAAAGCCATATTTTCAATGGTTGATTCTTTGTCATCAAAACTCTTAAATTCCATCTTAGTCTAACTCACGCATCTGGGTATAGTCCACTAATGCATTTTCCATAGGCGGTAATGTTAACGTTCGGGCTCATAGCTCCGGCCCTAATTTTCGTTCAGCAACGAGGGACCTCTTGAATAAAAGCTCATCAAATTGTCTCTCTGCTGTTAAAATTTCGTGGTGTGAAGTCAGATTCGTTTTCCGGCAAAATGCGTCTGTATTGAAAAACTCTGAAAATGAAAGTAAAAGTAGGGAATTTCACAGCTTTGGAAAGGGTGTACATCAAACAATTTCAATTCTTTCCTTCAAATGATAATTTAATTTTGACACTTGCTTTTGAAATTGCAAATCCTCTTTTCTGACATGTGTCAAACATTCTGATTTAAAATGTCCCAATAAATGTATATACACTCTGCACGAATAGGAACTATTTTGCTTAAAGGCACTACTTTGTTGTCCTACCGATTCTAAAAATAGTTAGAGGGATATACCCAATATGAAACAGTCATTGTGGTTATTTACAATTCTAAGCCTATATATTCACTCTAGACACTATACAGAACCATAATTCCAAATTTGGAAAAATTCAATACATAATTATGGATTTTGCAGCATTGATACACATGCATGAAATCTGAAGAAACAGTCCAGTCAAAATTTACCTAAACAACATCTAGTTCATAGGTGCTCGATGTTCTTCAAATAGCATATATTCAGGAAACTTTTATCTCAAGGATTAAAATACATGTAAAACATGAACATTCAATATTTTACCAAATATATTTTGTTCATATTCTCATAAAAAAGCTCAATCATGTCTAATTTTGTAAAGTTTTAGTCGCACAAACCATAAGTTTTCCTTTAGTTACAAAATCAATTTGTTTTCAAATACCACGAAAAAGGTAAAATAGAAAAGTATAGGAATTTCCCTATCCATCAAGGTATTACATGTAGGTATTGGTTTGTAAATAATAAAGTTATATGACTCTATAATGTGAAGCCCTCAGTTCATATTTTGTCCATTTTGATGCTAGCTTGAGATTACCTCACCTATGACGTCATAATGACGTCATAGTGATGAGTTGTTTTTACTCGTGTAAGTGTAGTATTGGTTGACCTTTTATTTAAGCCTAATTTCGGAAGAAATGCACCATTAATTAACCTATTTAAGATATGTCATAGGGGAATAAACTTGCTAATAAGGAGTTTTTCTTTTTACTCTTGTATACTGTTACCATGGTAACAAATTTAACATATTTATAGAAAGACATATCCTATGGAAAAGAGTCTACAATTAACTAGAGTTCAAAATCCAAGAGAACAAAAAATACCCATTAAGTAGGTGAAATATGTGTAGTTTACCGGTATTTGATAATATTCTAAATTATCTGCATGTCAAATACTTACGGGGTATATACATGTAGTTTTTACAGGTTCCTTTTGTTAAACTTGGACATCAGTGTTATTAGACATCATTGTTACAAAAATAAATGTTATAACTTACATCAAGTGTGGCTCATTGTTGTGTTTTAATCTTTGAAGAAGTTCCATTTCAATTGACATATATGGTATCTAAAATGAAATGTTTTGAATTTAATTGATCTACATGTATCAAACACTATCCTCAACATCTGCAATTTCATGTCACAAGCAGCCATATGTTTAATACTCAGAGAGAGAGAGAGAGAGAGAGAGAGAGAGAGAGGAGAGAGAGAGGGAGAAAGAAAAAGGAGAGAGAGACAGGCAGACAGACAGACAGACAGGCAGACAGAGACAGAAAGAGAGAAAGAAGGGGAGATACAAAAAGAGAGAGGAGATATACAACAAATAACTACATCTTGACGCACAACACATTTGTACAACCTAAAGACCCCCCCCCCCCCAAACATTCAATATCAACCCCCACCCCCAACAAATCAATCTATTGTTTCAATAGTATGAAAATATAAATACAGGTAAATATCTACTTAAAATGATGATTTCATTCTATTTTGATTATGATAAACAAAGATAAGTTTTATGGATTAAGAATTAACCAACACGGTAGGCTTCCACATGTTAAAGTGTGCATATCTTCATCTACGGTACATAGTCACGTCACATGCATGAAACATTTATTTACGCAAATTTAATGCATATCTATAGTTATAAATAAAGAACTGGAACCTACCGGGCATTAATACAACTCCCTTACAATGCAAACTAATATCAGATAGCTAGACACTGCTTGAATAAAGTATTTTTCCTCACTGGAAACTTTCTGCTTCTCTACTTTCACTTTTACTCGCTTGAAATGATCGCACTAAAAACCCAAAGTGATATTTGGTCTAAAAATTTATAAAATGTCTTCTTATCTCATTATTAGTAGAAACACATATATACATTTTTATTTCTATTTTTTATAAAAACTCAAATAAATTACATTCAAGTTAAAATCACAATATCTTTAATTTAAATTGATTTTCTGAAAACCCGGGGGGGGGGGGGGGGGGTTGTTGTTGTGATGGATTTTTTCCTATGCAATGTGTTATTTAAGTGATTAAACTTGCTGAACTTGTTGGAAATTTAGTTTGTTTACATAAATGAAAAGATGTACAAAAGAGAAATTCACATTTATCACAATAATTGCAAATAAACAAGAAATATGCCTTACCAGCATGGGGCTCATCTTCCATGAATTTTTGAAAATCATGATTTTTGTTAGTTTTGCCAGTTCAACATTATTTTCTTGACTTAGTGGAAGTCTGATGAAAGTCCTGAGGATTATACTCTACTATTCTTTTTTTCACACTCCTATGGACTTTATTCTGATGTGTTTTATTTGGTTTCTCACAATCCTTAAATCTTTGTATTGTGGCTCCCTGCTTCCTTTTAACTTGGTCGATATCATGTGTTCTATGATCCACAACAAGCTGTAGAACAGAGGTCCTTCCTTTTACAGGGTGTGTTGATAATATAGGTTCATAACTGAAAAGACAAATTGATTACCTTCTATATAGAATATTGCAGACATAAATAATATATATAAATCCGTTAAGACAATGATCATGTAAATTTTTATTTTCAGTATGAAAATAATGGATTTAACAATTTTTGTATGAAAAACATCATTCAACATTCGATTTAGCGGTAGATTGTATTTGTTAATCATAAAATTTGCAAAATGTTGACTTTGAATGAGACATTTTGATATCCTTGCATCATCAACTTGTCATTAATATTCCTTGTTTTAAAAATTTTGTTCATAGTTCACATGCTCTTGCCTGTTGAATCAACTGGTAGTTTATATTAACTCCATATGTAGGTGTTAATGCTACATAAATAAGGGAAGTTATTGAAAATTTAAGTACAATTATGAAGTTTATCAAAACTTTTAGTTGCTAACGCGTTATTCAAAGCGTTTGCACACACCGTTGCAGTTATGAGACTATATCTTTCAAAAAATTATGATTCATTGCTTAAATGACATCAATTGCAAATCATGTCACAGAGCAGATTACATCTGACATACAGTAATTAATATCATAGTGTCTGTGCACATTTTTTGTGATAAACTTAATTTTCCTTAGTTTTTAACTAAAACATAGCATAAATACTTATACCTGACCACTGCATATTGCCCAAGAACACACAGTCAATAATTGTTTTGTTATAACTTTATTTGTGACATACATGTATCTTGTGCTGGTTTCCATGGTGTTAATTTCCTTTACCCACTAGAAATTAGTGTTGGACCACTTATGTCACACCATGGGCAAGATCAACTAAATCTTATTTGCAGTCACTGATGTTCAACAGTGACAGAATTGACCAACTTTTAGTGCAGATAAAGGAAATTTTCCTCATGAAAGCCAGCACAAGATTACATGCATGTATACATGTATGTCAAAAAAAAAATTAATAAATAAAAGGTATAACAAAACATTTATTGGCTGTGTTCTCGGGCAAAATGCATTTTGTTGTCACTTTTATCTTTCTCAATACTTTTTTTCTCTTCGAGAGGAATTATAGAAAAAACAACAACAATTTGGTTCTTGGGTCCGATAAAATGCATGTTGCCCTCAAACCAAGTCAATAAATGTATATTGAATATGTTTACATTAATATCAACTTACATAGCTGCACTATACCCTCAGATTGCAAGGGTTAGAAGACCACGTTGAAGCAGGGACTTATACATACTTACTATTTATTATTATGTCCCTGGGAGAAATAAACAGCTAAATATATTGACACTCCCCCCCATCCCAGGTGTGCCTCCCACCTTTAATTCATCATTAATTTTTATATATTTTTTAAAAGAAGAAAAATTGATTTATCATGAGAAATACATGTAACAAAAAACTAGTCTGTAGTACATGTATTATTATTGTAAAATATCATTACTATTTTTTCCCCTTAATTCATGATTGTCGATTTGTATGAAAATTATTTGTATTCTTTTCATCATAATAAATGTTAACTCATTAATTGTTCGGCTTTAACCAGAGACATGTAAAAACCTTTAAATCATTTTTCGACTATCATTTAGAAAATTCACTGTCTTTTTTGTTGTGCCTTTGTATGACTTCTGGGCCCAAAATTGGAAATTTAAACATTCCTCACTTACTTACTAGCTTACTTTAAACGTGCAGAATTTACGTTTCATTTATGTGTTTTCTAGTTGACAGCTTAATGTATGTACACAATGTTAACAATGATTTAGTAGACCACGTACCTATATAAAGGACAAGAGCGTACAAGGCCTGACAAATCCCCCGGTACCCAGGATTTTGAAATGGCATATGAACATATAAAAAATCTTTACATTTGAAACTGTGCATGAGTACATGTACATGTATAATATAGAGCTGCATTCTCTGATAAATAAATAATATACAATAATACATGTACTTGGTACTTATCTCCTTTGTTTTATTTGATGCTTTCTAAGCATTACAACATGATTTCATATCTGTGCTAGCGCTAATTTTATCCGACATTGTATGTACAGAACATGAACATTAGGTAATTGTTGTCATTATATAAATGGCATTAGATATTTTCTCATAATCAATAAAAAAGCAAAACACGATTTATTTAAAGGCAAATGAATTAAAAATAAAACGCCGTCTATACGATTCGAACACCCACTCCTTGGAGAAGTATGGACTACGAGCCTCCGCCTATCGCAGTGAGCTACGTTGACACATTAGAGTACGGGTGAATAATTTGAAATTTTTTGACAATTATTAATAAAATAAAACGTTTTTGGTGAAAATCACAAATTTGACCCATTATGGGTCTAGACTCCATTTTAATAAATCAATAATAAAAATCAAAATAAACTTATTCTTTAAATAAAAGTACTTTAAGGATGGAGTCAGGACCCATTCATACCTAATTTTGCAATTAAAAACAGTGAATGATCCAAGATTTAGGCAAATAGCGATGTGCAGCTTAATTTGGAAACCAATACCTGTCGTGTTTATAGAATGAAAGCACAATATTGACTTCCATCGTGAAATTTACAATGAAAACAATCCATACAAGTCAAAAATTAATATTCTAACTTGAATTGAAATTCTTTCGTCTTCATTGCTCCGAGTGGGGGATATGCAACGCCTTGTACGCCCCTGTTCTTTATATAACCGAAACTGAACGTTTCTCCTGCCCATAACACATGGCGTGACCGACTCTACTTTCGTTTTTAATATGAAAACATTCGAATTTACGCTTCAGTTGAACATGTGTTTTTTTGGCTGACAGCTTAATATATACACAATATTAACAGATTTAGCAGACCACGTACCTGTATATAACCCAAACTGAACGTTTCCTAGGTCCATTACCAGGGACGTATATACGTCCCTGCCATACACATGGCATGACCGACTCTACTTTCTTTTTTAAAATGAAACCTAACTTGATATGACATAAACAAAACATTATTAATTTCTGACAGTATATTGGGTTACACAATGCAAAAGATCTACGTTGATTCAATTTGAAATATATTAGATTTATATGCACATGCAGAAATTGTTTCAGAATCTCACCGCGAGTACAACATATGCCAATGTTAAATGGAATTTTACCTACCCAGAGACATAGATATAGAAAAGATTTCTTTGTGTTTTCACTAAAATTAATAATAAAAACTTTTTGTTTATTGGTTTTAACCATTTATACTGCAATCATGCAACTATGTACATTGTAACTCTGCCTTATACTTGTACATTCTTGAGTAGACAATAGTGCCGTAATGTCATATATTATAATGAACATATCTTTCCTCATAATTCATAGGCCATATTTAATACATAAAATTTTATCTATATATTTAAAGGATTCTTTACTTACCTTTTTCAAAGTTTACTTCGTCCCCATGTTCATAACAAAGTGTGAAACGGGTACAGTATTATGATGTCATTTTCCACGTCATTTGATGTAACGAGCATGCGCACTCGCAATGTGTGTAAGTCTCGCCGAGAAGAAAAAATGATGGATCGGTGGTCATCTTATACACACTCATTACACAGATCTCATGCATCCGGTCAAATTAACACATTATTTTTTTTTAATCAGATGCATCCTAGGACATTTTCTAGTTGATTTATAACAAAATCCAACTGAACACCACCATTTCGTGTTCATTTGGATTTTTGCGTGTTCATTTAAACGTGTGTCGTCTAAAGCCCGTGTTCCGTTGACAGGGTTTACAAACACACACACACACACACACACACACACACACACACACACACACAGCTTAAAACCCTGGTAGATTTGATTTACTTGCAGTATAATGACTGAAATGTATACATGGAAGTTATTGTTTTTAGACTTATACCCCCCCCCCCCCAACCCGACCCAATTGATCTATGACGATGTCTCATATTGTTATTGCTTTAGTTAATTTTCCAAAAAAAAAAATTTTTAATTTTATCTCTATCGTTTAAATCAATTAATAATAGATAATCTTTTAATACATATTCAAAATTAAAACAATTCATTGTGTTTGCGGCTAAATAAACACTTACAAAATGTATATGTGAGACGCGAATCTTGTTTATTAGATTATTTATAACAGCTGACCGCTAGGAAGTCCAGTTACTGGGCCTCATGCGAGGGGTGAGTAACATAAGGATACACAAAGCTCAGAACCCAGGTATATTTGAAATGATCGCAGTATAATGACTAAAATGTATCACAAATAAGTATTTTTATCCATGATGTGTTTCGTTAGGAAAGAAAATAATGTATATTTACTTTTTATCGTGTTTGAAGGATTGTCCATTTCATATGATATACAATTAAAAAAAATATCTTACAGTCCTCACGTATTTGGTGTAAGAAAAGCATGGGTATTTTTTGAAAAAAACAAAACAAATTATAGTGATTTAAAGCATCCCGTATAAGCTGGTTTACTTTCAGTCGTAAATTGTTGTCAGTTATACGCACAACGACTATTCGTTTACCTGCCAAATAAAAACTGGTTCATGTTAACAAGTGAAGCTTTTTACACTCATATTACGCAATACCCGTACAAAATAATATTGTAACGACATTGATAAGAGATCATAATGGACATCTTTTCAAGCGATACATCTATATCAAAATATCAAAATATTGGCCATAATTAGTTATACAGCGATTACTTTCACGGGCCCCAGGCCCCTTATTTAAGGGCCTAACCCTTTTTTTAACGGTGTCAATTAAAAGCCTGATATTTTGCACATTTAGTTCTGTAGTTGTATATGTGTTCAGAGAATATTTCAAACAAAAAAGTTACGAGGTAAACACATGACCAATTATCAGCATTTTTGAAACAAAATTGAAACTACTTTTTATGAAACTTGATATGGGAAAAATCGCAAATACAAATGTTGGAGGACAATGTTCAAAGCATTTTTTATTACTTATAAACACACGCTTTGTTCGGTTTCAGAGCCTATGCGTGCACAGGAATGCCATTTTTTTCAATTAAAAGGGGAATAACTCGGCACCAGAGATGTTGATTTCAATGGTTTTAGCTAGATGTTGAGACATTCCAATTAACCCTGAAAATTTGAACGTTATAGGACAGCAAAAAGCGAGATATTAGAGTTTAAAAAACGCCTAGAAGTATAAAAAAGAATTACCAACAGAATGAAAACAAGTTTAAAACGTGTATGGCAGCTGTATCAGACACAATAATTGTTATAAGGTTTGGCAAATCTTAAAATATATATTTACCACAAACTGTTATCCATCATTTTAGCTGATGGGACGGATTTGGCCATATATATGAGAATTATGCGACTTTGCAATTTAAACTACAATGCAGCTTATTTAATAAAAAACCATGAAAATATTCTTAATACCTGAACTTGTCTTATTGTTTAATTAATTGATCATTGCATGCTGCATTGAATTGGTCTAAATGTGTTAACATAGATATTCAACAATAAAGTTCATCGATCATATAGACACAAACGTTAAAGCAAAAGTTGAACATACCAAATGCGAGTGTTAGACAAAATCCTGCAGCAAAAATAATACATTGATTAACATACATTCTTTACCATTTAAATAGCATTACCCATACGGTCGACGATCATTAAACCAGGAAATATATGATTTGCATTAATATGGTGTGCAAATCTTGTCATTGATTCTTTTTTTTATGTTGGCCTGTTTTCGTATCAAAATGCAAGTGTCGCAGTTATAATAAAACGAGTTTGTACATTTTCTGTTTTTTTGAAAATGTTCTCTTATATTTAATTTTCCTTTTTATTTAAACAATCAAACAAGTAAATCAAAATAGGTGTAGTCAAATGGAAACATAAATCTAGGTCATGGAAATACAGTATACTGGAATTCGACCGATATTTTGAAAAGACTATTTGATATTATTTTGAATTAAATTGCGCAGACTTCTGAAAAACCCCCCAAAACAGTTGGGTTTTTTACAACAATTATATATTTATAAACAGGTTACAAGAACCATATATATATTATCAATCAAATAATAAATTGTAATATATTTGTATTGTATAAATAAAAACACATTAAAAACAGCAAATAAATTGAAATGTTATCAACTCAACAAAAATGTCAAATACTATAATATGTTAACCAAAAGAGTCGACATTTATTGCTAGACAAACCACACTACTTCGCTGATCGGGACTGATGGAGGTGCTTATGAGAAGAAAGTATAAATGTTCTACATAAATAAAAAAAAACCAAAGTTTATACATGTAAGTCAAAATTACTACGGTTAAGTTGTTGTTGTTGTTGTTAAAGTTGTCTTTATTTATTTCTTGTTTCTTTTTTTTTCTTTCTTTTTTTTTGGGGGGGGGGGGGCGTACTAGGTGCTGCAGCTGTACAACCTATTACATGTACTTCTGGTTTCCCTGTTAAACTAAACATTTTACTTAGAAACCTAATGGTGGAGATGAAAATGAAATAACAGTAACACTACTGTCAAAAGATGAAATTAAAATAAGTGCATGTACATCTTCAATTTTCAGGGCAATGTGATTAAAATCAGATCCTTCATCCGTTCCTTGTTTTTCTATTGTCGCTACACGAGGATCTGAAGAATCCCCGATTGAGGTCACCTCCTGGTGACTTTTGGTTTATGAATATTTATGAGTTATTTTAGCCAATCAGAGCATGTGTTAGAAACGGTAATTTCGGGTTACAAACAAAAATGGAGTCGTACGACGAAATGATAGCACATGTTCTCGAATCTTTCGGTATTAGCGAGCTAGAGATGGAGCATAAGTTGATACTAGACGCCCTCAGGGAATCCAAAGATTGTATTGGCATAACTTCCAAAACACGTAACCGAGGAATGGAACCGACGATTTCATTAGTCAAAACAAAGCTCACCGGGAGATGACCTCAAGTGGCGTTTCTTCAGATCCTCGTGTAGCGACAATAGAGAAAAACAAGGAGCGGATCGAGGATTTGATTTTAATCAGATTGATTTTCAGGGTAGCATGATGTCATTAACATCTTAAAATATCTTGCAGAGATCATATTGCAATAAAAAAAGATCCGCGCTTTCAGTATAATTAATTACAGTATTAAAAAAAATATGTTACTAATTCGTTTAAAAGAAAACCCTGTATGTTTTTCCTTTTTCGGCAAAAAATCCTGTGTGCAGTTACCGTAAACATAATAGAGAATTCTTATACGACATTTATCAATGAAGAAAACGGAAAGCACATCTGTCACATTTATGTAAATTGTAAAATTTGAAATGTCAATTGTATGTATGGAGAATCTGTGAAAAAAAAGTTTTAAAATAGTACCAGATAAATATCACATATCGAATATAGAATTATACATATTTTGTATATACAATGTGATAGTGCGTTTCAAATCCGAGTGCAAGTAAATATGTGTAATGAGTAAAACGATATTAACACATAATTAACCTCAACTTACACGTAGGTCTGTAATTTTTATATTTTTTGATAATGTTAAGAATATATATGGGGTTTTTCATTTAAAGAACAGGTCTAAGAAAAGGTACTGACAAAATTTTAACGCTCAGTTTATTAGCGTTCGAAAATAAATTGACATAGTACGGCAATTAAATACAGAATAAAATAAATGCCCTTGATTTTCAAAAAGATTTAGAAAATAAAGTAAATGCTATTGGTTATCAAAAAGATTCACAACGTATTGATAGATATAAACCAAATAACAGGTATGTTTTATAATGTGTTGCCATTAAAAAATCAATAAACATTTATTTTGAATATGTTAATGTGATGATAATAACCAGCATCAAAATATACCCATGATGGTAAACTTTGATTTTAGATAGGAATCCAAGCTTTAAAAATGTCAGTTATTTAAACCTGTACCCTTAAAACCAATCCTGGTATGAGAAGGTATTTTGCACAATGTTTACTCGAACATTAAAAAGTAAACAGGGAAGTATTTGGTATTGGGTAAAATAAAACGAATCCGTGTCGATTTTTCCATAACTATGATACAGGTAAATTCATCAAAAGAAACAAAAATAATGAATAGGGATATAAATGTACAATGTGATTGTAATATAACAGGAAACACCGACTGATCCTCAAACAAAACTGTTGTTCACACACTAACAAAAAATAATTTTTATGCCATTTACCGGAATTATAAAATTTGGTATTCAAGTAATACACAGGTAAAAACATTGAATAAAATATCCATGTTTCATGATTTATATAATTGTTAAGTTAGATATTTTTTTTTATCATAACTAGGCCAGATTGGATACAGCAACTAAAATAGAAATTATTGCTGGCATCTTAAATTAGTAATATTTGTTGACCATGGGTGGAATGTTCTTATAAATATTATGAAAATATTACACCTAAAAAAAACCTTCATTTTTGCTATGCATATACTAATAATGCATCGTAATGATATATTCTTTATAAAGTTATTTTATCCTGTTATATGCCATCATATCAACCCTACACATCTTCATTCAGGATCTATATGGCCCAGAATGCAGTTGTATATAGGTAAAATAAGCTGTACCTCATATGCAATACCCTGTATGTACCCTGTAGTAAGTAATAATAAGTTATCGCGTCAACTTAAGATATATTTAGTTTTACCTGTGAAACGAATTTTCTTTATATTTATTTTGTACCTCATCTTTCCTTCCGATATGAAAAGAAATCTACTTTGTAAATTTTGATCAGTTATCTTGTAATTCGTTATTGCTAAATAATTGTTTATGAACGTAGAAGATATCAGAGACAACGGACATATTTTCAAATCTAATACACATTTAAAAAAAATAATTTCAATACTTATATTTATTCGGTTTTTAAGAACATGCTTCCCTATATGTACCGAAAAATCAGATATCATACAATGGTTATGTTTGCATTTATTTTATATGTACTTATGTGTTTCATTTTTTATTAAACATTTCATGAAATAAAATTAATATTGTAAAATCTCAATCACATTAACCCTCTTTGTAAAAAAAAAAAAAGACCCCCCCCAAAAAAAAAACAAAAAAACAAAACAAAAACAAAACAAAACAAAACAAAACAAAAAACAATTGTTACGGAACTATTTATATAATTATAATAATACAGTTTTCCCGTCTTTGTTGGATGTTGAAAAAGTGTAATAAAATTTAAAAGTTAGAAAAGACACTGTTATTTAGCTGTAAAGATACAATACAGATCATAAACACATTTTTAATGAAAATCTTTTTTTATTCAAAATGATAGTATAAAATACCTTACATTCTCTTTAAAAGCACGCTTGAAAACATAATATTTTTATTACTTTATTATTTTTTTTTTGCTCTAATTGTAAATGCTCTAATGGCATATGTTTGTATATAAATGATACGACAGTTTTATTAGATATATGAGAACAACAATTAGTTTTAAAAAGCCGTCCATATAAAATATGTATAATGTCAGTAACTTTGGTTGTACATGTACAAGGTAAGGGTTTATTTTTAAATATTTGATAAACACGCAGGAGTTATCTTTCTTAAAGATATGAGTTTTAAGAAAAGGAACATTATATTAGATTTTGAACATAACCATATAAATATAGGTCATCACAAAGAGTTGGTATATCCCATTTACCCATCCTTACATGCATTATAAAGACAAGTTGTCATGTTTCCTTTTACTTAATTCAGTGTGGTGTTGTGATATGAGAGCTTTGTTTTAGGTTAAGTTACTGCAAGTTCTTGGTAAGTTGAGGTTTCTTCAATTGTAGCATTTGTATCTTGGTAAAATTCGGAAATCTTCCAACATGATAAACAGTTACCGAAAAAAAGATTCTTTCTTTCCAGATTTGACCCTAAATTGAAATCCATAAAAGCTGTCTGATCATTGAGGTAGGTTTGAGTGCAAAATATTTAAAAGATTTAATTGAGTTTAAACATGTAACTAATCAAATAATTGGCATCTATAGATGTGCATAAAATTACAAAATGATATAAAAAATTGTTGCCAGAGTAATCGAACAAGCTATGATACTTGATGTAGATAGTAAATATGAACGTTAATATTGACTTATCTTGAAATATAGTTTTACCTGCACATTACACACGTGCTAGTGATAAGAATGATGTTTAATGCAAGAGATATTGATAGCCCAAGAATCCAATGGATAGAATATGACGTATCCCGTGTAAGCATTCGAATATCTGTCACAACATAAATAGAATGCTATCAAGAACAAACATTTCTGTAAGCAAAATAAAACTTGTTACTTCAGAAAATTCACTCCTTTCATAAAAATGATCAATGAATTTCTTGATATTATAAATGGATTTTCTTCAAGTATGGAGAACCAAAGATAATTGAAGCACTGAGTGAATTATAAAATCAAAGTGAAATTTGTAAAGTCTTTAATTTGTCTTCCATGAAGCGACATCAACAAAATTGGAACATGTTTTGAAATAATTGCATCATGTCAACTCTTGGTCATATATGACTCTTATAATGCCTACGTATGGTAAATATAAAGACACAGTTAGATCGTCCTTTAACCTTTTTCTTCTTTGTATATCAAAATAATCTATAACACTACATATTTATTTGTTTATGTTTTCTAGCCTTTGAAAGTTTAGTTCATGTTTACCTTTATAGCACCGCTCGCCATAAAACCCGTCAGTACAACCAGTAAGACAACTTCCGTTAAATCTCTCACAGTTCCTGTTGTAACAGTGTTGACTGTATGAACAGTGACAGTTCTCCCCATATGATTGGAAACATTCTATGATATATATATATATATATATATATATATATATATATATATATATATATATATATATATATATATATATAGTGGTTAGGTCCAATCAACAGGCTAACAATAATACATATTAAAAGCAAAGCTTAATTAGTCTGTACTTATTGTACTTCTACCTTTTATTTTAAGGCATAAATAAAGTAAACCCGTTTTGAAATGATAAGTTAATACAAATTTATAAAACGTATGCCATTACGGTGTTTACCTGTGGTACATCTGTACCCTGTATAACCAGCGGAACAACTAACAACTACAATGTCCGGCTGTGTGTCGACATGTCTGACAATGTGGTGAACAAACGGAGGAACAGCTTTTATCCTTCAGCCTTTGTTGCAAGCTTAATGAAAACTTGATCATAAAATAAAATAAAGATATTACATATTTAAGGTGTAGAATTGATAACAAAAAAAAATAATTGTTGATCATCTTCTTACAGATGATACAGTATTTTCCAATGTATCCATCTTGACAGCCAGCCAAACAGACACCATCAACGTGAGTACATACTTCATTGTTCATACAATACCCATTGCAGAGGTGTCCGCACCCATTTCCATAGTATCCCTGTCTGCATACTGTTTGAATATACATGGTGGAAAGAAAGAACTTAATTTGAATATTTATTAAATATCATTTTTGTTTGTTTGTTTGTTTGTTTTGTTTTGTTTTTTTTTTGGTTTTTTTTTAATTGAAAAAATTGCGTTTTCTTAACATTTAATTCATTTTACAATAATTACTTTCGCTACGGAAAACATTCGTATATCCAGGTTCACATCCCCTTTCACAGTGACCAGTTTGTGTGTTACATGGAGAATCATTCAGGCAGTGACCACTACTGTTGTTGACACAGTCATATCCATAGGTGCCGTCCTCACATTCTGTAAAATATCAAACTCCAAACTATAATAGTATGTGTAATCCATTTTTGACTTTCCCGTAAATAATTAGCAAAACTCGAACGATACTGCAAACTATCTTATATCCATATATGTATTTTGTATTTTGTTAGAAAAAATATACTAGTGGAGTGGCAATACCATTAAAAATTTGATTCAACATCTAAGCTTACAACCAATTCAACCTAAACGGTCAATTACACCTGTCATTAATAAAAATCACCCCTCAATCTGCATATCCAAGGCAGTAAATCCAGATTGAGGGGTGATTTTCATTAATGACAGGTGTAATGCACCGTTTTGATTTAATTGGTTGTAAGCTTTGATGTTGAATGACCGATCGGGAGACGGAGATGATCGCAAACTAATTTTACCGATGAGTTAGTAGTGAGGGTAGTAGTCTGAAGTCAGTATAGGGCCACCAATGACCTTGATACCTGGGTCAAGGTCAGGTCATATGAGGTCAAGGTCAGGCCACCTTGGTCACTAGGTCAGGGTCAAGGACAGGGTCATGTCAACTGAGGTCAGGTCACCTGGGTCACTAGGCCAGGTCAAAGACAGGGTCATGTCAACTGAGGTCGAGTTCAGGTCACCTGCTAAGGTCAGGTCACCTTGAGGTTACCTTGATAAATGAGTTCAGGGAAAAGTCCGCCTGGATAACTTTTGAGGTCACTAACAGTCTGGAGTCATCCTGATAATTAGAACAGGCTTATGTCACCTTCAGAAGGTCACCTTGATATTTTCCTATATAAATATGTACGGTTTATACCACAATGTGTTTTAAAACAGCAATGGATGAATTTAAGAACTTTATATGCCTAAATCAATGTTTACGGTATATATACCAGAATGTACTACAAGTGAAAAATTGATGGAAGAGTAACTGAAGATTTTTCTCCTTCTGAAGGTACGTTTTATTTTTATCTAGATTTTACGCCAAGTCCAATAAGAGTTTATGATTATACGATGCTCCAGGAACATGAAACATTCTGGGCTGTGGTCAAAATCTGTCTTTGGTAATAACTTTATTTGGAGAAACACGACAAAAAATTCGTACTGTTTGTAATTATATTTTAATAATGACTCAATGCATGCATAAACCGGATTGTATATTTGGTAAAACATCTCTAGACTTTAAGTACATAAAAAATAAAGGTCAATACCTTTTTGTTCATTTCACAAGCAATATTTACAACAAGTTTCTTACTTATATAAACACCTTTCGATCTCATATCCATACTTGCCGGTGAGATCTCCTGATTATTATTTCAAGCTGTTCTATATCCAGAAACATTTGTTTCTGGAGACCCATTTAAACTTCGAATAGTAATTTTATATGTTTCACTGTATAAAAATTGATAATTGTTTTTTTCATATCGCAAGCGATTGGGCTTATCGAAGGGTAATAAACTTAGCCCGCTTCTTCTCTGGTTCATCTCCGCCATATTTATCGGTGAGATAATTAACTATTATCTCACTTTGTTCCATGTCCTGCATTATTCTCTTCTGTAGAGCCTTTAAAACTTTAAATTCTCGCGTGGCAGTGACCCGTGGCTCTGTAAACCTCCGGTTAAGAGCTTCGTATTTCTTTGGACTCTTTCTCCTAAACAAATACAAAAAATATGTTAAAATTAATGTTATTTATCAGATAGAATATATATTTATTCATTGATATACCTAATTGTTCATTTAGTCATATGTGTAAGAGAGAGAGAGAGAGAGAGAGAGAGAGGAGAGAGAGAGAGAGAGAGGAGAGAGAGAGAGAGTTAACAATATATATATATATATATATGTATAGTCAAATCAATTAAATTACCTGAAAGTCGTCAGGATAGAATCCTCAACGTTGGTAAATGGTGCAGAACTGGCGGGTGGCCAGTTCTCATCCAGAGGCGGGGAGTATGTACAACTAGTGGTAGTGGTACTACTGGGGCTACTGGATGTGTATCTATTTAATAGAAAAATGATGAAAAAAATAATAATAATGCGTCAGAATTTTTCCAAGGATATTGGTATTAGCTTACAAAATAATCATAAATATTTTTTTTAAATAGTGAATATCATTACCTTTTGAAAGGTATTTCTGTTTTCACTTCTCTGTCCTTTTTAGCTCACCTGAGCTGAAAGCTCAAGTGAGCTTTTCTGATCAAAATTTGTCCGTTGTCTGTCGTCGTTGGCGTTGTCGGCGTCGGTGTCGGCGTTGGCGTTGTCGTTGTAAACTTTTCACATTTTCATCTTCTTCTCCAGAACCACTGGGCAGATTTCAACCAAACTTGGCACAAAGCATAACTGGGTGAAGGGGATTCAAGTTTGTTCAAATGAAGGATCACGCCCTCTTTAAAGGGGAGATAATTTAGAATTATTAAAAAATTGTAGGTATTTTTCAAAAATCTTCTTCTCAAAAACTATTAGGCCAGAAAAGCTGTTACTTGTAAGGAAGCATCCTCAGGTAGTGTAGATTCAAGTTTGTTCAAATCATGGTCCCCGGGGGTAGGGTGGGGCCAGAATGGGGGAATGAATTTTTACATATTAGGAATATATAGAGAAAATCTTTAAAAAATCTTCTTCTCAAAAACTATTAGGCCAGAAAAGCTCAAATTGGAGTGGAAGCATTCTCAGATAGTGAAGATTCAAGTTTGTTTCAATCATGCTCCCCGGGGTAAGGATGGGGCCCCAATGGGGGGGGGGGGATTTTTACATAGGAATATATAGAGAAAATCTTAAAAAATCTTCTTCTAAAAAACTATTAGGCCAGGAAAGCTGTAACTTGTATGGATGCATCCTAAGGTAGTGTAGATTCAAGTTTGTTCAAATCATGGTCCCCGGAAGTAGGGTGGGGCCACAATGGGGGGGGGAATTTTTACATAGGAATATATAGAAAAAATCTTCTCAAAAATGCTCCAATTTGAGTGGAAGCATCCTCAGATAGTGCAGATTCAGGTTTGTTTAAATCATTGTCCCCTGGGATAGGGTGGGGCCACAATGGGGGGCCACAAAGTGGGGGGGGGGTATATAGGAAAAGAGAAAAATCTTCTTACAGATACAACAAAAGGGGCTTGGTATTTACCATAAAAATATGTGGATAAAAATCGGCAGATATTTTAAATTTTTTTAGCAACATCTACCGTACTTAGTTGTCAAGATATTTTGATTTTGTTACTGTTATGATAATTTGATCAGAGTTAAAGCTATTGTTGCTCAGGTGAGCGATGTGGCCCCTTGGCCTCTTGTTAATTTTTATTTCGCTAGCTGGTTGTGTATTGTTAAGCAGAGTTCTTAATACGGAAGTCTCCTCCGTCTTAGCTTCAGTTTTGGGAGTTGGACTTTCAGGACAAGGAGGCCTTTTAAAGAAATTGACCAAATTAAATAACCTACCTTAATATATACAGATTTAAAATGCATATATCAACATCTGAGTCACGGACTTTTCTTAATTACGGAAATACAATGATGGCGTAATTATAAAACTTTTAAATTTATACTTATAAATCAATAATCATCGTAAAAATGAATAAACCCTTCTTTAAAAAGTTGTTCCATACCTTGAAGAGGGAGGAACTTGTTCATCGATCTGTTCCAAGAGATCATCAAAGTCTGTGGATGTTGCAAAATCACTGTATAATCAAAGAAAAAAAATGAAGAGAAATTTAAGACGTGCGTTTGCAAGACCATTAATCGCACGCGCACGCACACACACACACCCCCACCCCCACACACTCACACACCCCCCCTCCACACACACACACACACACACACACACACACACACACACACACACACACACACACACACACACACAGTGCGCGCGTTTATTCCCCTTTGGCATTACAAATAACTTAATTGTAAGAATTGATTTTATCGCAGTTAGTTTTTTAAAAAGCAAAACTAAACATATATATTTTAGATATTTAAATTAAAAATTGTATAATATGTGATAATTCTTACAAAATATTTGTTTTAAAAGTTTACATGTTAAAAAATATGATCTAAATGCTAATTAAACTCTTGAATTGGTTTTTCTCAAATTAATTATAACAGTATTTTAAAAAACTATTTGACTTACAATAAATCAGAGAAATCCGCCATGGTTACCTCTGCTTTTGGAAAGTCGAGTGGTAAATTGTCTTAACAAATTTGGATTTTATACCCTCCAAAATTGTGTGTGGGTTAAAGCAAATGTCACGCATTAAACCGTTTTTTGCGACTTTCTTTTTTCCCCACCCCTTCGCTTGTTTAAAATGTGGGTGTTGGGTACCATTATTTAAAGGGAGGATACAACACGTCACACGTAATAACTTTACAACCCTGATGTTTTTAGATTAACTGATGTCATGCTTTCTGTTTTCATCTTTGAATTGTCCGCCACTATTTACGTATCTGCGCGACACGTATGCAAAACTTGTTATCACGCACCATTGCGATGAGTGATAATAGTAAAGACATTTACCTAGTTTTAAAAAAGTCAATTGTACCTAAATATTTGTGTAATGATATTCCTGGTGCACACACTCATATAAATTCTATCATAAATCTCAATGTCAAAAATATGCTGAATTCTGTAAACTTTGTTTCTAATCACCGTATTTTTAAAAATGAATATTAATTGTACATGAGAAGACATTAACCTTGCACAGGTGTATGTGACATGATTTTTTCATATCTCAAGAAAAATGTTCTAAAAGTTAACCCACAAAACACAGTATGTAGGTCATACCCGCCTTCAGTGCAAATTATGACCTCTTGCGTCATAGCGTACAGTTCTGCATGTTCATCTCATATACATGTAATATTGAATAAATATATCGGGAAAGCGATTTTTTATTCACTTTAATTAACAGTTTAAAATGATTCAATAGCGATTAAGGGAAAAATTTGTGTTTCAGTTTACATTACAATTGGTTTGTTGTTATTAAGCTGAGCCTGTCATCGGCTTTAATTTAATAAACAAAAAAGTCCCGAAATATATCGGGAAAGCGATTTATTATTTACTTTAATTAACAGTTTAAAATGATTCAATAGCGATAAAGTGAATAATTTGTGTTTCAGTTTACATTACAATTGGTTTGTTGTTATTAAGCTGAGCCTGTCATCGGCTTTAATTTAATAAACAAAAAAGTCCCGCGTTTTTTGTTCAGCAACGACCCGTTTTTACCAAATAAGGGTATTCACGATGTCATATGACCATCTTGCACGCGCTGAGTTTCAGAGGGGAAAATCGGACGAGGGAGCCATGACGGTTTACTTGATCAACATGACTTTAGCATGTTTAGTCGTGAAACTTTTGGCGATTTTGTCGTTATTTGTGCCAACTGCCTATCCGCAGGCATGTGGATTGTGTCTTGCAAGCAGAGGAATCGCTAACTGCTTGGACCAGGGTGTCTCTTCAAGTTTCTGCATTAGGATTCTGAATCCCGATGGCGGCCGCGTGAGGGAGGTATTTGTACCACGGTGCAGCCAAAAGATTGAGCCTGCTTATTTGCAGACAGTGACCCGTTCAATGGGAAAACGGTGTCATGCAAGTAAGTAACTTTATATGTACACCGTGTGTAGGTGAAGAAATTGTATAATTGTTTATATGAATGAATTCATTTTTATTAGACTTTAAATGCAATATTGTATTTACATACATTTAATATTATGAAGGATTAGGATGGGCTTTTTAATTGAAATCTAGAAGCTCGTTGACAGTCAAATTTCACTCCCTCACCAGAGGGCGTGCTACACAGTATGTTGAAGCGAAAGGGAACGACAACTGTATAGAATGTCTAATTTTAGCAAGGGAACCCCAGTTCCGGTTAACCCATAATGCACTTTTACAAAGATGCTTAGGTGAGCTAGCGCTATTGCCACCATGATTTAATTTTCTTAATCAGTAATTATTAAGATGGTGCACTGAAATTGTGATGTGTGGTGGGGGTATAACGGTGCTTATGTACAGGTTGAATAACATAACATAGAAATGGAAAAGACCGAGTCTATTTTTAGCACGGGAACTTTTGTTTGGGATGTCCCGTAATGCACCTTATCTGAAAAAAATGTTTATAGAGAAACGCATAGGTATCCCATTTCCCCAAAGGGTTCAAATCATGACCGAGGCAAGATAAATCCCGAATTCCCCTTTGAATTTGGGGCGTTTCTGCCTAAGACAGGGCTGATTTTTTTTTATGAGATGGAAAACAATGTGTCTGACTGTCACAGGTTTGTGATAATGCGAGGTCATTTGAATTTTTACGGAGGGGGTGAAAAGACCAAGGCTTGATTTCAAGCACATGTAAACAAATGGCTATAAAATTGTTTAAGATTAGTATTATTTTAAAAGATGTAAAGATTTTTATAAATAGAGAATAAGTTTTTTCAATTGTGTTTCTTTCTATATTTTCCTGTCTGTATTAAACGACTGTTTACAATTATGATAAAAAAAATAACAAGATGTCAAATTAACCAGATTCATAAAGTGGAATTCACCAGATGCAAGTTCACTATCTACACAAGATGCCAAGTTGACTTGTTACCAGTACCCTCAAACTATCCCTCACAAAAAAAACTGCACTTTCAAATTTCAGTAATGGCTACATATTTGTTTTGATATGATATAGGTGTGTCATCCTTGTCCACGATGGCTGGAATCATTACATCTACAACCGCTGCCAGTCCATCTACGAGAACGAGAACCACCAAAGAGACTGTGACAGCCGCTGCCAGTCCATCTACGAGAACGAGAACCACCAAAGAGACTGTGACAGCCGCTGCCAGTCCATCTACGAGAACGAGAACCACCAAAGAGACTGTGACAGCCGCTGCCAGTCCATCTACGAGAACCAGAACCACCAAAGAGACTGTGACAGCCGCTGCCAGTCCATCTACGAGAACCAGAACCACCAAAGAGAATCCGGTGACAACCGCTGCCAGTCCATCTACGAGAACCAGAACCACCAAAGAGACTCCGTTGACAACCGTTGCCAGTCCATCTACGAGAACGAGAACCACCAAAGAGACTCCGTTGACAACCGCTGCCAGTCCATCTACGAGAACGAGAACCACCAAAGAGACTCCGGTGACAACCGCTGCCAGTCCATCTATGAGAACGAGAACCACCAAAGAGACTCCGGTGACAACCGCTGACAGTCCATCTATCCAGCAAAAGCAGACTCAGGGTATTGATGTTGATGGTAAGTTTTTTTTTTTGATTGTCATATCATTGTAATTTTTTGTCTGCAAAATTACATAAAACTATCTCAGGTAGGTGAGTAAGGCTATGTAGTTATAAATCTAGTCTCTGTCAAAGGTCGGATTAAAAAAAAAATAATATAACTTGATGCTAGTTTGATACATTGTTTTTGGGAAAATGTGTTTTAATTATTTATTCAAATGATATATTTTAAAAGCAAAAAAAAATTAAAAAAAATATCCTATAATGTATAAATAATTATTGTAGGTTCACAGAAGAATAACGAAGATGTGTTCCTTACGACGGAGATGAAAGGTTTCAAACTCCTTGTTTCTTTAAATCTTGGTTTTAGTATTTGTATTTTTATTGGTTTGTTAATTTTAATCAAAAATAAGTTTAACATGCTGAAATGTGCAACTAAAATATCCAAAAAGAGATTTAAAAGAAATCGTGCAATTTTCAAACCAAGACTTGGTAAAAAACATGTACCTTCCAAGTCAGAAATAGAATTACAAAGAAAGCAGTCATACATATCTTCAACAGATAATGATGACTATGACTCTGTTATATTTGATAGAGAATCTTCGTGTTAGTGTTACAATATTTGCAATGCTATATGTGTGTAATTATGTTGTTAAAAATAAGTTTTAATTTAATAGGTATGCTTGCATGGGCAGTCGTGTCTACCATACTAATTATCCTGATCCTGATAAAAAGATGGTTATTAGAAAAATGCCAATTCCATTGCCCACAAGCACCCACTCCGGATGATCAGTCAACACCTGCTTCACAACCACCACCTGCTGAAAACATTGAGATGTACACCCCGCAATCACATGACACAACCCTCACCACCCCTGAAACACCAGCAACCGTTACCTCAGTGAAACCGCTTTTAAGTCCAAAGCAGGAGGCAGTAGCCCACAATAACAGGTCGAAGACTGCAAAGAAGCAACTGAAGCTGTAACTTAGCAGTACATGTTAATTTCAGTCTCTATGGGGGACAAACATACTGTATATATGCTAAGGAAGGATGGTAGTTTTGAATGCTGATTGTTTTTTATTTTATTTTACAATATTTGCTTACCAAAAAAAAGGGTTTTAAGTAACAGCTGATGTTAATTTCATATCAAACACATTTGCTTTTGTAAACATTTTGAATGATTTTTAAAGTACACATTAAGCAATTATTAGGTTTTTAGAGTTTGAAAGTTTAAAAGTACACAAACTTTTTTGTAGAATGTGAAAGTATTATTCAATATATTCAGTGAAATGTTATCTATTATATTTTCTAAAAACATAACTTAAATGTGCAGATGGGTGTTTTTCAGTTTAAAATTTTTGAAAAAGTATGTTTCCATTTTTAAACCTGAAAGATCATTTTGTTATGAAAAGGGGCATAACCTATAGACTGAAAGAAAAAAAAAAGTTGTCAACATGGTAATTTTTATATTATAAAAACTAATTCTTTTGTAAGTCTAAATGCCATTATATTAATTTTCTAATAGACTTTTTTTTGGGGGGGAGAAGAAATATATTCAAGGTTTTAATGATTTTTTTTTTGTACAACATACAATTCTTGTTTTATTATCAAAACTGAAAATAATTTTTTTTCACACTGATTAGATATCTTGCAATCATTTTAAAAGGATAGGTAAGGAAATGAAAGAGTGTTTTGGACATAATTTCTTATTGTCAATTTTTTTTGGAGAAAGCATATATTCAAGTCTTAATGACTTTTTGGGATGTCTACCTCAGTCCAAGTGACTATTTTGTATTGGTTGTGATTTTTTTCATTGATTTCAAATAACATACAATTCTTGCTTTATTATCAAAACTGAAAATAATTTTCTTTCACACTG